>OY804584.1:90294862-90765830 GCA_963680875.1 Bathymodiolus brooksi
TACGGTTTGTGTTTTGAATGAGTTAGTTACAGATAATTGTATACTAATTGACATTGCTCTACTCAGACTTTCAGGATCTTTTACGGTTTGTGTTTTGAATGAGTTAGTTACAGATAATTGTATACTAATTGACATTGCTCTACTCAGACTTTCAGGATCTTTTACGGTTTGTGTTTTGAATGAGTTAGTTACAGATAATTGTATACTAATTGACATTGCTCTACTCAGACTTTCAGGATCTTTTACGGTTTGTGTTTTGAATGAGTTAGTTACAGATAATTGTATACTAATTGACATTGCTCTACTCAGACTTTCAGGATCTTTTATGGTTTGTGTGTTGAATGTGTTAGTTACAGATAATTGTATACCAATTGACATTGCTCTACCCAGACTTTCAGGATCTTTTATGGTTTGTGTTTTGAATGAGTTAGTTACAGATAATTGTATACTAATTGACATTGCTCTACTCAGACTTTCAGGATCTTTTACGGTTTGTGTTTTGAATGAGTTAGTTACAGATAATTGTATACTAATTGACATTGCTCTACTCAGACTTTCAGGATCTTTTACGGTTTGTGTGTTGAATGAGTTAGTTACAGATAATTGTATACAGATTGACATTGCTCTACTCAGACTTTCAGGATCTTTTATGGTTTGTGCTTTGAATGAGTTAGTTACAGATAAATTGTATACTAATTGACATTGCTCTACTGAGACTTTCAGGATCTTTTACGGTTTGTGTTTTGAATGAGTTAGTTACAGATAATTGTATACTAATTGACATTGCTCTACTCAGACTTTCAGGATCTTTTACGGTTTGTGTTTTGAATGAGTTAGTTACAGATAATTGTATACCAATTGACATTGCTCTGCTCAGACTTTCAGGATCTTTTACGGTTTGTGCTTTGAATGAGTTAGTTACAGATAATTGTATACTAATTGGCATTGCTCTACTCAGACTTTCAGGATCTTTTACGGTTTGTGTTTTGAATGAGTTAGTTACAGATAATTGTATACTAATTGACATTGCTCTACTCAGACTTTCAGGATCTTTTATGGTTTGTGTATTGAATGAGTTAGTTACAGATAATTGTATACTAATTGACATTGCTCTACTCAGACTTTCAGGATCTTCTTCGGTTTGTGTGTTGAATGAGTTAGTTACAGATAATTGTATACTGATTGACATTGCTCTACTCAGACTTTCAGGATCTTTTACAGTTTGTGTTTTGAATGAGTTAGTTACAGATAATTGTATACTAATTGACATTGCTCTACTCAGACTTTCAGGATCTTTTACGGTTTGTGTTTTGAATGAGTTAGTTACAGATAATTGTATACCAATTGACATTGCTCTACTCAGACTTTCAGGATCTTTTACAGTTTGTGTTTTGAATGAGTTAGTTACAGATAATTGTATACTAATTGACATTGCTCTACTCAGACTTTCAGGATCTTTTACGGTTTGTGTTTTGAATGAGTTAGTTACAGATAATTGTATACTGATTGACATTGCTCTACTCAGACTTTCAGGATCTTTTATGGTTTGGGTTTTGAATGAGTTAGTTACAGATAATTGTATACTGATTGACATTACTCTACTCAGACTTTCAGGATCTTTTACAGTTTGTGTTTTGAATGAGTTAGTTACAGATAATTGTATACCAATTGACATTGCTCTACTCAGACTTTCAGGATCTTTTACAGTTTGTGTTTTGAATGAGTTAGTTACAGATAATTGTATACTGATTGACATTGCTCTACTCAGACCTTCATGATCTTTTACAGTTTGTGTTTTGAATGAGTTAGTTACAGATAATTGTATACTAATTGACATTGCTCTACTCAGACTTTCAGGATCTTTTACAGTTTGTGCTTTGAATGAGTTAGTTACAGATAATTGTATACTGATTGACATTGCTCTACTCAGACTTTCAGGATCTTTTATGGTTTGTGTTTTGAATGGGTTAGTTACAGATAATTGTATACCAATTGACATTGCTCTACTCAGACTTTCAGGATCTTTTACGGTTTGTGTTTTGAATGAGTTAGTTACAGATAATTGTATACTGATTGACATTACTCTACTCAGACTTTCAGGATCTTTTACGGTTTGTGCTTTGAATGAGTTAGTTACAGATAATTGTATACTGATTGACATTGCTCTACTCAGACTTTCAGGATCTTTTACGGTTTGTGTTTTGAATGAGTTAGTTACAGATAATTGTATACTAATTGACATTGCTCTACTCAGACTTTCAGGATCTTTTACAGTTTGTGTTTTGAATGAGTTAGTTACAGATAATTGTATACTGATTGACATTACTCTACTCAGACTTTCAGGATCTTTTACGGTTTGTGCTTTGAATGAGTTAGTTACAGATATTTGTATACTGATTGACATTGCTCTACTCAGACTTTCAGGATCTTTTACGGTCTGTGTGTTGAATGAGTTAGTTACAGATAATTGTATACTAATTGACATTGCTCTACCCAGACTTTCAGGATCTTTTATGGTTTGTGTTTTGAATGAGTTAGTTACAGATAATTGTATACTAATTGACATTGCTCTACTCAGACTTTCAGGATCTTCTACGGTTTGTGTTTTGAATGAGTTAGTTACAGATAATTGTATACTAATTGACATTGCTCTACTCAGACTTTCAGGATCTTTTACAGTTTGTGTTTTGAATGAGTTAGTTACAGATAATTGTATACTAATTGACATTGCTCTACTCAGACTTTCAGGATCTTTTATGGTTTGTGTTTTGAATGAGTTAGTTACAGATAATTGTATACTAATTGACATTGCTCTACTCAGACTTTCAGGATCTTTTACGGTTTGTGTTTTGAATGAGTTAGTTACAGATAATTGTATACTAATTGACATTGCTCTACTCAGACTTTCAGGATCTTTTATGGTTTGTGTGTTGAATGAGTTAGTTACAGATAATTGTATACTAATTGACATTGCTCTACTCAGACTTTCAGGATCTTCTTCGGTTTGTGTTTTGAATGAGTTAGTTACAGATAATTGTATACTGATTGACATTGCTCTACCCAGACTTTCAGGATCTTTTATGGTTTGTGTTTTAAATGAGTTAGTTACAGATAATTGTATACTAATTGACATTGCTCTACTCAGACTTTCATGATCTTTGATGGTTTGTGTTTTGAATGAGTTAGTTACAGATAATTGTATACTGATTGACATTGCTCTACTCAGACTTTCAGGATCTTTTATGGTTTGTGTTTTGAATGAGTTAGTTACAGATAATTGTATACTGATTGACATTGCTCTACCCAGACTTTCAGGATCTTTTATGGTTTGTGTTTTGAATGAGTTAGTTACAGATAATTGTATACTAATTGACATTGCTCTACTCAGACTTTCATGATCTTTTATGGTTTGTGTTTTGAATGAGTTAGTTACAGATAATTGTATACTGATTGACATTGCTCTACTCAGACTTTCGGGATCTTTTATGGTTTGTGTTTTGAATGAGTTAGTTACAGATAATTGTATACTAATTGACATTGCTCTACTCAGACTTTCAGGATCTTTTATGGTTTGTGCTTTGAATGAGTTAGTTACAGATAATTGTATACTAATTGACATTGCTCTACTCAGACTTTCAGGATCTTTTACAGTTTGTGTTTTGAATGAGTTAGTTACAGATAATTGTATACTAATTGACATTGCTCTACCCAGACTTTCAGGATCTTTTATGGTTTGTGTTTTCAATGAGTTAGTTACAGATAATTGTATACTAATTGACATTGCTCTACTCAGACTTTCAGGATCTTTTACAGTTTGTGTTTTGAATGAGTTAGTTACAGATAATTGTATACTAATTGACATTGCTCTACCCAGACTTTCAGGATCTTTTATGGTTTGTGTGTTGAATGAGTTAGTTACAGATAATTGTATACTAATTGACATTGCTCTACTCAGACTTTCAGGATCTTCTTCGGTTTGTGTTTTGAATGAGTTAGTTACAGATAATTGTATACTGATTGACATTGCTCTACCCAGACTTTCAGGATCTTTTATGGTTTGTGTTTTAAATGAGTTAGTTACAGATAATTGTATACTAATTGACATTGCTCTACTCAGACTTTCATGATCTTTGATGGTTTGTGTTTTGAATGAGTTAGTTACAGATAATTGTATACTGATTGACATTGCTCTACTCAGACTTTCAGGATCTTTTATGGTTTGTGTTTTGAATGAGTTAGTTACAGATAATTGTATACTGATTGACATTGCTCTACCCAGACTTTCAGGATCTTTTATGGTTTGTGTTTTGAATGAGTTAGTTACAGATAATTGTATACTAATTGACATTGCTCTACTCAGACTTTCATGATCTTTTATGGTTTGTGTTTTGAATGAGTTAGTTACAGATAAGTGTATACTGATTGACATTGCTCTACTCAGACTTTCAGGATCTTTTATGGTTTGTGTTTTGAATGAGTTAGTTACAGATAATTGTATACTAATTGACATTGCTCTACTCAGACTTTCAGGATCTTTTATGGTTTGTGCTTTGAATGAGTTAGTTACAGATAATTGTATACTAATTGACATTGCTCTACTCAGACTTTCAGGATCTTTTACAGTTTGTGTTTTGAATGAGTTAGTTACAGATAATTGTATACTAATTGACATTGCTCTACCCAGACTTTCATGATCTTTTATGGTTTGTGTTTTCAATGAGTTAGTTACAGATAATTGTATACTAATTGACATTGCTCTACTCAGACTTTCAGGATCTTTTACAGTTTGTGTTTTGAATGAGTTAGTTACAGATAATTGTATACTAATTGACATTGCTCTACTCAGACTTTCAGGATCTTTTACAGTTTGTGTTTTGAATGAGTTAGTTACAGATAATTGTATACTAATTGACATTGCTCTACTCAGACTTTCAGGATCTTTTACAGTTTGTGTTTTGAATGAGTTAGTTACAGATAATTGTATACTAATTGACATTGCTCTACCCAGACTTTCAGGATCTTTTATGGTTTGTGTTTTGAATGAGTTAGTTACAGATAATTGTATACTAATTGACATTGCTCTACTCAGACTTTCAGGATCTTCTACGGTTTGTGTTTTGAATGAGTTAGTTACAGATAATTGTATACTAATTGACATTGCTTTACTCAGACTTTCAGGATCTTTTACAGTTTGTGTTTTGAATGAGTTAGTTACAGATAATTGTATACTAATTGACATTGCTCTACTCAGACTTTCAGGATCTTTTATGGTTTGTGTTTTGAATGAGTTAGTTACAGATAATTGTATACTAATTGGCATTGCTCTACTCAGACTTTCAGGATCTTTTACGGTTTGTGTTTTGAATGAGTTAGTTACAGATAATTGTATACTAATTGACATTGCTCTACTCAGACTTTCAGGATCTTTTACGGTTTGTGTTTTGAATGAGTTAGTTACAGATAATTGTATACTAATTGACATTGCTCTACTCAGACTTTCAGGATCTTTTACGGTTTGTGTTTTGAATGAGTTAGTTACAGATAATTGTATACCAATTGATATTGCTCTACTCAGACTTTCAGGATCTTTTACGGTTTGTGTTTTGAATGAGTTAGTTACAGATAATTGTATACTAATTGACATTGCTCTACTCAGACTTTCAGGATCTTTTACGGTTTGTGTTTTGAATGAGTTAGTTACAGATAATTGTATACCAATTGACATTGCTCTACTCAGACTTTCAGGATCTTTTACAGTTTGTGTTTTGAATGAGTTAGTTACAGATAATTGTATACTAATTGACATTGCTCTACTCAGACTTTCAGGATCTTTTACGGTTTGTGTGTTGAATGAGTTAGTTACAGATAATTGTATACAGATTGACATTGCTCTACTCAGACTTTCAGGATCTTTTATGGTTTGTGCTTTGAATGAGTTAGTTACAGATAATTGTATACTAATTGACATTGCTCTACTCAGACTTTCAGGATCTTTTACGGTTTGTGTTTTGAATGAGTTAGTTACAGATAATTGTATACCAATTGACATTGCTCTACTCAGACTTTCAGGATCTTTTACGGTTTGTGCTTTGAATGAGTTAGTTACAGATAATTGTATACCAATTGACATTGCTCTACTCAGACTTTCAGGATCTTTTACGGTTTGTGTTTTGAATGAGTTAGTTACAGATAATTGTATACCAATTGACATTGCTCTACTCAGACTTTCAGGATCTTTTACGGTTTGTGTTTTGAATGAGTTAGTTACAGATAATTGTATACTAATTGACATTGCTCTACCCAGACTTTCAGGATCTTTTACGGTTTGTGTTTTGAATGAGTTAGTTACAGATAATTGTATACTGATTGACATTGCTCTACTCAGACTTTCAGGATCTTTTATGGTTTGTGTTTTGAATGAGTTAGTTACAGATAATTGTATACTGATTGACTTTACTCTACTCAGACTTTCAGGATCTTTTACAGTTTGTGTTTTGAATGAGTTAGTTACAGATAATTGTATACCAATTGACATTGCTCTACTCAGACTTTCAGGATCTTTTACGGTTTGTGTTTTGAATGAGTTAGTTACAGATAATTGTATACTAATTGACATTGCTCTACTCAGACTTTCAGGATCTTTTATGGTTTGTGTGTTGAATGAGTTAGTTACAGATAATTGTATACCAATTGACATTGCTCTACCCAGATTTTCAGGATCTTTTATGGTTTGTGTTTTGAATGAGTTAGTTACAGATAATTGTATACTAATTGACATTGCTCTACTCAGACTTTCAGGATCTTTTACGGTTTGTGTTTTGAATGAGTTAGTTACAGATAATTGTATACCAATTGACATTGCTCTACTCAGACTTTCAGGATCTTTTACAGTTTGTGTTTTGAATGAGTTAGTTACAGATAATTGTATACTAATTGACATTGCTCTACTCAGACTTTCAGGATCTTTTACGGTTTGTGTGTTGAATGAGTTAGTTACAGATAATTGTATACAGATTGACATTGCTCTACTCAGACTTTCAGGATCTTTTACAGTTTGTGTTTTGAATGAGTTAGTTACAGATAATTGTATACCAATTGACATTGCTCTACTCTGACTTTCAGGATCTTTTATGGTTTGTGTTTTGAATGAGTTAGTTACAGATAATTGTATACTAATTGACATTGCTCTACTCAGACTTTCAGGATCTTTTACGGTTTGTGCTTTGAATGAGTTAGTTACAGATAATTGTATACTAATTGACATTGCTCTACTCAGACTTTCAGGATCTTTTACGGTTTGTGTTTTGAATGAGTTAGTTACAGATAATTGTATACCAATTGACATTGCTCTACTCAGACTTTCAGGATCTTTTACGGTTTGTGCTTTGAATGAGTTAGTTACAGATAATTGTATACCAATTGACATTGCTCTACCCAGACTTTCAGGATCTTTTACGGTTTGTGTTTTGAATGAGTTAGTTACAGATAATTGTATACCAATTGACATTGCTCTACTCAGACTTTCAGGATCTTTTACGGTTTGTGTTTTGAATGAGTTAGTTACAGATAATTGTATACTAATTGACATTGCTCTACCCAGACTTTCAGGATCTTTTACGGTTTGTGTTTTGAATGAGTTAGTTACAGATAATTGTATACTGATTGACATTGCTCTACTCAGACTTTCAGGATCTTTTATGGTTTGTGTTTTGAATGAGTTAGTTACAGATAATTGTATACTGATTGACCTTACTCTACTCAGACTTTCAGGATCTTTTACGGTTTGTGTTTTGAATGAGTTAGTTACAGATAATTGTATACCAATTGACATTGCTCTACTCAGACTTTCAGGATCTTTTACGGTTTGTGTTTTGAATGAGTTAGTTACAGATAATTGTATACCAATTGACATTGCTCTACTCAGACTTTCAGGATCTTTTACAGTTTGTGTTTTGAATGAGTTAGTTACAGATAATTGTATACTAATTGACATTGCTCTACTCAGACTTTCAGGATCTTTTACAGTTTGTGTTTTGAATGAGTTAGTTACAGATAATTGTATACTAATTGACATTGCTCTACTCAGACTTTCAGGATCTTTTACGGTTTGTGTTTTGAATGAGTTAGTTACAGATAATTGTATACCAATTGACATTGCTCTACTCAGACTTTCAGGATCTTTTACAGTTTGTGTTTTGAATGAGTTAGTTACAGATAATTGTATACTAATTGACATTGCTCTACTCAGACTTTCAGGATCTTTTACAGTTTGTGTTTTGAATGAGTTAGTTACAGATAATTGTATACCAATTGACATTGCTCTACTCTGACTTTCAGGATCTTTTATGGTTTGTGTTTTGAATGAGTTAGTTACAGATAATTGTATACTAATTGACATTGCTCTACTCGGACTTTCAGGATCTTTTACGGTTTGTGCTTTGAATGAGTTAGTTACAGATAATTGTATACTAATTGACATTGCTCTACTCAGACTTTCAGGATCTTTTACGGTTTGTGTTTTGAATGAGTTAGTTACAGATAATTGTATACCAATTGACATTGCTCTACTCAGACTTTCAGGATCTTTTACGGTTTGTGCTTTGAATGAGTTAGTTACAGATAATTGTATACCAATTGACATTGCTCTACCCAGACTTTCAGGATCTTTTACGGTTTGTGTTTTGAATGAGTTAGTTACAGATAATTGTATACCAATTGACATTGCTCTACTCAGACTTTCAGGATCTTTTACGGTTTGTGTTTTGAATGAGTTAGTTACAGATAATTGTATACTAATTGACATTGCTCTACCCAGACTTTCAGGATCTTTTACGGTTTGTGTTTTGAATGAGTTAGTTACAGATAATTGTATACTGATTGACATTGCTCTACTCAGACTTTCAGGATCTTTTATGGTTTGTGTTTTGAATGAGTTAGTTACAGATAATTGTATACTGATTGACCTTACTCTACTCAGACTTTCAGGATCTTTTACGGTTTGTGTTTTGAATGAGTTAGTTACAGATAATTGTATACCAATTGACATTGCTCTACTCAGACTTTCAGGATCTTTTACGGTTTGTGTTTTGAATGAGTTAGTTACAGATAATTGTATACTGATTGACATTGCTCTACTCAGACTTTCAGGATCTTTTACAGTTTGTGTTTTGAATGAGTTAGTTACAGATAATTGTATACTAATTGACATTGCTCTACTCAGACTTTCAGGATCTTTTACAGTTTGTGTTTTGAATGAGTTAGTTACAGATAATTGTATACTAATTGACATTGCTCTAATCAGACTTTCAGGATCTTTTACAGTTTGTGCTTTGAATGAGTTAGTTACAGATAATTGTATACTGATTGACCTTGCTCTACTCAGACTTTCAGGATCTTTTATGGTTTGTGTTTTGAATGAGTTAGTTACAGATAATTGTATACCAATTGACATTGCTCTACTTAGACTTTCAGGATCTTTTATGGTTTGTGTTTTGAATGAGTTAGTTACAGATAATTGTATACTAATTGACATTGCTCTACTCAGACTTTCAGGATCTTTTATGGTTTGTGTTTTGAATGAGTTAGTTACAGATAATTGTATACTGATTGACATTGCTCTACTCAGACTTTCAGGATCTTTTATGGTTTGTGCTTTGAATGAGTTAGTTACAGATAATTGTATACTGATTGACATTGCTCTACTCAGACTTTCAGGATCTTTTACAGTTTGTGTTTTGAATGAGTTAGTTACAGATAATTGTATACTAATTGACATTGCTCTACTCAGACTTTCAGGATCTTTTACAGTTTGTGTTTTGAATGAGTTAGTTACAGATAATTGTATACTAATTGACATTGCTCTAATCAGACTTTCAGGATCTTTTACAGTTTGTGCTTTGAATGAGTTAGTTACAGATAATTGTATACTGATTGACCTTGCTCTACTCAGACTTTCAGGATCTTTTATGGTTTGTGTTTTGAATGAGTTAGTTACAGATAATTGTATACCAATTGACATTGCTCTACCCAGACTTTCAGGATCTTTTATGGTTTGTGTTTTGAATGAGTTAGTTACAGATAATTGTATACTAATTGACATTGCTCTACTCAGACTTTCAGGATCTTTTATGGTTTGTGTTTTGAATGAGTTAGTTACAGATAATTGTATACTGATTGACATTGCTCTACTCAGACTTTCAGGATCTTTTATGGTTTGTGCTTTGAATGAGTTAGTTACAGATAATTGTATACTAATTGACATTGCTCTACTCAGACTTTCAGGATCTTTTATGGTTTGTGTTTTGAATGAGTTAGTTACAGATAATTGTATACCAATTGACATTGCTCTACTCAGATTTTCAGGATCTTTTACGGTTTGTGCTTTGAATGAGTTAGTTACAGATAATTGTATACCAATTGACATTGCTCTACTCAGACTTTCAGGATCTTTTACGGTTTGTGCTTTGAATGAGTTAGTTACAGATAATTGTATACTAATTGACATTGCTCTACTCAGACTTTCAGGATCTTTTATGGTTTGTGCTTTGAATGAGTTAGTTACAGATAATTGTATACAGATTGACATTGCTCTACTCAGACTTTCAGGATCTTTTACAGTTTGTGTTTTGAATGAGTTAGTTACAGATAATTGTATACCAATTGACATTGCTCTACTCAGACTTTCAGGATCTTTTATGGTTTGTGTTTTGAATGAGTTAGTTACAGATAATTGTATACTAATTGACATTGCTCTACTCAGACTTTCAGGATCTTTTACGGTTTGTGCTTTGAATGAGTTAGTTACAGATAATTGTATACTAATTGACATTGCTCTACTCAGACTTTCAGGATCTTTTACAGTTTGTGTTTTGAATGAGTTAGTTACAGATAATTGTATACGAATTGACATTGCTCTACTCAGACTTTCAGGATCTTCTACGGTTTGTGCTTTGAATGAGTTTACAGATAATTGTATACTGATTGACATTGCTCTACTCAGACTTTCAGGATCTTTTACGGTTTGTGTTTTGAATGAGTTAGTTACAGATAATTGTATACTAATTGACATTGCTCTACTCAGACTTTCATGATCTTTTACAGTTTGTGTTTTGAATGAGTTAGTTACAGATAATTGTATACTAATTGACATTGCTCTACCCAGACTTTCAGGATCTTTTATGGTTTGTGCTTTGAATGAGTTAGTTACAGATAATTGTATACTAATTGACATTGCTCTACCCAGACTTTCAGGATCTTCTACGGTTTGTGTTTTGAATGAGTTAGTTACAGATAATTGTATACTAATTGACATTGCTCCACTCAGACTTTCAGGATCTTTTATGGTTTGTGTTTTGAATGAGTTAGTTACAGATAATTGTATACCAATTGACATTGCTCTACTCAGACTTTCAGGATCTTTTACGGTTTGTGTTTTGAATGAGTTTGTTACAGATAATTGTATACTGATTGACATTGCTCTACTCAGACTTTCAGGATCTTTTACGGTTTGTGTTTTGAATGAGTTAGTTACAGATAATTGTATACCAATTGACATTGCTCTACTCAGACTTTCAGGATCTTTTACGGTTTGTGCTTTGAATGAGTTAGTTACAGATAATTGTATACTAATTGACATTGCTCTACTCAGACTTTCAGGATCTTTTACGGTTTGTGTTTTGAATGAGTTAGTTACAGATAATTGTATACTAATTGACATTGCTCTACTCAGACTTTCAGGATCTTTTACGGTTTGTGTTTTGAATGAGTTAGTTACAGATAATTGTATACTAATTGACATTGCTCTACTCAGACTTTCAGGATCTTTTACGGTTTGTGTTTTGAATGAGTTAGTTACAGATAATTGTATACTAATTGACATTGCTCTACTCAGACTTTCAGGATCTTTTACGGTTTGTGTTTTGAATGAGTTAGTTACAGATAATTGTATACTAATTGACATTGCTCTACTCAGACTTTCAGGATCTTTTATGGTTTGTGTGTTGAATGAGTTAGTTACAGATAATTGTATACCAATTGACATTGCTCTACCCAGACTTTCAGGATCTTTTATGGTTTGTGTTTTGAATGAGTTAGTTACAGATAATTGTATACCAATTGACATTGCTCTACTCAGACTTTCAGGATCTTTTACGGTTTGTGTTTTGAATGAGTTAGTTACAGATAATTGTATACTGATTGACATTGCTCTACTCAGACTTTCAGGATCTTTTACGGTTTGTGTTTTGAATGAGTTAGTTACAGATAATTGTATACCAATTGACATTGCTCTACTCAGACTTTCAGGATCTTTTACGGTTTGTGCTTTGAATGAGTTAGTTACAGATAATTGTATACTAATTGACATTGCTCTACTCAGACTTTCAGGATCTTTTACGGTTTGTGTTTTGAATGAGTTAGTTACAGATAATTGTATACTAATTGACATTGCTCTACTCAGACTTTCAGGATCTTTTACGGTTTGTGTTTTGAATGAGTTAGTTACAGATAATTGTATACTAATTGACATTGCTCTACTCAGACTTTCAGGATCTTTTACGGTTTGTGTTTTGAATGAGTTAGTTACAGATAATTGTATACTAATTGACATTGCTCTACTCAGACTTTCAGGATCTTTTACGGTTTGTGTTTTGAATGAGTTAGTTACAGATAATTGTATACTAATTGACATTGCTCTACTCAGACTTTCAGGATCTTTTATGGTTTGTGTGTTGAATGAGTTAGTTACAGATAATTGTATACCAATTGACATTGCTCTACCCAGACTTTCAGGATCTTTTATGGTTTGTGTTTTGAATAAGTTAGTTACAGATAATTGTATACTAATTGACATTGCTCTACTCAGACTTTCAGGATCTTTTACGGTTTGTGTTTTGAATGAGTTAGTTACAGATAATTGTATACCAATTGACATTGCTCTACTCAGACTTTCAGGATCTTTTATGGTTTGTGTTTTGAATGAGTTAGTTACAGATAATTGTATACTAATTGACATTGCTCTACTCAGACTTTCAGGATCTTTTACGGTTTGTGTGTTGAATGAGTTAGTTACAGATAATTGTATACAGATTGACATTGCTCTACTCAGACTTTCAGGATCTTTTATGGTTTGTGCTTTGAATGAGTTAGTTACAGATAAATTGTATACTAATTGACATTGCTCTACTCAGACTTTCAGGATCTTTTACGGTTTGTGTTTTGAATGAGTTAGTTACAGATAATTGTATACCAATTGACATTGCTCTACTCAGACTTTCAGGATCTTTTACGGTTTGTGCTTTGAATGAGTTAGTTACAGATAATTGTATACTAATTGGCATTGCTCTACTCAGACTTTCAGGATCTTTTACGGTTTGTGTTTTGAATGAGTTAGTTACAGATAATTGTATACTAATTGACATTGCTCTACTCAGACTTTCAGGATCTTTTATGGTTTGTGTATTGAATGAGTTAGTTACAGATAATTGTATACTAATTGACATTGCTCTACTCAGACTTTCAAGATCTTCTTCGGTTTGTGTGTTGAATGAGTTAGTTACAGATAATTGTATACTGATTGACATTGCTCTACTCAGACTTTCAGGATCTTTTACAGTTTGTGTTTTGAATGAGTTAGTTACAGATAATTGTATACTAATTGACATTGCTCTACTCAGACTTTCAGGATCTTTTACGGTTTGTGTTTTGAATGAGTTAGTTACAGATAATTGTATACCAATTGACATTGCTCTACTCAGACTTTCAGGATCTTTTACAGTTTGTGTTTTGAATGAGTTAGTTACAGATAATTGTATACTAATTGACATTGCTCTACTCAGACTTTCAGGATCTTTTACGGTTTGTGTTTTGAATGAGTTAGTTACAGATAATTGTATACTAATTGACATTGCTCTACTCAGACTTTCAGGATCTTTTATGGTTTGTGTGTTGAATGAGTTAGTTACAGATAATTGTATACCAATTGACATTGCTCTACCCAGACTTTCAGGATCTTTTATGGTTTGTGTTTTGAATGAGTTAGTTACAGATAATTGTATACCAATTGACATTGCTCTACTCAGACTTTCAGGATCTTTTACGGTTTGTGTTTTGAATGAGTTAGTTACAGATAATTGTATACTGATTGACATTGCTCTACTCAGACTTTCAGGATCTTTTACGGTTTGTGTTTTGAATGAGTTAGTTACAGATAATTGTATACCAATTGACATTGCTCTACTCAGACTTTCAGGATCTTTTACGGTTTGTGCTTTGAATGAGTTAGTTACAGATAATTGTATACTAATTGACATTGCTCTACTCAGACTTTCAGGATCTTTTACGGTTTGTGTTTTGAATGAGTTAGTTACAGATAATTGTATACTAATTGACATTGCTCTACTCAGACTTTCAGGATCTTTTACGGTTTGTGTTTTGAATGAGTTAGTTACAGATAATTGTATACTAATTGACATTGCTCTACTCAGACTTTCAGGATCTTTTACGGTTTGTGTTTTGAATGAGTTAGTTACAGATAATTGTATACTAATTGACATTGCTCTACTCAGACTTTCAGGATCTTTTACGGTTTGTGTTTTGAATGAGTTAGTTACAGATAATTGTATACCAATTGACATTGCTCTACTCAGACTTTCAGGATCTTTTATGGTTTGTGTGTTGAATGAGTTAGTTACAGATAATTGTATACCAATTGACATTGCTCTACCCAGACTTTCAGGATCTTTTATGGTTTGTGTTTTGAATGAGTTAGTTACAGATAATTGTATACTAATTGACATTGCTCTACTCAGACTTTCAGGATCTTTTACGGTTTGTGTTTTGAATGAGTTAGTTACAGATAATTGTATACCAATTGACATTGCTCTACTCAGACTTTCAGGATCTTTTATGGTTTGTGTTTTGAATGAGTTAGTTACAGATAATTGTATACTAATTGACATTGCTCTACTCAGACTTTCAGGATCTTTTACGGTTTGTGTGTTGAATGAGTTAGTTACAGATAATTGTATACAGATTGACATTGCTCTACTCAGACTTTCAGGATCTTTTATGGTTTGTGCTTTGAATGAGTTAGTTACAGATAAATTGTATACTAATTGACATTGCTCTACTCAGACTTTCAGGATCTTTTACGGTTTGTGTTTTGAATGAGTTAGTTACAGATAATTGTATACTAATTGACATTGCTCTACTCAGACTTTCAGGATCTTTTACGGTTTGTGTTTTGAATGAGTTAGTTACAGATAATTGTATGCCAATTGACATTGCTCTGCTCAGACTTTCAGGATCTTTTACGGTTTGTGCTTGAATGAGTTAGTTACAGATAATTGTATACTAATTGGCATTGCTCTACTCAGACTTTCAGGATCTTTTACGGTTTGTGTTTTGAATGAGTTAGTTACAGATAATTGTATACTAATTGACATTGCTCTACTCAGACTTTCAGGATCTTTTATGGTTTGTGTATTGAATGAGTTAGTTACAGATAATTGTATACTAATTGACATTGCTCTACTCAGACTTTCAGGATCTTCTTCGGTTTGTGTGTTGAATGAGTTAGTTACAGATAATTGTATACTGATTGACATTGCTCTACTCAGACTTTCAGGATCTTTTACAGTTTGTGTTTTGAATGAGTTAGTTACAGATAATTGTATACCAATTGACATTGCTCTACTCAGACTTTCAGGATCTTTTACAGTTTGTGTTTTGAATGAGTTAGTTACAGATAATTGTATACTAATTGACATTGCTCTACCCAGACTTTCAGGATCTTTTATGGTTTGTGTTTTGAATGAGTTAGTTACAGATAATTGTATACTAATTGACATTGCTCTACTCAGACTTTCAGGATCTTCTACGGTTTGTGTTTTGAATGAGTTAGTTACAGATAATTGTATACTAATTGACATTGCTCTACTCAGACTTTCAGGATCTTTTACAGTTTGTGTTTTGAATGAGTTAGTTACAGATAATTGTATACTAATTGACATTGCTCTACTCAGACTTTCAGGATCTTTTATGGTTTGTGTTTTGAATGAGTTAGTTACAGATAATTGTATACTAATTGACATTGCTCTACTCAGACTTTCAGGATCTTTTACGGTTTGTGTTTTGAATGAGTTAGTTACAGATAATTGTATACTAATTGACATTGCTCTACTCAGACTTTCAGGATCTTTTATGGTTTGTGTGTTGAATGAGTTAGTTACAGATAATTGTATACTAATTGACATTGCTCTACTCAGACTTTCAGGATCTTCTTCGGTTTGTGTTTTGAATGAGTTAGTTACAGATAATTGTATACTGATTGACATTGCTCTACCCAGACTTTCAGGATCTTTTATGGTTTGTGTTTTAAATGAGTTAGTTACAGATAATTGTATACTAATTGACATTGCTCTACTCAGACTTTCATGATCTTTGATGGTTTGTGTTTTGAATGAGTTAGTTACAGATAATTGTATACTGATTGACATTGCTCTACTCAGACTTTCAGGATCTTTTATGGTTTGTGTTTTGAATGAGTTAGTTACAGATAATTGTATACTGATTGACATTGCTCTACCCAGACTTTCAGGATCTTTTATGGTTTGTGTTTTGAATGAGTTAGTTACAGATAATTGTATACTAATTGACATTGCTCTACTCAGACTTTCATGATCTTTTATGGTTTGTGTTTTGAATGAGTTAGTTACAGATAATTGTATACTGATTGACATTGCTCTACTCAGACTTTCGGGATCTTTTATGGTTTGTGTTTTGAATGAGTTAGTTACAGATAATTGTATACTAATTGACATTGCTCTACTCAGACTTTCAGGATCTTTTATGGTTTGTGCTTTGAATGAGTTAGTTACAGATAATTGTATACTAATTGACATTGCTCTACTCAGACTTTCAGGATCTTTTACAGTTTGTGTTTTGAATGAGTTAGTTACAGATAATTGTATACTAATTGACATTGCTCTACCCAGACTTTCAGGATCTTTTATGGTTTGTGTTTTCAATGAGTTAGTTACAGATAATTGTATACTAATTGACATTGCTCTACTCAGACTTTCAGGATCTTTTACAGTTTGTGTTTTGAATGAGTTAGTTACAGATAATTGTATACTAATTGACATTGCTCTACCCAGACTTTCAGGATCTTTTATGGTTTGTGTGTTGAATGAGTTAGTTACAGATAATTGTATACTAATTGACATTGCTCTACTCAGACTTTCAGGATCTTCTTCGGTTTGTGTTTTGAATGAGTTAGTTACAGATAATTGTATACTGATTGACATTGCTCTACCCAGACTTTCAGGATCTTTTATGGTTTGTGTTTTAAATGAGTTAGTTACAGATAATTGTATACTAATTGACATTGCTCTACTCAGACTTTCATGATCTTTGATGGTTTGTGTTTTGAATGAGTTAGTTACAGATAATTGTATACTGATTGACATTGCTCTACTCAGACTTTCAGGATCTTTTATGGTTTGTGTTTTGAATGAGTTAGTTACAGATAATTGTATACTGATTGACATTGCTCTACCCAGACTTTCAGGATCTTTTATGGTTTGTGTTTTGAATGAGTTAGTTACAGATAATTGTATACTAATTGACATTGCTCTACTCAGACTTTCATGATCTTTTATGGTTTGTGTTTTGAATGAGTTAGTTACAGATAAGTGTATACTGATTGACATTGCTCTACTCAGACTTTCAGGATCTTTTATGGTTTGTGTTTTGAATGAGTTAGTTACAGATAATTGTATACTAATTGACATTGCTCTACTCAGACTTTCAGGATCTTTTATGGTTTGTGCTTTGAATGAGTTAGTTACAGATAATTGTATACTAATTGACATTGCTCTACTCAGACTTTCAGGATCTTTTACAGTTTGTGTTTTGAATGAGTTAGTTACAGATAATTGTATACTAATTGACATTGCTCTACCCAGACTTTCAGGATCTTTTATGGTTTGTGTTTTCAATGAGTTAGTTACAGATAATTGTATACTAATTGACATTGCTCTACTCAGACTTTCAGGATCTTTTACAGTTTGTGTTTTGAATGAGTTAGTTACAGATAATTGTATACTAATTGACATTGCTCTACTCAGACTTTCAGGATCTTTTACGGTTTGTGTTTTGAATGAGTTAGTTACAGATAATTGTATACTAATTGACATTGCTCTACTCAGACTTTCAGGATCTTTTACAGTTTGTGTTTTGAATGAGTTAGTTACAGATAATTGTATACTAATTGACATTGCTCTACCCAGACTTTCAGGATCTTTTATGGTTTGTGTTTTGAATGAGTTAGTTACAGATAATTGTATACTAATTGACATTGCTCTACTCAGACTTTCAGGATCTTCTACGGTTTGTGTTTTGAATGAGTTAGTTACAGATAATTGTATACTAATTGACATTGCTTTACTCAGACTTTCAGGATCTTTTACAGTTTGTGTTTTGAATGAGTTAGTTACAGATAATTGTATACTAATTGACATTGCTCTACTCAGACTTTCAGGATCTTTTATGGTTTGTGTTTTGAATGAGTTAGTTACAGATAATTGTATACTAATTGGCATTGCTCTACTCAGACTTTCAGGATCTTTTACGGTTTGTGTTTTGAATGAGTTAGTTACAGATAATTGTATACTAATTGACATTGCTCTACTCAGACTTTCAGGATCTTTTACGGTTTGTGTTTTGAATGAGTTAGTTACAGATAATTGTATACTAATTGACATTGCTCTACTCAGACTTTCAGGATCTTTTACGGTTTGTGTTTTGAATGAGTTAGTTACAGATAATTGTATACCAATTGATATTGCTCTACTCAGACTTTCAGGATCTTTTACGGTTTGTGTTTTGAATGAGTTAGTTACAGATAATTGTATACTAATTGACATTGCTCTACTCAGACTTTCAGGATCTTTTACGGTTTGTGTTTTGAATGAGTTAGTTACAGATAATTGTATACTAATTGACATTGCTCTACTCAGACTTTCAGGATCTTTTATGGTTTGTGTCTTGAATGAGTTAGTTACAGATAATTGTATACTGATTGACTTTACTCTACTCAGACTTTCAGGATCTTTTACAGTTTGTGTTTTGAATGAGTTAGTTACAGATAATTGTATACCAATTGACATTGCTCTACTCAGACTTTCAGGATCTTTTACAGTTTGTGTTTTGAATGAGTTAGTTACAGATAATTGTATACTAATTGACATTGCTCTACTCAGACTTTCAGGATCTTTTACGGTTTGTGTGTTGAATGAGTTAGTTACAGATAATTGTATACAGATTGACATTGCTCTACTCAGACTTTCAGGATCTTTTATGGTTTGTGCTTTGAATGAGTTAGTTACAGATAATTGTATACTAATTGACATTGCTCTACTCAGACTTTCAGGATCTTTTACGGTTTGTGTTTTGAATGAGTTAGTTACAGATAATTGTATACCAATTGACATTGCTCTACTCAGACTTTCAGGATCTTTTACGGTTTGTGCTTTGAATGAGTTAGTTACAGATAATTGTATACCAATTGACATTGCTCTACCCAGACTTTCAGGATCTTTTACGGTTTGTGTTTTGAATGAGTTAGTTACAGATAATTGTATACCAATTGACATTGCTCTACTCAGACTTTCAGGATCTTTTACGGTTTGTGTTTTGAATGAGTTAGTTACAGATAATTGTATACTAATTGACATTGCTCTACCCAGACTTTCAGGATCTTTTACGGTTTGTGTTTTGAATGAGTTAGTTACAGATAATTGTATACTGATTGACATTGCTCTACTCAGACTTTCAGGATCTTTTATGGTTTGTGTTTTGAATGAGTTAGTTACAGATAATTGTATACTGATTGACTTTACTCTACTCAGACTTTCAGGATCTTTTACAGTTTGTGTTTTGAATGAGTTAGTTACAGATAATTGTATACCAATTGACATTGCTCTACTCAGACTTTCAGGATCTTTTACGGTTTGTGTTTTGAATGAGTTAGTTACAGATAATTGTATACTAATTGACATTGCTCTACTCAGACTTTCAGGATCTTTTATGGTTTGTGTGTTGAATGAGTTAGTTACAGATAATTGTATACCAATTGACATTGCTCTACCCAGATTTTCAGGATCTTTTATGGTTTGTGTTTTGAATGAGTTAGTTACAGATAATTGTATACTAATTGACATTGCTCTACTCAGACTTTCAGGATCTTTTACGGTTTGTGTTTTGAATGAGTTAGTTACAGATAATTGTATACCAATTGACATTGCTCTACTCAGACTTTCAGGATCTTTTACAGTTTGTGTTTTGAATGAGTTAGTTACAGATAATTGTATACTAATTGACATTGCTCTACTCAGACTTTCAGGATCTTTTACGGTTTGTGTGTTGAATGAGTTAGTTACAGATAATTGTATACAGATTGACATTGCTCTACTCAGACTTTCAGGATCTTTTACAGTTTGTGTTTTGAATGAGTTAGTTACAGATAATTGTATACCAATTGACATTGCTCTACTCTGACTTTCAGGATCTTTTATGGTTTGTGTTTTGAATGAGTTAGTTACAGATAATTGTATACTAATTGACATTGCTCTACTCAGACTTTCAGGATCTTTTACGGTTTGTGCTTTGAATGAGTTAGTTACAGATAATTGTATACTAATTGACATTGCTCTACTCAGACTTTCAGGATCTTTTACGGTTTGTGTTTTGAATGAGTTAGTTACAGATAATTGTATACCAATTGACATTGCTCTACTCAGACTTTCAGGATCTTTTACGGTTTGTGCTTTGAATGAGTTAGTTACAGATAATTGTATACCAATTGACATTGCTCTACCCAGACTTTCAGGATCTTTTACGGTTTGTGTTTTGAATGAGTTAGTTACAGATAATTGTATACCAATTGACATTGCTCTACTCAGACTTTCAGGATCTTTTACGGTTTGTGTTTTGAATGAGTTAGTTACAGATAATTGTATACTAATTGACATTGCTCTACCCAGACTTTCAGGATCTTTTACGGTTTGTGTTTTGAATGAGTTAGTTACAGATAATTGTATACTAATTGACATTGCTCTACCCAGACTTTCAGGATCTTTTACGGTTTGTGTTTTGAATGAGTTAGTTACAGATAATTGTATACTAATTGACATTGCTCTACTCAGACTTTCAGGATCTTTTACGGTTTGTGTTTTGAATGAGTTAGTTACAGATAATTGTATACCAATTGACATTGCTCTACTCAGACTTTCAGGATCTTTTACAGTTTGTGTTTTGAATGAGTTAGTTACAGATAATTGTATACTAATTGACATTGCTCTACTCAGACTTTCAGGATCTTTTACAGTTTGTGTTTTGAATGAGTTAGTTACAGATAATTGTATACCAATTGACATTGCTCTACTCTGACTTTCAGGATCTTTTATGGTTTGTGTTTTGAATGAGTTAGTTACAGATAATTGTATACTAATTGACATTGCTCTACTCAGACTTTCAGGATCTTTTACGGTTTGTGCTTTGAATGAGTTAGTTACAGATAATTGTATACTAATTGACATTGCTCTACTCAGACTTTCAGGATCTTTTACGGTTTGTGTTTTGAATGAGTTAGTTACAGATAATTGTATACCAATTGACATTGCTCTACTCAGACTTTCAGGATCTTTTACGGTTTGTGCTTTGAATGAGTTAGTTACAGATAATTGTATACCAATTGACATTGCTCTACCCAGACTTTCAGGATCTTTTACGGTTTGTGTTTTGAATGAGTTAGTTACAGATAATTGTATACCAATTGACATTGCTCTACTCAGACTTTCAGGATCTTTTACGGTTTGTGTTTTGAATGAGTTAGTTACAGATAATTGTATACTAATTGACATTGCTCTACCCAGACTTTCAGGATCTTTTACGGTTTGTGTTTTGAATGAGTTAGTTACAGATAATTGTATACTGATTGACATTGCTCTACTCAGACTTTCAGGATCTTTTATGGTTTGTGTTTTGAATGAGTTAGTTACAGATAATTGTATACTGATTGACCTTACTCTACTCAGACTTTCAGGATCTTTTACGGTTTGTGTTTTGAATGAGTTAGTTACAGATAATTGTATACCAATTGACATTGCTCTACTCAGACTTTCAGGATCTTTTACGGTTTGTGTTTTGAATGAGTTAGTTACAGATAATTGTATACTGATTGACATTGCTCTACTCAGACTTTCAGGATCTTTTACAGTTTGTGTTTTGAATGAGTTAGTTACAGATAATTGTATACTAATTGACATTGCTCTACTCAGACTTTCAGGATCTTTTACAGTTTGTGTTTTGAATGAGTTAGTTACAGATAATTGTATACTAATTGACATTGCTCTAATCAGACTTTCAGGATCTTTTACAGTTTGTGCTTTGAATGAGTTAGTTACAGATAATTGTATACTGATTGACCTTGCTCTACTCAGACTTTCAGGATCTTTTATGGTTTGTGTTTTGAATGAGTTAGTTACAGATAATTGTATACCAATTGACATTGCTCTACTTAGACTTTCAGGATCTTTTATGGTTTGTGTTTTGAATGAGTTAGTTACAGATAATTGTATACTAATTGACATTGCTCTACTCAGACTTTCAGGATCTTTTATGGTTTGTGTTTTGAATGAGTTAGTTACAGATAATTGTATACTGATTGACATTGCTCTACTCAGACTTTCAGGATCTTTTATGGTTTGTGCTTTGAATGAGTTAGTTACAGATAATTGTATACTGATTGACATTGCTCTACTCAGACTTTCAGGATCTTTTACAGTTTGTGTTTTGAATGAGTTAGTTACAGATAATTGTATACTAATTGACATTGCTCTACTCAGACTTTCAGGATCTTTTACAGTTTGTGTTTTGAATGAGTTAGTTACAGATAATTGTATACTAATTGACATTGCTCTACTCAGACTTTCAGGATCTTTTACAGTTTGTGTTTTGAATGAGTTAGTTACAGATAATTGTATACCAATTGACATTGCTCTACTCTGACTTTCAGGATCTTTTATGGTTTGTGTTTTGAATGAGTTAGTTACAGATAATTGTATACTAATTGACATTGCTCTACTCAGACTTTCAGGATCTTTTACGGTTTGTGCTTTGAATGAGTTAGTTACAGATAATTGTATACTAATTGACATTGCTCTACTCAGACTTTCAGGATCTTTTACGGTTTGTGTTTTGAATGAGTTAGTTACAGATAATTGTATACCAATTGACATTGCTCTACTCAGACTTTCAGGATCTTTTACGGTTTGTGCTTTGAATGAGTTAGTTACAGATAATTGTATACCAATTGACATTGCTCTACCCAGACTTTCAGGATCTTTTACGGTTTGTGTTTTGAATGAGTTAGTTACAGATAATTGTATACCAATTGACATTGCTCTACTCAGACTTTCAGGATCTTTTACGGTTTGTGTTTTGAATGAGTTAGTTACAGATAATTGTATACTAATTGACATTGCTCTACCCAGACTTTCAGGATCTTTTACGGTTTGTGTTTTGAATGAGTTAGTTACAGATAATTGTATACTGATTGACATTGCTCTACTCAGACTTTCAGGATCTTTTATGGTTTGTGTTTTGAATGAGTTAGTTACAGATAATTGTATACTGATTGACCTTACTCTACTCAGACTTTCAGGATCTTTTACGGTTTGTGTTTTGAATGAGTTAGTTACAGATAATTGTATACCAATTGACATTGCTCTACTCAGACTTTCAGGATCTTTTACGGTTTGTGTTTTGAATGAGTTAGTTACAGATAATTGTATACTGATTGACATTGCTCTACTCAGACTTTCAGGATCTTTTACAGTTTGTGTTTTGAATGAGTTAGTTACAGATAATTGTATACTAATTGACATTGCTCTACTCAGACTTTCAGGATCTTTTACAGTTTGTGTTTTGAATGAGTTAGTTACAGATAATTGTATACTAATTGACATTGCTCTAATCAGACTTTCAGGATCTTTTACAGTTTGTGCTTTGAATGAGTTAGTTACAGATAATTGTATACTGATTGACCTTGCTCTACTCAGACTTTCAGGATCTTTTATGGTTTGTGTTTTGAATGAGTTAGTTACAGATAATTGTATACCAATTGACATTGCTCTACTTAGACTTTCAGGATCTTTTATGGTTTGTGTTTTGAATGAGTTAGTTACAGATAATTGTATACTAATTGACATTGCTCTACTCAGACTTTCAGGATCTTTTATGGTTTGTGTTTTGAATGAGTTAGTTACAGATAATTGTATACTGATTGACATTGCTCTACTCAGACTTTCAGGATCTTTTATGGTTTGTGCTTTGAATGAGTTAGTTACAGATAATTGTATACTGATTGACATTGCTCTACTCAGACTTTCAGGATCTTTTACAGTTTGTGTTTTGAATGAGTTAGTTACAGATAATTGTATACTAATTGACATTGCTCTACTCAGACTTTCAGGATCTTTTACAGTTTGTGTTTTGAATGAGTTAGTTACAGATAATTGTATACTAATTGACATTGCTCTAATCAGACTTTCAGGATCTTTTACAGTTTGTGCTTTGAATGAGTTAGTTACAGATAATTGTATACTGATTGACCTTGCTCTACTCAGACTTTCAGGATCTTTTATGGTTTGTGTTTTGAATGAGTTAGTTACAGATAATTGTATACCAATTGACATTGCTCTACCCAGACTTTCAGGATCTTTTATGGTTTGTGTTTTGAATGAGTTAGTTACAGATAATTGTATACTAATTGACATTGCTCTACTCAGACTTTCAGGATCTTTTATGGTTTGTGTTTTGAATGAGTTAGTTACAGATAATTGTATACTGATTGACATTGCTCTACTCAGACTTTCAGGATCTTTTATGGTTTGTGCTTTGAATGAGTTAGTTACAGATAATTGTATACTAATTGACATTGCTCTACTCAGACTTTCAGGATCTTTTATGGTTTGTGTTTTGAATGAGTTAGTTACAGATAATTGTATACCAATTGACATTGCTCTACTCAGACTTTCAGGATCTTTTACGGTTTGTGCTTTGAATGAGTTAGTTACAGATAATTGTATACCAATTGACATTGCTCTACTCAGACTTTCAGGATCTTTTACGGTTTGTGCTTTGAATGAGTTAGTTACAGATAATTGTATACTAATTGACATTGCTCTACTCAGACTTTCAGGATCTTTTATGGTTTGTGCTTTGAATGAGTTAGTTACAGATAATTGTATACAGATTGACATTGCTCTACTCAGACTTTCAGGATCTTTTACAGTTTGTGTTTTGAATGAGTTAGTTACAGATAATTGTATACCAATTGACATTGCTCTACTCAGACTTTCAGGATCTTTTATGGTTTGTGTTTTGAATGAGTTAGTTACAGATAATTGTATACTAATTGACATTGCTCTACTCAGACTTTCAGGATCTTTTACGGTTTGTGCTTTGAATGAGTTAGTTACAGATAATTGTATACTAATTGACATTGCTCTACTCAGACTTTCAGGATCTTTTATGGTTTGTGCTTTGAATGAGTTAGTTACAGATAATTGTATACAGATTGACATTGCTCTACTCAGACTTTCAGGATCTTTTACAGTTTGTGTTTTGAATGAGTTAGTTACAGATAATTGTATACCAATTGACATTGCTCTACTCAGACTTTCAGGATCTTTTATGGTTTGTGTTTTGAATGAGTTAGTTACAGATAATTGTATACTAATTGACATTGCTCTACTCAGACTTTCAGGATCTTTTACGGTTTGTGCTTTGAATGAGTTAGTTACAGATAATTGTATACTAATTGACATTGCTCTACTCAGACTTTCAGGATCTTTTACAGTTTGTGTTTTGAATGAGTTAGTTACAGATAATTGTATACGAATTGACATTGCTCTACTCAGACTTTCAGGATCTTCTACGGTTTGTGCTTTGAATGAGTTTACAGATAATTGTATACTGATTGACATTGCTCTACTCAGACTTTCAGGATCTTTTACGGTTTGTGTTTTGAATGAGTTAGTTACAGATAATTGTATACTAATTGACATTGCTCTACTCAGACTTTCATGATCTTTTACGGTTTGTGTTTTGAATGAGTTAGTTACAGATAATTGTATACTAATTGACATTGCTCTACCCAGACTTTCAGGATCTTTTATGGTTTGTGCTTTGAATGAGTTAGTTACAGATAATTGTATACTAATTGACATTGCTCTACCCAGACTTTCAGGATCTTCTACGGTTTGTGTTTTGAATGAGTTAGTTACAGATAATTGTATACTAATTGACATTGCTCCACTCAGACTTTCAGGATCTTTTATGGTTTGTGTTTTGAATGAGTTAGTTACAGATAATTGTATACCAATTGACATTGCTCTACTCAGACTTTCAGGATCTTTTACGGTTTGTGTTTTGAATGAGTTAGTTACAGATAATTGTATACTGATTGACATTGCTCTACTCAGACTTTCAGGATCTTTTACGGTTTGTGTTTTGAATGAGTTAGTTACAGATAATTGTATACCAATTGACATTGCTCTACTCAGACTTTCAGGATCTTTTACGGTTTGTGCTTTGAATGAGTTAGTTACAGATAATTGTATACTAATTGACATTGCTCTACTCAGACTTTCAGGATCTTTTACGGTTTGTGTTTTGAATGAGTTAGTTACAGATAATTGTATACTAATTGACATTGCTCTACTCAGACTTTCAGGATCTTTTACGGTTTGTGTTTTGAATGAGTTAGTTACAGATAATTGTATACTAATTGACATTGCTCTACTCAGACTTTCAGGATCTTTTATGGTTTGTGTGTTGAATGAGTTAGTTACAGATAATTGTATACCAATTGACATTGCTCTACCCAGACTTTCAGGATCTTTTATGGTTTGTGTTTTGAATGAGTTAGTTACAGATAATTGTATACCAATTGACATTGCTCTACTCAGACTTTCAGGATCTTTTACGGTTTGTGTTTTGAATGAGTTAGTTACAGATAATTGTATACTGATTGACATTGCTCTACTCAGACTTTCAGGATCTTTTACGGTTTGTGCTTTGAATGAGTTAGTTACAGATAATTGTATACTAATTGACATTGCTCTACTCAGACTTTCAGGATCTTTTACGGTTTGTGTTTTGAATGAGTTAGTTACAGATAATTGTATACTAATTGACATTGCTCTACTCAGACTTTCAGGATCTTTTACGGTTTGTGTTTTGAATGAGTTAGTTACAGATAATTGTATACTAATTGACATTGCTCTACTCAGACTTTCAGGATCTTTTACGGTTTGTGTTTTGAATGAGTTAGTTACAGATAATTGTATACTAATTGACATTGCTCTACTCAGACTTTCAGGATCTTTTACGGTTTGTGTTTTGAATGAGTTAGTTACAGATAATTGTATACTAATTGACATTGCTCTACTCAGACTTTCAGGATCTTTTATGGTTTGTGTGTTGAATGAGTTAGTTACAGATAATTGTATACCAATTGACATTGCTCTACCCAGACTTTCAGGATCTTTTATGGTTTGTGTTTTGAATGAGTTAGTTACAGATAATTGTATACTAATTGACATTGCTCTACTCAGACTTTCAGGATCTTTTACGGTTTGTGTTTTGAATGAGTTAGTTACAGATAATTGTATACCAATTGACATTGCTCTACTCAGACTTTCAGGATCTTTTATGGTTTGTGTTTTGAATGAGTTAGTTACAGATAATTGTATACTAATTGACATTGCTCTACTCAGACTTTCAGCATCTTTTACGGTTTGTGTGTTGAATGAGTTAGTTACAGATAATTGTATACAGATTGACATTGCTCTACTCAGACTTTCAGGATCTTTTATGGTTTGTGCTTTGAATGAGTTAGTTACAGATAAATTGTATACTAATTGACATTGCTCTACTCAGACTTTCAGGATCTTTTACGGTTTGTGTTTTGAATGAGTTAGTTACAGATAATTGTATACTAATTGACATTGCTCTACTCAGACTTTCAGGATCTTTTACGGTTTGTGTTTTGAATGAGTTAGTCACAGATAATTGTATACCAATTGACATTGCTCTACTCAGACTTTCAGGATCTTTTACGGTTTGTGCTTTGAATGAGTTAGTTACAGATAATTGTATACTAATTGGCATTGCTCTACTCAGACTTTCAGGATCTTTTACGGTTTGTGCTTTGAATGAGTTAGTTACAGATAATTGTATACTAATTGGCATTGCTCTACTCAGACTTTCAGGATCTTTTACGGTTTGTGTTTTGAATGAGTTAGTTACAGATGATTGTATACTAATTGACATTGCTCTACTCAGACTTTCAGGATCTTTTATGGTTTGTGTATTGAATGAGTTAGTTACAGATAATTGTATACTAATTGACATTGCTCTACTCAGACTTTCAGGATCTTCTTCGGTTTGTGTGTTGAATGAGTTAGTTACAGATAATTGTATACTGATTGACATTGCTCTACTCAGACTTTCAGGATCTTTTACAGTTTGTGTTTTGAATGAGTTAGTTACAGATAATTGTATACTAATTGACATTGCTCTACTCAGACTTTCAGGATCTTTTACGGTTTGTGTTTTGAATGAGTTAGTTACAGATAATTGTATACCAATTGACATTGCTCTACTCAGACTTTCAGGATCTTTTACAGTTTGTGTTTTGAATGAGTTAGTTACAGATAATTGTATACTAATTGACATTGCTCTACCCAGACTTTCAGGATCTTTTACGGTTTGTGTTTTGAATGAGTTAGTTACAGATAATTGTATACTGATTGACATTACTCTACTCAGACTTTCAGGATCTTTTACAGTTTGTGTTTTGAATGAGTTAGTTACAGATAATTGTATACCAATTGACATTGCTCTACTCAGACTTTCAGGATCTTTTACAGTTTGTGTTTTGAATGAGTTAGTTACAGATAATTGTATACTGATTGACATTGCTCTACTCAGACCTTCATGATCTTTTACAGTTTGTGTTTTGAATGAGTTAGTTACAGATAATTGTATACTAATTGACATTGCTCTACTCAGACTTTCAGGATCTTTTACAGTTTGTGCTTTGAATGAGTTAGTTACAGATAATTGTATACTGATTGACATTGCTCTACTCAGACTTTCAGGATCTTTTATGGTTTGTGTTTTGAATGGGTTAGTTACAGATAATTGTATACCAATTGACATTGCTCTACTCAGACTTTCAGGATCTTTTACGGTTTGTGTTTTGAATGAGTTAGTTACAGATAATTGTATACTAATTGACATTGCTCTAATCAGACTTTCAGGATCTTTTACAGTTTGTGCTTTGAATGAGTTAGTTACAGATAATTGTATACTGATTGACCTTGCTCTACTCAGACTTTCAGGATCTTTTATGGTTTGTGTTTTGAATGAGTTAGTTACAGATAATTGTATACCAATTGACATTGCTCTACTTAGACTTTCAGGATCTTTTATGGTTTGTGTTTTGAATGAGTTAGTTACAGATAATTGTATACTAATTGACATTGCTCTACTCAGACTTTCAGGATCTTTTATGGTTTGTGTTTTGAATGAGTTAGTTACAGATAATTGTATACTGATTGACATTGCTCTACTCAGACTTTCAGGATCTTTTATGGTTTGTGCTTTGAATGAGTTAGTTACAGATAATTGTATACTGATTGACATTGCTCTACTCAGACTTTCAGGATCTTTTACAGTTTGTGTTTTGAATGAGTTAGTTACAGATAATTGTATACTAATTGACATTGCTCTAATCAGACTTTCAGGATCTTTTACAGTTTGTGCTTTGAATGAGTTAGTTACAGATAATTGTATACTGATTGACCTTGCTCTACTCAGACTTTCAGGATCTTTTATGGTTTGTGTTTTGAATGAGTTAGTTACAGATAATTGTATACCAATTGACATTGCTCTACCCAGACTTTCAGGATCTTTTATGGTTTGTGTTTTGAATGAGTTAGTTACAGATAATTGTATACTAATTGACATTGCTCTACTCAGACTTTCAGGATCTTTTATGGTTTGTGTTTTGAATGAGTTAGTTACAGATAATTGTATACTGATTGACATTGCTCTACTCAGACTTTCAGGATCTTTTATGGTTTGTGTTTTGAATGAGTTAGTTACAGATAATTGTATACCAATTGACATTGCTCTACTCAGACTTTCAGGATCTTTTACGGTTTGTGCTTTGAATGAGTTAGTTACAGATAATTGTATACCAATTGACATTGCTCTACTCAGACTTTCAGGATCTTTTACGGTTTGTGCTTTGAATGAGTTAGTTACAGATAATTGTATACTAATTGACATTGCTCTACTCAGACTTTCAGGATCTTTTATGGTTTGTGCTTTGAATGAGTTAGTTACAGATAATTGTATACAGATTGACATTGCTCTACTCAGACTTTCAGGATCTTTTACAGTTTGTGTTTTGAATGAGTTAGTTACAGATAATTGTATACCAATTGACATTGCTCTACTCAGACTTTCAGGATCTTTTATGGTTTGTGTTTTGAATGAGTTAGTTACAGATAATTGTATACTAATTGACATTGCTCTACTCAGACTTTCAGGATCTTTTACGGTTTGTGCTTTGAATGAGTTAGTTACAGATAATTGTATACTAATTGACATTGCTCTACTCAGACTTTCAGGATCTTTTACAGTTTGTGTTTTGAATGAGTTAGTTACAGATAATTGTATACGAATTGACATTGCTCTACTCAGACTTTCAGGATCTTCTACGGTTTGTGCTTTGAATGAGTTTACAGATAATTGTATACTGATTGACATTGCTCTACTCAGACTTTCAGGATCTTTTACGGTTTGTGTTTTGAATGAGTTAGTTACAGATAATTGTATACTAATTGACATTGCTCTACTCAGACTTTCATGATCTTTTACAGTTTGTGTTTTGAATGAGTTAGTTACAGATAATTGTATACTAATTGACATTGCTCTACCCAGACTTTCAGGATCTTTTATGGTTTGTGCTTTGAATGAGTTAGTTACAGATAATTGTATACTAATTGACATTGCTCTACCCAGACTTTCAGGATCTTCTACGGTTTGTGTTTTGAATGAGTTAGTTACAGATAATTGTATACTAATTAACATTGCTCCACTCAGACTTTCAGGATCTTTTATGGTTTGTGTTTTGAATGAGTTAGTTACAGATAATTGTATACCAATTGACATTGCTCTACTCAGACTTTCAGGATCTTTTACGGTTTGTGTTTTGAATGAGTTAGTTACAGATAATTGTATACTGATTGACATTGCTCTACTCAGACTTTCAGGATCTTTTACGGTTTGTGTTTTGAATGAGTTAGTTACAGATAATTGTATACCAATTGACATTGCTCTACTCAGACTTTCAGGATCTTTTACGGTTTGTGCTTTGAATGAGTTAGTTACAGATAATTGTATACTAATTGACATTGCTCTACTCAGACTTTCAGGATCTTTTACGGTTTGTGTTTTGAATGAGTTAGTTACAGATAATTGTATACTAATTGACATTGCTCTACTCAGACTTTCAGGATCTTTTACGGTTTGTGTTTTGAATGAGTTAGTTACAGATAATTGTATACTAATTGACATTGCTCTACTCAGACTTTCAGGATCTTTTACGGTTTGTGTTTTGAATGAGTTAGTTACAGATAATTGTATACTAATTGACATTGCTCTACTCAGACTTTCAGGATCTTTTACGGTTTGTGTTTTGAATGAGTTAGTTACAGATAATTGTATACTAATTGACATTGCTCTACTCAGACTTTCAGGATCTTTTATGGTTTGTGTGTTGAATGAGTTAGTTACAGATAATTGTATACCAATTGACATTGCTCTACCCAGACTTTCAGGATCTTTTATGGTTTGTGTTTTGAATGAGTTAGTTACAGATAATTGTATACCAATTGACATTGCTCTACTCAGACTTTCAGGATCTTTTACGGTTTGTGTTTTGAATGAGTTAGTTACAGATAATTGTATACTGATTGACATTGCTCTACTCAGACTTTCAGGATCTTTTACGGTTTGTGTTTTGAATGAGTTAGTTACAGATAATTGTATACCAATTGACATTGCTCTACTCAGACTTTCAGGATCTTTTACGGTTTGTGCTTTGAATGAGTTAGTTACAGATAATTGTATACTAATTGACATTGCTCTACTCAGACTTTCAGGATCTTTTACGGTTTGTGTTTTGAATGAGTTAGTTACAGATAATTGTATACTAATTGACATTGCTCTACTCAGACTTTCAGGATCTTTTACGGTTTGTGTTTTGAATGAGTTAGTTACAGATAATTGTATACTAATTGACATTGCTCTACTCAGACTTTCAGGATCTTTTACGGTTTGTGTTTTGAATGAGTTAGTTACAGATAATTGTATACTAATTGACATTGCTCTACTCAGACTTTCAGGATCTTTTACGGTTTGTGTTTTGAATGAGTTAGTTACAGATAATTGTATACTAATTGACATTGCTCTACTCAGACTTTCAGGATCTTTTATGGTTTGTGTGTTGAATGTGTTAGTTACAGATAATTGTATACCAATTGACATTGCTCTACCCAGACTTTCAGGATCTTTTATGGTTTGTGTTTTGAATGAGTTAGTTACAGATAATTGTATACTAATTGACATTGCTCTACTCAGACTTTCAGGATCTTTTACGGTTTGTGTTTTGAATGAGTTAGTTACAGATAATTGTATACTAATTGACATTGCTCTACTCAGACTTTCAGGATCTTTTACGGTTTGTGTGTTGAATGAGTTAGTTACAGATAATTGTATACAGATTGACATTGCTCTACTCAGACTTTCAGGATCTTTTATGGTTTGTGCTTTGAATGAGTTAGTTACAGATAAATTGTATACTAATTGACATTGCTCTACTGAGACTTTCAGGATCTTTTACGGTTTGTGTTTTGAATGAGTTAGTTACAGATAATTGTATACTAATTGACATTGCTCTACTCAGACTTTCAGGATCTTTTACGGTTTGTGTTTTGAATGAGTTAGTTACAGATAATTGTATACCAATTGACATTGCTCTGCTCAGACTTTCAGGATCTTTTACGGTTTGTGCTTTGAATGAGTTAGTTACAGATAATTGTATACTAATTGGCATTGCTCTACTCAGACTTTCAGGATCTTTTACGGTTTGTGTTTTGAATGAGTTAGTTACAGATAATTGTATACTAATTGACATTGCTCTACTCAGACTTTCAGGATCTTTTATGGTTTGTGTATTGAATGAGTTAGTTACAGATAATTGTATACTAATTGACATTGCTCTACTCAGACTTTCAGGATCTTCTTCGGTTTGTGTGTTGAATGAGTTAGTTACAGATAATTGTATACTGATTGACATTGCTCTACTCAGACTTTCAGGATCTTTTACAGTTTGTGTTTTGAATGAGTTAGTTACAGATAATTGTATACTAATTGACATTGCTCTACTCAGACTTTCAGGATCTTTTACGGTTTGTGTTTTGAATGAGTTAGTTACAGATAATTGTATACCAATTGACATTGCTCTACTCAGACTTTCAGGATCTTTTACAGTTTGTGTTTTGAATGAGTTAGTTACAGATAATTGTATACTAATTGACATTGCTCTACTCAGACTTTCAGGATCTTTTACGGTTTGTGTTTTGAATGAGTTAGTTACAGATAATTGTATACTGATTGACATTGCTCTACTCAGACTTTCAGGATCTTTTATGGTTTGGGTTTTGAATGAGTTAGTTACAGATAATTGTATACTGATTGACATTACTCTACTCAGACTTTCAGGATCTTTTACAGTTTGTGTTTTGAATGAGTTAGTTACAGATAATTGTATACCAATTGACATTGCTCTACTCAGACTTTCAGGATCTTTTACAGTTTGTGTTTTGAATGAGTTAGTTACAGATAATTGTATACTGATTGACATTGCTCTACTCAGACCTTCATGATCTTTTACAGTTTGTGTTTTGAATGAGTTAGTTACAGATAATTGTATACTAATTGACATTGCTCTACTCAGACTTTCAGGATCTTTTACAGTTTGTGCTTTGAATGAGTTAGTTACAGATAATTGTATACTGATTGACATTGCTCTACTCAGACTTTCAGGATCTTTTATGGTTTGTGTTTTGAATGGGTTAGTTACAGATAATTGTATACCAATTGACATTGCTCTACTCAGACTTTCAGGATCTTTTACGGTTTGTGTTTTGAATGAGTTAGTTACAGATAATTGTATACTGATTGACATTACTCTACTCAGACTTTCAGGATCTTTTACGGTTTGTGCTTTGAATGAGTTAGTTACAGATAATTGTATACTGATTGACATTGCTCTACTCAGACTTTCAGGATCTTTTACGGTTTGTGTTTTGAATGAGTTAGTTACAGATAATTGTATACTAATTGACATTGCTCTACTCAGACTTTCAGGATCTTTTACAGTTTGTGTTTTGAATGAGTTAGTTACAGATAATTGTATACTGATTGACATTACTCTACTCAGACTTTCAGGATCTTTTACGGTTTGTGCTTTGAATGAGTTAGTTACAGATATTTGTATACTGATTGACATTGCTCTACTCAGACTTTCAGGATCTTTTACGGTCTGTGTGTTGAATGAGTTAGTTACAGATAATTGTATACTAATTGACATTGCTCTACCCAGACTTTCAGGATCTTTTATGGTTTGTGTTTTGAATGAGTTAGTTACAGATAATTGTATACTAATTGACATTGCTCTACTCAGACTTTCAGGATCTTCTACGGTTTGTGTTTTGAATGAGTTAGTTACAGATAATTGTATACTAATTGACATTGCTCTACTCAGACTTTCAGGATCTTTTACAGTTTGTGTTTTGAATGAGTTAGTTACAGATAATTGTATACTAATTGACATTGCTCTACTCAGACTTTCAGGATCTTTTATGGTTTGTGTTTTGAATGAGTTAGTTACAGATAATTGTATACTAATTGACATTGCTCTACTCAGACTTTCAGGATCTTTTACGGTTTGTGTTTTGAATGAGTTAGTTACAGATAATTGTATACTAATTGACATTGCTCTACTCAGACTTTCAGGATCTTTTATGGTTTGTGTGTTGAATGAGTTAGTTACAGATAATTGTATACTAATTGACATTGCTCTACTCAGACTTTCAGGATCTTCTTCGGTTTGTGTTTTGAATGAGTTAGTTACAGATAATTGTATACTGATTGACATTGCTCTACCCAGACTTTCAGGATCTTTTATGGTTTGTGTTTTAAATGAGTTAGTTACAGATAATTGTATACTAATTGACATTGCTCTACTCAGACTTTCATGATCTTTGATGGTTTGTGTTTTGAATGAGTTAGTTACAGATAATTGTATACTGATTGACATTGCTCTACTCAGACTTTCAGGATCTTTTATGGTTTGTGTTTTGAATGAGTTAGTTACAGATAATTGTATACTGATTGACATTGCTCTACCCAGACTTTCAGGATCTTTTATGGTTTGTGTTTTGAATGAGTTAGTTACAGATAATTGTATACTAATTGACATTGCTCTACTCAGACTTTCATGATCTTTTATGGTTTGTGTTTTGAATGAGTTAGTTACAGATAATTGTATACTGATTGACATTGCTCTACTCAGACTTTCGGGATCTTTTATGGTTTGTGTTTTGAATGAGTTAGTTACAGATAATTGTATACTAATTGACATTGCTCTACTCAGACTTTCAGGATCTTTTATGGTTTGTGCTTTGAATGAGTTAGTTACAGATAATTGTATACTAATTGACATTGCTCTACTCAGACTTTCAGGATCTTTTACAGTTTGTGTTTTGAATGAGTTAGTTACAGATAATTGTATACTAATTGACATTGCTCTACCCAGACTTTCAGGATCTTTTATGGTTTGTGTTTTCAATGAGTTAGTTACAGATAATTGTATACTAATTGACATTGCTCTACTCAGACTTTCAGGATCTTTTACAGTTTGTGTTTTGAATGAGTTAGTTACAGATAATTGTATACTAATTGACATTGCTCTACCCAGACTTTCAGGATCTTTTATGGTTTGTGTGTTGAATGAGTTAGTTACAGATAATTGTATACTAATTGACATTGCTCTACTCAGACTTTCAGGATCTTCTTCGGTTTGTGTTTTGAATGAGTTAGTTACAGATAATTGTATACTGATTGACATTGCTCTACCCAGACTTTCAGGATCTTTTATGGTTTGTGTTTTAAATGAGTTAGTTACAGATAATTGTATACTAATTGACATTGCTCTACTCAGACTTTCATGATCTTTGATGGTTTGTGTTTTGAATGAGTTAGTTACAGATAATTGTATACTGATTGACATTGCTCTACTCAGACTTTCAGGATCTTTTATGGTTTGTGTTTTGAATGAGTTAGTTACAGATAATTGTATACTGATTGACATTGCTCTACCCAGACTTTCAGGATCTTTTATGGTTTGTGTTTTGAATGAGTTAGTTACAGATAATTGTATACTAATTGACATTGCTCTACTCAGACTTTCATGATCTTTTATGGTTTGTGTTTTGAATGAGTTAGTTACAGATAAGTGTATACTGATTGACATTGCTCTACTCAGACTTTCAGGATCTTTTATGGTTTGTGTTTTGAATGAGTTAGTTACAGATAATTGTATACTAATTGACATTGCTCTACTCAGACTTTCAGGATCTTTTATGGTTTGTGCTTTGAATGAGTTAGTTACAGATAATTGTATACTAATTGACATTGCTCTACTCAGACTTTCAGGATCTTTTACAGTTTGTGTTTTGAATGAGTTAGTTACAGATAATTGTATACTAATTGACATTGCTCTACCCAGACTTTCATGATCTTTTATGGTTTGTGTTTTCAATGAGTTAGTTACAGATAATTGTATACTAATTGACATTGCTCTACTCAGACTTTCAGGATCTTTTACAGTTTGTGTTTTGAATGAGTTAGTTACAGATAATTGTATACTAATTGACATTGCTCTACTCAGACTTTCAGGATCTTTTACAGTTTGTGTTTTGAATGAGTTAGTTACAGATAATTGTATACTAATTGACATTGCTCTACTCAGACTTTCAGGATCTTTTACAGTTTGTGTTTTGAATGAGTTAGTTACAGATAATTGTATACTAATTGACATTGCTCTACCCAGACTTTCAGGATCTTTTATGGTTTGTGTTTTGAATGAGTTAGTTACAGATAATTGTATACTAATTGACATTGCTCTACTCAGACTTTCAGGATCTTCTACGGTTTGTGTTTTGAATGAGTTAGTTACAGATAATTGTATACTAATTGACATTGCTTTACTCAGACTTTCAGGATCTTTTACAGTTTGTGTTTTGAATGAGTTAGTTACAGATAATTGTATACTAATTGACATTGCTCTACTCAGACTTTCAGGATCTTTTATGGTTTGTGTTTTGAATGAGTTAGTTACAGATAATTGTATACTAATTGGCATTGCTCTACTCAGACTTTCAGGATCTTTTACGGTTTGTGTTTTGAATGAGTTAGTTACAGATAATTGTATACTAATTGACATTGCTCTACTCAGACTTTCAGGATCTTTTACGGTTTGTGTTTTGAATGAGTTAGTTACAGATAATTGTATACTAATTGACATTGCTCTACTCAGACTTTCAGGATCTTTTACGGTTTGTGTTTTGAATGAGTTAGTTACAGATAATTGTATACCAATTGATATTGCTCTACTCAGACTTTCAGGATCTTTTACGGTTTGTGTTTTGAATGAGTTAGTTACAGATAATTGTATACTAATTGACATTGCTCTACTCAGACTTTCAGGATCTTTTACGGTTTGTGTTTTGAATGAGTTAGTTACAGATAATTGTATACCAATTGACATTGCTCTACTCAGACTTTCAGGATCTTTTACAGTTTGTGTTTTGAATGAGTTAGTTACAGATAATTGTATACTAATTGACATTGCTCTACTCAGACTTTCAGGATCTTTTACGGTTTGTGTGTTGAATGAGTTAGTTACAGATAATTGTATACAGATTGACATTGCTCTACTCAGACTTTCAGGATCTTTTATGGTTTGTGCTTTGAATGAGTTAGTTACAGATAATTGTATACTAATTGACATTGCTCTACTCAGACTTTCAGGATCTTTTACGGTTTGTGTTTTGAATGAGTTAGTTACAGATAATTGTATACCAATTGACATTGCTCTACTCAGACTTTCAGGATCTTTTACGGTTTGTGCTTTGAATGAGTTAGTTACAGATAATTGTATACCAATTGACATTGCTCTACTCAGACTTTCAGGATCTTTTACGGTTTGTGTTTTGAATGAGTTAGTTACAGATAATTGTATACCAATTGACATTGCTCTACTCAGACTTTCAGGATCTTTTACGGTTTGTGTTTTGAATGAGTTAGTTACAGATAATTGTATACTAATTGACATTGCTCTACCCAGACTTTCAGGATCTTTTACGGTTTGTGTTTTGAATGAGTTAGTTACAGATAATTGTATACTGATTGACATTGCTCTACTCAGACTTTCAGGATCTTTTATGGTTTGTGTTTTGAATGAGTTAGTTACAGATAATTGTATACTGATTGACTTTACTCTACTCAGACTTTCAGGATCTTTTACAGTTTGTGTTTTGAATGAGTTAGTTACAGATAATTGTATACCAATTGACATTGCTCTACTCAGACTTTCAGGATCTTTTACGGTTTGTGTTTTGAATGAGTTAGTTACAGATAATTGTATACTAATTGACATTGCTCTACTCAGACTTTCAGGATCTTTTATGGTTTGTGTGTTGAATGAGTTAGTTACAGATAATTGTATACCAATTGACATTGCTCTACCCAGATTTTCAGGATCTTTTATGGTTTGTGTTTTGAATGAGTTAGTTACAGATAATTGTATACTAATTGACATTGCTCTACTCAGACTTTCAGGATCTTTTACGGTTTGTGTTTTGAATGAGTTAGTTACAGATAATTGTATGCCAATTGACATTGCTCTACTCAGACTTTCAGGATCTTTTACAGTTTGTGTTTTGAATGAGTTAGTTACAGATAATTGTATACTAATTGACATTGCTCTACTCAGACTTTCAGGATCTTTTACGGTTTGTGTGTTGAATGAGTTAGTTACAGATAATTGTATACAGATTGACATTGCTCTACTCAGACTTTCAGGATCTTTTACAGTTTGTGTTTTGAATGAGTTAGTTACAGATAATTGTATACCAATTGACATTGCTCTACTCTGACTTTCAGGATCTTTTATGGTTTGTGTTTTGAATGAGTTAGTTACAGATAATTGTATACTAATTGACATTGCTCTACTCAGACTTTCAGGATCTTTTACGGTTTGTGCTTTGAATGAGTTAGTTACAGATAATTGTATACTAATTGACATTGCTCTACTCAGACTTTCAGGATCTTTTACGGTTTGTGTTTTGAATGAGTTAGTTACAGATAATTGTATACCAATTGACATTGCTCTACTCAGACTTTCAGGATCTTTTACGGTTTGTGCTTTGAATGAGTTAGTTACAGATAATTGTATACCAATTGACATTGCTCTACCCAGACTTTCAGGATCTTTTACGGTTTGTGTTTTGAATGAGTTAGTTACAGATAATTGTATACCAATTGACATTGCTCTACTCAGACTTTCAGGATCTTTTACGGTTTGTGTTTTGAATGAGTTAGTTACAGATAATTGTATACTAATTGACATTGCTCTACCCAGACTTTCAGGATCTTTTACGGTTTGTGTTTTGAATGAGTTAGTTACAGATAATTGTATACTGATTGACATTGCTCTACTCAGACTTTCAGGATCTTTTATGGTTTGTGTTTTGAATGAGTTAGTTACAGATAATTGTATACTGATTGACCTTACTCTACTCAGACTTTCAGGATCTTTTACGGTTTGTGTTTTGAATGAGTTAGTTACAGATAATTGTATACCAATTGACATTGCTCTACTCAGACTTTCAGGATCTTTTACGGTTTGTGTTTTGAATGAGTTAGTTACAGATAATTGTATACCAATTGACATTGCTCTACTCAGACTTTCAGGATCTTTTACAGTTTGTGTTTTGAATGAGTTAGTTACAGATAATTGTATACTAATTGACATTGCTCTACTCAGACTTTCAGGATCTTTTACAGTTTGTGTTTTGAATGAGTTAGTTACAGATAATTGTATACTAATTGACATTGCTCTACTCAGACTTTCAGGATCTTTTACGGTTTGTGTTTTGAATGAGTTAGTTACAGATAATTGTATACCAATTGACATTGCTCTACTCAGACTTTCAGGATCTTTTACAGTTTGTGTTTTGAATGAGTTAGTTACAGATAATTGTATACTAATTGACATTGCTCTACTCAGACTTTCAGGATCTTTTACAGTTTGTGTTTTGAATGAGTTAGTTACAGATAATTGTATACCAATTGACATTGCTCTACTCTGACTTTCAGGATCTTTTATGGTTTGTGTTTTGAATGAGTTAGTTACAGATAATTGTATACTAATTGACATTGCTCTACTCGGACTTTCAGGATCTTTTACGGTTTGTGCTTTGAATGAGTTAGTTACAGATAATTGTATACTAATTGACATTGCTCTACTCAGACTTTCAGGATCTTTTACGGTTTGTGTTTTGAATGAGTTAGTTACAGATAATTGTATACCAATTGACATTGCTCTACTCAGACTTTCAGGATCTTTTACGGTTTGTGCTTTGAATGAGTTAGTTACAGATAATTGTATACCAATTGACATTGCTCTACCCAGACTTTCAGGATCTTTTACGGTTTGTGTTTTGAATGAGTTAGTTACAGATAATTGTATACCAATTGACATTGCTCTACTCAGACTTTCAGGATCTTTTACGGTTTGTGTTTTGAATGAGTTAGTTACAGATAATTGTATACTAATTGACATTGCTCTACCCAGACTTTCAGGATCTTTTACGGTTTGTGTTTTGAATGAGTTAGTTACAGATAATTGTATACTGATTGACATTGCTCTACTCAGACTTTCAGGATCTTTTATGGTTTGTGTTTTGAATGAGTTAGTTACAGATAATTGTATACTGATTGACCTTACTCTACTCAGACTTTCAGGATCTTTTACGGTTTGTGTTTTGAATGAGTTAGTTACAGATAATTGTATACCAATTGACATTGCTCTACTCAGACTTTCAGGATCTTTTACGGTTTGTGTTTTGAATGAGTTAGTTACAGATAATTGTATACTGATTGACATTGCTCTACTCAGACTTTCAGGATCTTTTACAGTTTGTGTTTTGAATGAGTTAGTTACAGATAATTGTATACTAATTGACATTGCTCTACTCAGACTTTCAGGATCTTTTACAGTTTGTGTTTTGAATGAGTTAGTTACAGATAATTGTATACTAATTGACATTGCTCTAATCAGACTTTCAGGATCTTTTACAGTTTGTGCTTTGAATGAGTTAGTTACAGATAATTGTATACTGATTGACCTTGCTCTACTCAGACTTTCAGGATCTTTTATGGTTTGTGTTTTGAATGAGTTAGTTACAGATAATTGTATACCAATTGACATTGCTCTACTTAGACTTTCAGGATCTTTTATGGTTTGTGTTTTGAATGAGTTAGTTACAGATAATTGTATACTAATTGACATTGCTCTACTCAGACTTTCAGGATCTTTTATGGTTTGTGTTTTGAATGAGTTAGTTACAGATAATTGTATACTGATTGACATTGCTCTACTCAGACTTTCAGGATCTTTTATGGTTTGTGCTTTGAATGAGTTAGTTACAGATAATTGTATACTGATTGACATTGCTCTACTCAGACTTTCAGGATCTTTTACAGTTTGTGTTTTGAATGAGTTAGTTACAGATAATTGTATACTAATTGACATTGCTCTACTCAGACTTTCAGGATCTTTTACAGTTTGTGTTTTGAATGAGTTAGTTACAGATAATTGTATACTAATTGACATTGCTCTAATCAGACTTTCAGGATCTTTTACAGTTTGTGCTTTGAATGAGTTAGTTACAGATAATTGTATACTGATTGACCTTGCTCTACTCAGACTTTCAGGATCTTTTATGGTTTGTGTTTTGAATGAGTTAGTTACAGATAATTGTATACCAATTGACATTGCTCTACCCAGACTTTCAGGATCTTTTATGGTTTGTGTTTTGAATGAGTTAGTTACAGATAATTGTATACTAATTGACATTGCTCTACTCAGACTTTCAGGATCTTTTATGGTTTGTGTTTTGAATGAGTTAGTTACAGATAATTGTATACTGATTGACATTGCTCTACTCAGACTTTCAGGATCTTTTATGGTTTGTGCTTTGAATGAGTTAGTTACAGATAATTGTATACTAATTGACATTGCTCTACTCAGACTTTCAGGATCTTTTATGGTTTGTGTTTTGAATGAGTTAGTTACAGATAATTGTATACCAATTGACATTGCTCTACTCAGATTTTCAGGATCTTTTACGGTTTGTGCTTTGAATGAGTTAGTTACAGATAATTGTATACCAATTGACATTGCTCTACTCAGACTTTCAGGATCTTTTACGGTTTGTGCTTTGAATGAGTTAGTTACAGATAATTGTATACTAATTGACATTGCTCTACTCAGACTTTCAGGATCTTTTATGGTTTGTGCTTTGAATGAGTTAGTTACAGATAATTGTATACAGATTGACATTGCTCTACTCAGACTTTCAGGATCTTTTACAGTTTGTGTTTTGAATGAGTTAGTTACAGATAATTGTATACCAATTGACATTGCTCTACTCAGACTTTCAGGATCTTTTATGGTTTGTGTTTTGAATGAGTTAGTTACAGATAATTGTATACTAATTGACATTGCTCTACTCAGACTTTCAGGATCTTTTACGGTTTGTGCTTTGAATGAGTTAGTTACAGATAATTGTATACTAATTGACATTGCTCTACTCAGACTTTCAGGATCTTTTACAGTTTGTGTTTTGAATGAGTTAGTTACAGATAATTGTATACGAATTGACATTGCTCTACTCAGACTTTCAGGATCTTCTACGGTTTGTGCTTTGAATGAGTTTACAGATAATTGTATACTGATTGACATTGCTCTACTCAGACTTTCAGGATCTTTTACGGTTTGTGTTTTGAATGAGTTAGTTACAGATAATTGTATACTAATTGACATTGCTCTACTCAGACTTTCATGATCTTTTACAGTTTGTGTTTTGAATGAGTTAGTTACAGATAATTGTATACTAATTGACATTGCTCTACCCAGACTTTCAGGATCTTTTATGGTTTGTGCTTTGAATGAGTTAGTTACAGATAATTGTATACTAATTGACATTGCTCTACCCAGACTTTCAGGATCTTCTACGGTTTGTGTTTTGAATGAGTTAGTTACAGATAATTGTATACTAATTGACATTGCTCCACTCAGACTTTCAGGATCTTTTATGGTTTGTGTTTTGAATGAGTTAGTTACAGATAATTGTATACCAATTGACATTGCTCTACTCAGACTTTCAGGATCTTTTACGGTTTGTGTTTTGAATGAGTTTGTTACAGATAATTGTATACTGATTGACATTGCTCTACTCAGACTTTCAGGATCTTTTACGGTTTGTGTTTTGAATGAGTTAGTTACAGATAATTGTATACCAATTGACATTGCTCTACTCAGACTTTCAGGATCTTTTACGGTTTGTGCTTTGAATGAGTTAGTTACAGATAATTGTATACTAATTGACATTGCTCTACTCAGACTTTCAGGATCTTTTACGGTTTGTGTTTTGAATGAGTTAGTTACAGATAATTGTATACTAATTGACATTGCTCTACTCAGACTTTCAGGATCTTTTACGGTTTGTGTTTTGAATGAGTTAGTTACAGATAATTGTATACTAATTGACATTGCTCTACTCAGACTTTCAGGATCTTTTACGGTTTGTGTTTTGAATGAGTTAGTTACAGATAATTGTATACTAATTGACATTGCTCTACTCAGACTTTCAGGATCTTTTACGGTTTGTGTTTTGAATGAGTTAGTTACAGATAATTGTATACTAATTGACATTGCTCTACTCAGACTTTCAGGATCTTTTATGGTTTGTGTGTTGAATGAGTTAGTTACAGATAATTGTATACCAATTGACATTGCTCTACCCAGACTTTCAGGATCTTTTATGGTTTGTGTTTTGAATGAGTTAGTTACAGATAATTGTATACCAATTGACATTGCTCTACTCAGACTTTCAGGATCTTTTACGGTTTGTGTTTTGAATGAGTTAGTTACAGATAATTGTATACTGATTGACATTGCTCTACTCAGACTTTCAGGATCTTTTACGGTTTGTGTTTTGAATGAGTTAGTTACAGATAATTGTATACCAATTGACATTGCTCTACTCAGACTTTCAGGATCTTTTACGGTTTGTGCTTTGAATGAGTTAGTTACAGATAATTGTATACTAATTGACATTGCTCTACTCAGACTTTCAGGATCTTTTACGGTTTGTGTTTTGAATGAGTTAGTTACAGATAATTGTATACTAATTGACATTGCTCTACTCAGACTTTCAGGATCTTTTACGGTTTGTGTTTTGAATGAGTTAGTTACAGATAATTGTATACTAATTGACATTGCTCTACTCAGACTTTCAGGATCTTTTACGGTTTGTGTTTTGAATGAGTTAGTTACAGATAATTGTATACTAATTGACATTGCTCTACTCAGACTTTCAGGATCTTTTACGGTTTGTGTTTTGAATGAGTTAGTTACAGATAATTGTATACTAATTGACATTGCTCTACTCAGACTTTCAGGATCTTTTATGGTTTGTGTGTTGAATGAGTTAGTTACAGATAATTGTATACCAATTGACATTGCTCTACCCAGACTTTCAGGATCTTTTATGGTTTGTGTTTTGAATAAGTTAGTTACAGATAATTGTATACTAATTGACATTGCTCTACTCAGACTTTCAGGATCTTTTACGGTTTGTGTTTTGAATGAGTTAGTTACAGATAATTGTATACCAATTGACATTGCTCTACTCAGACTTTCAGGATCTTTTATGGTTTGTGTTTTGAATGAGTTAGTTACAGATAATTGTATACTAATTGACATTGCTCTACTCAGACTTTCAGGATCTTTTACGGTTTGTGTGTTGAATGAGTTAGTTACAGATAATTGTATACAGATTGACATTGCTCTACTCAGACTTTCAGGATCTTTTATGGTTTGTGCTTTGAATGAGTTAGTTACAGATAAATTGTATACTAATTGACATTGCTCTACTCAGACTTTCAGGATCTTTTACGGTTTGTGTTTTGAATGAGTTAGTTACAGATAATTGTATACTAATTGACATTGCTCTACTCAGACTTTCAGGATCTTTTACGGTTTGTGTTTTGAATGAGTTAGTTACAGATAATTGTATACCAATTGACATTGCTCTACTCAGACTTTCAGGATCTTTTACGGTTTGTGCTTTGAATGAGTTAGTTACAGATAATTGTATACTAATTGGCATTGCTCTACTCAGACTTTCAGGATCTTTTACAGTTTGTGTTTTGAATGAGTTAGTTACAGATAATTGTATACTAATTGACATTGCTCTACTCAGACTTTCAGGATCTTTTATGGTTTGTGTATTGAATGAGTTAGTTACAGATAATTGTATACTAATTGACATTGCTCTACTCAGACTTTCAAGATCTTCTTCGGTTTGTGTGTTGAATGAGTTAGTTACAGATAATTGTATACTGATTGACATTGCTCTACTCAGACTTTCAGGATCTTTTACAGTTTGTGTTTTGAATGAGTTAGTTACAGATAATTGTATACTAATTGACATTGCTCTACTCAGACTTTCAGGATCTTTTACGGTTTGTGTTTTGAATGAGTTAGTTACAGATAATTGTATACCAATTGACATTGCTCTACTCAGACTTTCAGGATCTTTTACAGTTTGTGTTTTGAATGAGTTAGTTACAGATAATTGTATACTAATTGACATTGCTCTACTCAGACTTTCAGGATCTTTTACGGTTTGTGTTTTGAATGAGTTAGTTACAGATAATTGTATACTAATTGACATTGCTCTACTCAGACTTTCAGGATCTTTTATGGTTTGTGTGTTGAATGAGTTAGTTACAGATAATTGTATACCAATTGACATTGCTCTACCCAGACTTTCAGGATCTTTTATGGTTTGTGTTTTGAATGAGTTAGTTACAGATAATTGTATACCAATTGACATTGCTCTACTCAGACTTTCAGGATCTTTTACGGTTTGTGTTTTGAATGAGTTAGTTACAGATAATTGTATACTGATTGACATTGCTCTACTCAGACTTTCAGGATCTTTTACGGTTTGTGTTTTGAATGAGTTAGTTACAGATAATTGTATACCAATTGACATTGCTCTACTCAGACTTTCAGGATCTTTTACGGTTTGTGCTTTGAATGAGTTAGTTACAGATAATTGTATACTAATTGACATTGCTCTACTCAGACTTTCAGGATCTTTTACGGTTTGTGTTTTGAATGAGTTAGTTACAGATAATTGTATACTAATTGACATTGCTCTACTCAGACTTTCAGGATCTTTTACGGTTTGTGTTTTGAATGAGTTAGTTACAGATAATTGTATACTAATTGACATTGCTCTACTCAGACTTTCAGGATCTTTTACGGTTTGTGTTTTGAATGAGTTAGTTACAGATAATTGTATACTAATTGACATTGCTCTACTCAGACTTTCAGGATCTTTTACGGTTTGTGTTTTGAATGAGTTAGTTACAGATAATTGTATACTAATTGACATTGCTCTACTCAGACTTTCAGGATCTTTTATGGTTTGTGTGTTGAATGAGTTAGTTACAGATAATTGTATACCAATTGACATTGCTCTACCCAGACTTTCAGGATCTTTTATGGTTTGTGTTTTGAATGAGTTAGTTACAGATAATTGTATACTAATTGACATTGCTCTACTCAGACTTTCAGGATCTTTTACGGTTTGTGTTTTGAATGAGTTAGTTACAGATAATTGTATACCAATTGACATTGCTCTACTCAGACTTTCAGGATCTTTTATGGTTTGTGTTTTGAATGAGTTAGTTACAGATAATTGTATACTAATTGACATTGCTCTACTCAGACTTTCAGGATCTTTTACGGTTTGTGTGTTGAATGAGTTAGTTACAGATAATTGTATACAGATTGACATTGCTCTACTCAGACTTTCAGGATCTTTTATGGTTTGTGCTTTGAATGAGTTAGTTACAGATAAATTGTATACTAATTGACATTGCTCTACTCAGACTTTCAGGATCTTTTACGGTTTGTGTTTTGAATGAGTTAGTTACAGATAATTGTATACTAATTGACATTGCTCTACTCAGACTTTCAGGATCTTTTACGGTTTGTGTTTTGAATGAGTTAGTTACAGATAATTGTATGCCAATTGACATTGCTCTGCTCAGACTTTCAGGATCTTTTACGGTTTGTGCTTGAATGAGTTAGTTACAGATAATTGTATACTAATTGGCATTGCTCTACTCAGACTTTCAGGATCTTTTACGGTTTGTGTTTTGAATGAGTTAGTTACAGATAATTGTATACTAATTGACATTGCTCTACTCAGACTTTCAGGATCTTTTATGGTTTGTGTATTGAATGAGTTAGTTACAGATAATTGTATACTAATTGACATTGCTCTACTCAGACTTTCAGGATCTTCTTCGGTTTGTGTGTTGAATGAGTTAGTTACAGATAATTGTATACTGATTGACATTGCTCTACTCAGACTTTCAGGATCTTTTACAGTTTGTGTTTTGAATGAGTTAGTTACAGATAATTGTATACCAATTGACATTGCTCTACTCAGACTTTCAGGATCTTTTACAGTTTGTGTTTTGAATGAGTTAGTTACAGATAATTGTATACTAATTGACATTGCTCTACCCAGACTTTCAGGATCTTTTATGGTTTGTGTTTTGAATGAGTTAGTTACAGATAATTGTATACTAATTGACATTGCTCTACTCAGACTTTCAGGATCTTCTACGGTTTGTGTTTTGAATGAGTTAGTTACAGATAATTGTATACTAATTGACATTGCTCTACTCAGACTTTCAGGATCTTTTACAGTTTGTGTTTTGAATGAGTTAGTTACAGATAATTGTATACTAATTGACATTGCTCTACTCAGACTTTCAGGATCTTTTATGGTTTGTGTTTTGAATGAGTTAGTTACAGATAATTGTATACTAATTGACATTGCTCTACTCAGACTTTCAGGATCTTTTACGGTTTGTGTTTTGAATGAGTTAGTTACAGATAATTGTATACTAATTGACATTGCTCTACTCAGACTTTCAGGATCTTTTATGGTTTGTGTGTTGAATGAGTTAGTTACAGATAATTGTATACTAATTGACATTGCTCTACTCAGACTTTCAGGATCTTCTTCGGTTTGTGTTTTGAATGAGTTAGTTACAGATAATTGTATACTGATTGACATTGCTCTACCCAGACTTTCAGGATCTTTTATGGTTTGTGTTTTAAATGAGTTAGTTACAGATAATTGTATACTAATTGACATTGCTCTACTCAGACTTTCATGATCTTTGATGGTTTGTGTTTTGAATGAGTTAGTTACAGATAATTGTATACTGATTGACATTGCTCTACTCAGACTTTCAGGATCTTTTATGGTTTGTGTTTTGAATGAGTTAGTTACAGATAATTGTATACTGATTGACATTGCTCTACCCAGACTTTCAGGATCTTTTATGGTTTGTGTTTTGAATGAGTTAGTTACAGATAATTGTATACTAATTGACATTGCTCTACTCAGACTTTCATGATCTTTTATGGTTTGTGTTTTGAATGAGTTAGTTACAGATAATTGTATACTGATTGACATTGCTCTACTCAGACTTTCGGGATCTTTTATGGTTTGTGTTTTGAATGAGTTAGTTACAGATAATTGTATACTAATTGACATTGCTCTACTCAGACTTTCAGGATCTTTTATGGTTTGTGCTTTGAATGAGTTAGTTACAGATAATTGTATACTAATTGACATTGCTCTACTCAGACTTTCAGGATCTTTTACAGTTTGTGTTTTGAATGAGTTAGTTACAGATAATTGTATACTAATTGACATTGCTCTACCCAGACTTTCAGGATCTTTTATGGTTTGTGTTTTCAATGAGTTAGTTACAGATAATTGTATACTAATTGACATTGCTCTACTCAGACTTTCAGGATCTTTTACAGTTTGTGTTTTGAATGAGTTAGTTACAGATAATTGTATACTAATTGACATTGCTCTACCCAGACTTTCAGGATCTTTTATGGTTTGTGTGTTGAATGAGTTAGTTACAGATAATTGTATACTAATTGACATTGCTCTACTCAGACTTTCAGGATCTTCTTCGGTTTGTGTTTTGAATGAGTTAGTTACAGATAATTGTATACTGATTGACATTGCTCTACCCAGACTTTCAGGATCTTTTATGGTTTGTGTTTTAAATGAGTTAGTTACAGATAATTGTATACTAATTGACATTGCTCTACTCAGACTTTCATGATCTTTGATGGTTTGTGTTTTGAATGAGTTAGTTACAGATAATTGTATACTGATTGACATTGCTCTACTCAGACTTTCAGGATCTTTTATGGTTTGTGTTTTGAATGAGTTAGTTACAGATAATTGTATACTGATTGACATTGCTCTACCCAGACTTTCAGGATCTTTTATGGTTTGTGTTTTGAATGAGTTAGTTACAGATAATTGTATACTAATTGACATTGCTCTACTCAGACTTTCATGATCTTTTATGGTTTGTGTTTTGAATGAGTTAGTTACAGATAAGTGTATACTGATTGACATTGCTCTACTCAGACTTTCAGGATCTTTTATGGTTTGTGTTTTGAATGAGTTAGTTACAGATAATTGTATACTAATTGACATTGCTCTACTCAGACTTTCAGGATCTTTTATGGTTTGTGCTTTGAATGAGTTAGTTACAGATAATTGTATACTAATTGACATTGCTCTACTCAGACTTTCAGGATCTTTTACAGTTTGTGTTTTGAATGAGTTAGTTACAGATAATTGTATACTAATTGACATTGCTCTACCCAGACTTTCAGGATCTTTTATGGTTTGTGTTTTCAATGAGTTAGTTACAGATAATTGTATACTAATTGACATTGCTCTACTCAGACTTTCAGGATCTTTTACAGTTTGTGTTTTGAATGAGTTAGTTACAGATAATTGTATACTAATTGACATTGCTCTACTCAGACTTTCAGGATCTTTTACGGTTTGTGTTTTGAATGAGTTAGTTACAGATAATTGTATACTAATTGACATTGCTCTACTCAGACTTTCAGGATCTTTTACAGTTTGTGTTTTGAATGAGTTAGTTACAGATAATTGTATACTAATTGACATTGCTCTACCCAGACTTTCAGGATCTTTTATGGTTTGTGTTTTGAATGAGTTAGTTACAGATAATTGTATACTAATTGACATTGCTCTACTCAGACTTTCAGGATCTTCTACGGTTTGTGTTTTGAATGAGTTAGTTACAGATAATTGTATACTAATTGACATTGCTTTACTCAGACTTTCAGGATCTTTTACAGTTTGTGTTTTGAATGAGTTAGTTACAGATAATTGTATACTAATTGACATTGCTCTACTCAGACTTTCAGGATCTTTTATGGTTTGTGTTTTGAATGAGTTAGTTACAGATAATTGTATACTAATTGGCATTGCTCTACTCAGACTTTCAGGATCTTTTACGGTTTGTGTTTTGAATGAGTTAGTTACAGATAATTGTATACTAATTGACATTGCTCTACTCAGACTTTCAGGATCTTTTACGGTTTGTGTTTTGAATGAGTTAGTTACAGATAATTGTATACTAATTGACATTGCTCTACTCAGACTTTCAGGATCTTTTACGGTTTGTGTTTTGAATGAGTTAGTTACAGATAATTGTATACCAATTGATATTGCTCTACTCAGACTTTCAGGATCTTTTACGGTTTGTGTTTTGAATGAGTTAGTTACAGATAATTGTATACTAATTGACATTGCTCTACTCAGACTTTCAGGATCTTTTACGGTTTGTGTTTTGAATGAGTTAGTTACAGATAATTGTATACTAATTGACATTGCTCTACTCAGACTTTCAGGATCTTTTATGGTTTGTGTCTTGAATGAGTTAGTTACAGATAATTGTATACTGATTGACTTTACTCTACTCAGACTTTCAGGATCTTTTACAGTTTGTGTTTTGAATGAGTTAGTTACAGATAATTGTATACCAATTGACATTGCTCTACTCAGACTTTCAGGATCTTTTACAGTTTGTGTTTTGAATGAGTTAGTTACAGATAATTGTATACTAATTGACATTGCTCTACTCAGACTTTCAGGATCTTTTACGGTTTGTGTGTTGAATGAGTTAGTTACAGATAATTGTATACAGATTGACATTGCTCTACTCAGACTTTCAGGATCTTTTATGGTTTGTGCTTTGAATGAGTTAGTTACAGATAATTGTATACTAATTGACATTGCTCTACTCAGACTTTCAGGATCTTTTACGGTTTGTGTTTTGAATGAGTTAGTTACAGATAATTGTATACCAATTGACATTGCTCTACTCAGACTTTCAGGATCTTTTACGGTTTGTGCTTTGAATGAGTTAGTTACAGATAATTGTATACCAATTGACATTGCTCTACCCAGACTTTCAGGATCTTTTACGGTTTGTGTTTTCAATGAGTTAGTTACAGATAATTGTATACCAATTGACATTGCTCTACTCAGACTTTCAGGATCTTTTACGGTTTGTGTTTTGAATGAGTTAGTTACAGATAATTGTATACTAATTGACATTGCTCTACCCAGACTTTCAGGATCTTTTACGGTTTGTGTTTTGAATGAGTTAGTTACAGATAATTGTATACTGATTGACATTGCTCTACTCAGACTTTCAGGATCTTTTATGGTTTGTGTTTTGAATGAGTTAGTTACAGATAATTGTATACTGATTGACTTTACTCTACTCAGACTTTCAGGATCTTTTACAGTTTGTGTTTTGAATGAGTTAGTTACAGATAATTGTATACCAATTGACATTGCTCTACTCAGACTTTCAGGATCTTTTACGGTTTGTGTTTTGAATGAGTTAGTTACAGATAATTGTATACTAATTGACATTGCTCTACTCAGACTTTCAGGATCTTTTATGGTTTGTGTGTTGAATGAGTTAGTTACAGATAATTGTATACCAATTGACATTGCTCTACCCAGATTTTCAGGATCTTTTATGGTTTGTGTTTTGAATGAGTTAGTTACAGATAATTGTATACTAATTGACATTGCTCTACTCAGACTTTCAGGATCTTTTACGGTTTGTGTTTTGAATGAGTTAGTTACAGATAATTGTATACCAATTGACATTGCTCTACTCAGACTTTCAGGATCTTTTACAGTTTGTGTTTTGAATGAGTTAGTTACAGATAATTGTATACTAATTGACATTGCTCTACTCAGACTTTCAGGATCTTTTACGGTTTGTGTGTTGAATGAGTTAGTTACAGATAATTGTATACAGATTGACATTGCTCTACTCAGACTTTCAGGATCTTTTACAGTTTGTGTTTTGAATGAGTTAGTTACAGATAATTGTATACCAATTGACATTGCTCTACTCTGACTTTCAGGATCTTTTATGGTTTGTGTTTTGAATGAGTTAGTTACAGATAATTGTATACTAATTGACATTGCTCTACTCAGACTTTCAGGATCTTTTACGGTTTGTGCTTTGAATGAGTTAGTTACAGATAATTGTATACTAATTGACATTGCTCTACTCAGACTTTCAGGATCTTTTACGGTTTGTGTTTTGAATGAGTTAGTTACAGATAATTGTATACCAATTGACATTGCTCTACTCAGACTTTCAGGATCTTTTACGGTTTGTGCTTTGAATGAGTTAGTTACAGATAATTGTATACCAATTGACATTGCTCTACCCAGACTTTCAGGATCTTTTACGGTTTGTGTTTTGAATGAGTTAGTTACAGATAATTGTATACCAATTGACATTGCTCTACTCAGACTTTCAGGATCTTTTACGGTTTGTGTTTTGAATGAGTTAGTTACAGATAATTGTATACTAATTGACATTGCTCTACCCAGACTTTCAGGATCTTTTACGGTTTGTGTTTTGAATGAGTTAGTTACAGATAATTGTATACTAATTGACATTGCTCTACCCAGACTTTCAGGATCTTTTACGGTTTGTGTTTTGAATGAGTTAGTTACAGATAATTGTATACTAATTGACATTGCTCTACTCAGACTTTCAGGATCTTTTACGGTTTGTGTTTTGAATGAGTTAGTTACAGATAATTGTATACCAATTGACATTGCTCTACTCAGACTTTCAGGATCTTTTACAGTTTGTGTTTTGAATGAGTTAGTTACAGATAATTGTATACTAATTGACATTGCTCTACTCAGACTTTCAGGATCTTTTACAGTTTGTGTTTTGAATGAGTTAGTTACAGATAATTGTATACCAATTGACATTGCTCTACTCTGACTTTCAGGATCTTTTATGGTTTGTGTTTTGAATGAGTTAGTTACAGATAATTGTATACTAATTGACATTGCTCTACTCAGACTTTCAGGATCTTTTACGGTTTGTGCTTTGAATGAGTTAGTTACAGATAATTGTATACTAATTGACATTGCTCTACTCAGACTTTCAGGATCTTTTACGGTTTGTGTTTCGAATGAGTTAGTTACAGATAATTGTATACCAATTGACATTGCTCTACTCAGACTTTCAGGATCTTTTACGGTTTGTGCTTTGAATGAGTTAGTTACAGATAATTGTATACCAATTGACATTGCTCTACCCAGACTTTCAGGATCTTTTACGGTTTGTGTTTTGAATGAGTTAGTTACAGATAATTGTATACCAATTGACATTGCTCTACTCAGACTTTCAGGATCTTTTACGGTTTGTGTTTTGAATGAGTTAGTTACAGATAATTGTATACTAATTGACATTGCTCTACCCAGACTTTCAGGATCTTTTACGGTTTGTGTTTTGAATGAGTTAGTTACAGATAATTGTATACTGATTGACATTGCTCTACTCAGACTTTCAGGATCTTTTATGGTTTGTGTTTTGAATGAGTTAGTTACAGATAATTGTATACTGATTGACCTTACTCTACTCAGACTTTCAGGATCTTTTACGGTTTGTGTTTTGAATGAGTTAGTTACAGATAATTGTATACCAATTGACATTGCTCTACTCAGACTTTCAGGATCTTTTACGGTTTGTGTTTTGAATGAGTTAGTTACAGATAATTGTATACTGATTGACATTGCTCTACTCAGACTTTCAGGATCTTTTACAGTTTGTGTTTTGAATGAGTTAGTTACAGATAATTGTATACTAATTGACATTGCTCTACTCAGACTTTCAGGATCTTTTACAGTTTGTGTTTTGAATGAGTTAGTTACAGATAATTGTATACTAATTGACATTGCTCTAATCAGACTTTCAGGATCTTTTACAGTTTGTGCTTTGAATGAGTTAGTTACAGATAATTGTATACTGATTGACCTTGCTCTACTCAGACTTTCAGGATCTTTTATGGTTTGTGTTTTGAATGAGTTAGTTACAGATAATTGTATACCAATTGACATTGCTCTACTTAGACTTTCAGGATCTTTTATGGTTTGTGTTTTGAATGAGTTAGTTACAGATAATTGTATACTAATTGACATTGCTCTACTCAGACTTTCAGGATCTTTTATGGTTTGTGTTTTGAATGAGTTAGTTACAGATAATTGTATACTGATTGACATTGCTCTACTCAGACTTTCAGGATCTTTTATGGTTTGTGCTTTGAATGAGTTAGTTACAGATAATTGTATACTGATTGACATTGCTCTACTCAGACTTTCAGGATCTTTTACAGTTTGTGTTTTGAATGAGTTAGTTACAGATAATTGTATACTAATTGACATTGCTCTACTCAGACTTTCAGGATCTTTTACAGTTTGTGTTTTGAATGAGTTAGTTACAGATAATTGTATACTAATTGACATTGCTCTAATCAGACTTTCAGGATCTTTTACAGTTTGTGCTTTGAATGAGTTAGTTACAGATAATTGTATACTGATTGACCTTGCTCTACTCAGACTTTCAGGATCTTTTATGGTTTGTGTTTTGAATGAGTTAGTTACAGATAATTGTATACCAATTGACATTGCTCTACCCAGACTTTCAGGATCTTTTATGGTTTGTGTTTTGAATGAGTTAGTTACAGATAATTGTATACTAATTGACATTGCTCTACTCAGACTTTCAGGATCTTTTATGGTTTGTGTTTTGAATGAGTTAGTTACAGATAATTGTATACTGATTGACATTGCTCTACTCAGACTTTCAGGATCTTTTATGGTTTGTGCTTTGAATGAGTTAGTTACAGATAATTGTATACTAATTGACATTGCTCTACTCAGACTTTCAGGATCTTTTATGGTTTGTGTTTTGAATGAGTTAGTTACAGATAATTGTATACCAATTGACATTGCTCTACTCAGACTTTCAGGATCTTTTACGGTTTGTGCTTTGAATGAGTTAGTTACAGATAATTGTATACCAATTGACATTGCTCTACTCAGACTTTCAGGATCTTTTACGGTTTGTGCTTTGAATGAGTTAGTTACAGATAATTGTATACTAATTGACATTGCTCTACTCAGACTTTCAGGATCTTTTATGGTTTGTGCTTTGAATGAGTTAGTTACAGATAATTGTATACAGATTGACATTGCTCTACTCAGACTTTCAGGATCTTTTACAGTTTGTGTTTTGAATGAGTTAGTTACAGATAATTGTATACCAATTGACATTGCTCTACTCAGACTTTCAGGATCTTTTATGGTTTGTGTTTTGAATGAGTTAGTTACAGATAATTGTATACTAATTGACATTGCTCTACTCAGACTTTCAGGATCTTTTACGGTTTGTGCTTTGAATGAGTTAGTTACAGATAATTGTATACTAATTGACATTGCTCTACTCAGACTTTCAGGATCTTTTACAGTTTGTGTTTTGAATGAGTTAGTTACAGATAATTGTATACGAATTGACATTGCTCTACTCAGACTTTCAGGATCTTCTACGGTTTGTGCTTTGAATGAGTTTACAGATAATTGTATACTGATTGACATTGCTCTACTCAGACTTTCAGGATCTTTTACGGTTTGTGTTTTGAATGAGTTAGTTACAGATAATTGTATACTAATTGACATTGCTCTACTCAGACTTTCATGATCTTTTACAGTTTTTGTTTTGAATGAGTTAGTTACAGATAATTGTATACTAATTGACATTGCTCTACCCAGACTTTCAGGATCTTTTATGGTTTGTGCTTTGAATGAGTTAGTTACAGATAATTGTATACTAATTGACATTGCTCTACCCAGACTTTCAGGATCTTCTACGGTTTGTGTTTTGAATGAGTTAGTTACAGATAATTGTATACTAATTGACATTGCTCCACTCAGACTTTCAGGATCTTTTATGGTTTGTGTTTTGAATGAGTTAGTTACAGATAATTGTATACCAATTGACATTGCTCTACTCAGACTTTCAGGATCTTTTACGGTTTGTGTTTTGAATGAGTTTGTTACAGATAATTGTATACTGATTGACATTGCTCTACTCAGACTTTCAGGATCTTTTACGGTTTGTGTTTTGAATGAGTTAGTTACAGATAATTGTATACCAATTGACATTGCTCTACTCAGACTTTCAGGATCTTTTACGGTTTGTGCTTTGAATGAGTTAGTTACAGATAATTGTATACTAATTGACATTGCTCTACTCAGACTTTCAGGATCTTTTACGGTTTGTGTTTTGAATGAGTTAGTTACAGATAATTGTATACTAATTGACATTGCTCTACTCAGACTTTCAGGATCTTTTACGGTTTGTGTTTTGAATGAGTTAGTTACAGATAATTGTATACTAATTGACATTGCTCTACTCAGACTTTCAGGATCTTTTACGGTTTGTGTTTTGAATGAGTTAGTTACAGATAATTGTATACTAATTGACATTGCTCTACTCAGACTTTCAGGATCTTTTACGGTTTGTGTTTTGAATGAGTTAGTTACAGATAATTGTATACTAATTGACATTGCTCTACTCAGACTTTCAGGATCTTTTATGGTTTGTGTGTTGAATGAGTTAGTTACAGATAATTGTATACCAATTGACATTGCTCTACCCAGACTTTCAGGATCTTTTATGGTTTGTGTTTTGAATGAGTTAGTTACAGATAATTGTATACCAATTGACATTGCTCTACTCAGACTTTCAGGATCTTTTACGGTTTGTGTTTTGAATGAGTTAGTTACAGATAATTGTATACTGATTGACATTGCTCTACTCAGACTTTCAGGATCTTTTACGGTTTGTGTTTTGAATGAGTTAGTTACAGATAATTGTATACCAATTGACATTGCTCTACTCAGACTTTCAGGATCTTTTACGGTTTGTGCTTTGAATGAGTTAGTTACAGATAATTGTATACTAATTGACATTGCTCTACTCAGACTTTCAGGATCTTTTACGGTTTGTGTTTTGAATGAGTTAGTTACAGATAATTGTATACTAATTGACATTGCTCTACTCAGACTTTCAGGATCTTTTACGGTTTGTGTTTTGAATGAGTTAGTTACAGATAATTGTATACTAATTGACATTGCTCTACTCAGACTTTCAGGATCTTTTACGGTTTGTGTTTTGAATGAGTTAGTTACAGATAATTGTATACTAATTGACATTGCTCTACTCAGACTTTCAGGATCTTTTACGGTTTGTGTTTTGAATGAGTTAGTTACAGATAATTGTATACTAATTGACATTGCTCTACTCAGACTTTCAGGATCTTTTATGGTTTGTGTGTTGAATGAGTTAGTTACAGATAATTGTATACCAATTGACATTGCTCTACCCAGACTTTCAGGATCTTTTATGGTTTGTGTTTTGAATAAGTTAGTTACAGATAATTGTATACTAATTGACATTGCTCTACTCAGACTTTCAGGATCTTTTACGGTTTGTGTTTTGAATGAGTTAGTTACAGATAATTGTATACCAATTGACATTGCTCTACTCAGACTTTCAGGATCTTTTATGGTTTGTGTTTTGAATGAGTTAGTTACAGATAATTGTATACTAATTGACATTGCTCTACTCAGACTTTCAGGATCTTTTACGGTTTGTGTGTTGAATGAGTTAGTTACAGATAATTGTATACAGATTGACATTGCTCTACTCAGACTTTCAGGATCTTTTATGGTTTGTGCTTTGAATGAGTTAGTTACAGATAAATTGTATACTAATTGACATTGCTCTACTCAGACTTTCAGGATCTTTTACGGTTTGTGTTTTGAATGAGTTAGTTACAGATAATTGTATACTAATTGACATTGCTCTACTCAGACTTTCAGGATCTTTTACGGTTTGTGTTTTGAATGAGTTAGTTACAGATAATTGTATACCAATTGACATTGCTCTACTCAGACTTTCAGGATCTTTTACGGTTTGTGCTTTGAATGAGTTAGTTACAGATAATTGTATACTAATTGGCATTGCTCTACTCAGACTTTCAGGATCTTTTACGGTTTGTGTTTTGAATGAGTTAGTTACAGATAATTGTATACTAATTGACATTGCTCTACTCAGACTTTCAGGATCTTTTATGGTTTGTGTATTGAATGAGTTAGTTACAGATAATTGTATACTAATTGACATTGCTCTACTCAGACTTTCAAGATCTTCTTCGGTTTGTGTGTTGAATGAGTTAGTTACAGATAATTGTATACTGATTGACATTGCTCTACTCAGACTTTCAGGATCTTTTACAGTTTGTGTTTTGAATGAGTTAGTTACAGATAATTGTATACTAATTGACATTGCTCTACTCAGACTTTCAGGATCTTTTACGGTTTGTGTTTTGAATGAGTTAGTTACAGATAATTGTATACCAATTGACATTGCTCTACTCAGACTTTCAGGATCTTTTACAGTTTGTGTTTTGAATGAGTTAGTTACAGATAATTGTATACTAATTGACATTGCTCTACCCAGACTTTCAGGATCTTTTACGGTTTGTGTTTTGAATGAGTTAGTTACAGATAATTGTATACTGATTGACATTGCTCTACTCAGACTTTCAGGATCTTTTATGGTTTGTGTTTTGAATGAGTTAGTTACAGATAATTGTATACTGATTGACATTACTCTACTCAGACTTTCAGGATCTTTTACAGTTTGTGTTTTGAATGAGTTAGTTACAGATAATTGTATACCAATTGACATTGCTCTACTCAGACTTTCAGGATCTTTTACAGTTTGTGTTTTGAATGAGTTAGTTACAGATAATTGTATACTGATTGACATTGCTCTACTCAGACCTTCATGATCTTTTACAGTTTGTGTTTTGAATGAGTTAGTTACAGATAATTGTATACTAATTGACATTGCTCTACTCAGACTTTCAGGATCTTTTACAGTTTGTGCTTTGAATGAGTTAGTTACAGATAATTGTATACTGATTGACATTGCTCTACTCAGACTTTCAGGATCTTTTATGGTTTGTGTTTTGAATGGGTTAGTTACAGATAATTGTATACCAATTGACATTGCTCTACTCAGACTTTCAGGATCTTTTACGGTTTGTGTTTTGAATGAGTTAGTTACAGATAATTGTATACTGATTGACATTACTCTACTCAGACTTTCAGGATCTTTTACGGTTTGTGCTTTGAATGAGTTAGTTACAGATAATTGTATACTGATTGACATTGCTCTACTCAGACTTTCAGGATCTTTTACGGTTTGTGTTTTGAATGAGTTAGTTACAGATAATTGTATACTAATTGACATTGCTCTGCTCAGACTTTCAGGATCTTTTACAGTTTGTGTTTTGAATGAGTTAGTTACAGATAATTGTATACTGATTGACATTACTCTACTCAGACTTTCAGGATCTTTTACGGTTTGTGCTTTGAATGAGTTAGTTACAGATATTTGTATACTGATTGACATTGCTCTACTCAGACTTTCAGGATCTTTTACGGTTTGTGTTTTGAATGAGTTAGTTACAGATAATTGTATACTAATTGACATTGCTCTACCCAGACTTTCAGGATCTTTTATGGTTTGTGTTTTGAATGAGTTAGTTACAGATAATTGTATACTAATTGACATTGCTCTACTCAGACTTTCAGGATCTTCTACGGTTTGTGTTTTGAATGAGTTAGTTACAGATAATTGTATACTAATTGACATTGCTCTACTCAGACTTTCAGGATCTTTTACAGTTTGTGTTTTGAATGAGTTAGTTACAGATAATTGTATACTAATTGACATTGCTCTACTCAGACTTTCAGGATCTTTTATGGTTTGTGTTTTGAATGAGTTAGTTACAGATAATTGTATACTAATTGACATTGCTCTACTCAGACTTTCAGGATCTTTTACGGTTTGTGTTTTGAATGAGTTAGTTACAGATAATTGTATACTAATTGACATTGCTCTACTCAGACTTTCAGGATCTTTTATGGTTTGTGTGTTGAATGAGTTAGTTACAGATAATTGTATACTAATTGACATTGCTCTACTCAGACTTTCAGGATCTTCTTCGGTTTGTGTTTTGAATGAGTTAGTTACAGATAATTGTATACTGATTGACATTGCTCTACCCAGACTTTCAGGATCTTTTATAGTTTGTGTTTTAAATGAGTTAGTTACAGATAATTGTATACTAATTGACATTGCTCTACTCAGACTTTCATGATCTTTGATGGTTTGTGTTTTGAATGAGTTAGTTACAGATAATTGTATACTGATTGACATTGCTCTACTCAGACTTTCAGGATCTTTTATGGTTTGTGTTTTGAATGAGTTAGTTACAGATAATTGTATATCAATTGACATTGCTCTACTCAGACTTTCAGGATCTTTTACGGTTTGTGCTTTGAATGAGTTAGTTACAGATAATTGTATACCAATTGACATTGCTCTACTCAGACTTTCAGGATCTTTTACGGTTTGTGCTTTGAATGAGTTAGTTACAGATAATTGTATACTAATTGACATTGCTCTACTCAGACTTTCAGGATCTTTTATGGTTTGTGCTTTGAATGAGTTAGTTACAGATAATTGTATACAGATTGACATTGCTCTACTCAGACTTTCAGGATCTTTTACAGTTTGTGTTTTGAATGAGTTAGTTACAGATAATTGTATACCAATTGACATTGCTCTACTCAGACTTTCAGGATCTTTTATGGTTTGTGTTTTGAATGAGTTAGTTACAGATAATTGTATACTAATTGACATTGCTCTACTCAGACTTTCAGGATCTTTTACGGTTTGTGCTTTGAATGAGTTAGTTACAGATAATTGTATACTAATTGACATTGCTCTACTCAGACTTTCAGGATCTTTTACAGTTTGTGTTTTGAATGAGTTAGTTACAGATAATTGTATACGAATTGACATTGCTCTACTCAGACTTTCAGGATCTTCTACGGTTTGTGCTTTGAATGAGTTTACAGATAATTGTATACTGATTGACCTTGCTCTACTCAGACTTTCAGGATCTTTTACGGTTTGTGTTTTGAATGAGTTAGTTACAGATAATTGTATACTAATTGACATTGCTCTACTCAGACTTTCATGATCTTTTACAGTTTGTGTTTTGAATGAGTTAGTTACAGATAATTGTATACTAATTGACATTGCTCTACCCAGACTTTCAGGATCTTTTATGGTTTGTGCTTTGAATGAGTTAGTTACAGATAATTGTATACTAATTGACATTGCTCTACCCAGACTTTCAGGATCTTCTACGGTTTGTGTTTTGAATGAGTTAGTTACAGATAATTGTATACTAATTGACATTGCTCCACTCAGACTTTCAGGATCTTTTATGGTTTGTGTTTTGAATGAGTTAGTTACAGATAATTGTATACCAATTGACATTGCTCTACTCATACTTTCAGGATCTTTTACGGTTTGTGTTTTGAATGAGTTAGTTACAGATAATTGTATACTGATTGACATTGCTCTACTCAGACTTTCAGGATCTTTTACGGTTTGTGTTTTGAATGAGTTAGTTACAGATAATTGTATACCAATTGACATTGCTCTACTCAGACTTTCAGGATCTTTTACGGTTTGTGCTTTGAATGAGTTAGTTACAGATAATTGTATACTAATTGACATTGCTCTACTCAGACTTTCAGGATCTTTTACGGTTTGTGTTTTGAATGAGTTAGTTACAGATAATTGTATACCAATTGACATTGCTCTACTCAGACTTTCAGGATCTTTTACGGTTTGTGCTTTGAATGAGTTAGTTACAGATAATTGTATACCAATTGACATTGCTCTACTCAGACTTTCAGGATCTTTTACGGTTTGTGCTTTGAATGAGTTAGTTACAGATAATTGTATACTAATTGACATTGCTCTACTCAGACTTTCAGGATCTTTTATGGTTTGTGCTTTGAATGAGTTAGTTACAGATAATTGTATACAGATTGACATTGCTCTACTCAGACTTTCAGGATCTTTTACAGTTTGTGTTTTGAATGAGTTAGTTACAGATAATTGTATACCAATTGACATTGCTCTACTCAGACTTTCAGGATCTTTTATGGTTTGTGTTTTGAATGAGTTAGTTACAGATAATTGTATACTAATTGACATTGCTCTACTCAGACTTTCACGATCTTTTACGGTTTGTGCTTTGAATGAGTTAGTTACAGATAATTGTATACTAATTGACATTGCTCTACTCAGACTTTCAGGATCTTTTACAGTTTGTGTTTTGAATGAGTTAGTTACAGATAATTGTATACGAATTGACATTGCTCTACTCAGACTTTCAGGATCTTCTACGGTTTGTGCTTTGAATGAGTTTACAGATAATTGTATACTGATTGACATTGCTCTACTCAGACTTTCAGGATCTTTTACGGTTTGTGTTTTGAATGAGTTAGTTACAGATAATTGTATACTAATTGACATTGCTCTACTCAGACTTTCATGATCTTTTACAGTTTGTGTTTTGAATGAGTTAGTTACAGATAATTGTATACTAATTGACATTGCTCTACCCAGACTTTCAGGATCTTTTATGGTTTGTGCTTTGAATGAGTTAGTTACAGATAATTGTATACTAATTGACATTGCTCTACCCAGACTTTCAGGATCTTCTACGGTTTGTGTTTTGAATGAGTTAGTTACAGATAATTGTATACTAATTGACATTGCTCCACTCAGACTTTCAGGATCTTTTATGGTTTGTGTTTTGAATGAGTTAGTTACAGATAATTGTATACCAATTGACATTGCTCTACTCAGACTTTCAGGATCTTTTACGGTTTGTGTTTTGAATGAGTTTGTTACAGATAATTGTATACTGATTGACATTGCTCTACTCAGACTTTCAGGATCTTTTACGGTTTGTGTTTTGAATGAGTTAGTTACAGATAATTGTATACCAATTGACATTGCTCTACTCAGACTTTCAGGATCTTTTACGGTTTGTGCTTTGAATGAGTTAGTTACAGATAATTGTATACTAATTGACATTGCTCTACTCAGACTTTCAGGATCTTTTACGGTTTGTGTTTTGAATGAGTTAGTTACAGATAATTGTATACTAATTGACATTGCTCTACTCAGACTTTCAGGATCTTTTACGGTTTGTGTTTTGAATGAGTTAGTTACAGATAATTGTATACTAATTGACATTGCTCTACTCAGACTTTCAGGATCTTTTACGGTTTGTGTTTTGAATGAGTTAGTTACAGATAATTGTATACTAATTGACATTGCTCTACTCAGACTTTCAGGATCTTTTACGGTTTGTGTTTTGAATGAGTTAGTTACAGATAATTGTATACTAATTGACATTGCTCTACTCAGACTTTCAGGATCTTTTATGGTTTGTGTGTTGAATGAGTTAGTTACAGATAATTGTATACCAATTGACATTGCTCTACCCAGACTTTCAGGATCTTTTATGGTTTGTGTTTTGAATGAGTTAGTTACAGATAATTGTATACCAATTGACATTGCTCTACTCAGACTTTCAGGATCTTTTACGGTTTGTGTTTTGAATGAGTTAGTTACAGATAATTGTATACTGATTGACATTGCTCTACTCAGACTTTCAGGATCTTTTACGGTTTGTGTTTTGAATGAGTTAGTTACAGATAATTGTATACCAATTGACATTGCTCTACTCAGACTTTCAGGATCTTTTACGGTTTGTGCTTTGAATGAGTTAGTTACAGATAATTGTATACTAATTGACATTGCTCTACTCAGACTTTCAGGATCTTTTACGGTTTGTGTTTTGAATGAGTTAGTTACAGATAATTGTATACTAATTGACATTGCTCTACTCAGACTTTCAGGATCTTTTACGGTTTGTGTTTTGAATGAGTTAGTTACAGATAATTGTATACTAATTGACATTGCTCTACTCAGACTTTCAGGATCTTTTACGGTTTGTGTTTTGAATGAGTTAGTTACAGATAATTGTATACTAATTGACATTGCTCTACTCAGACTTTCAGGATCTTTTACGGTTTGTGTGTTGAATGAGTTAGTTACAGATAATTGTATACAGATTGACATTGCTCTACTCAGACTTTCAGGATCTTTTATGGTTTGTGCTTTGAATGAGTTAGTTACAGATAAATTGTATACTAATTGACATTGCTCTACTCAGACTTTCAGGATCTTTTACGGTTTGTGTTTTGAATGAGTTAGTTACAGATAATTGTATACTAATTGACATTGCTCTACTCAGACTTTCAGGATCTTTTACGGTTTGTGTTTTGAATGAGTTAGTTACAGATAATTGTATACCAATTGACATTGCTCTACTCAGACTTTCAGGATCTTTTACGGTTTGTGCTTTGAATGAGTTAGTTACAGATAATTGTATACTAATTGGCATTGCTCTACTCAGACTTTCAGGATCTTTTACGGTTTGTGTTTTGAATGAGTTAGTTACAGATAATTGTATACTAATTGACATTGCTCTACTCAGACTTTCAGGATCTTTTATGGTTTGTGTATTGAATGAGTTAGTTACAGATAATTGTATACTAATTGACATTGCTCTACTCAGACTTTCAAGATCTTCTTCGGTTTGTGTGTTGAATGAGTTAGTTACAGATAATTGTATACTGATTGACATTGCTCTACTCAGACTTTCAGGATCTTTTACAGTTTGTGTTTTGAATGAGTTAGTTACAGATAATTGTATACTAATTGACATTGCTCTACTCAGACTTTCAGGATCTTTCACGGTTTGTGTTTTGAATGAGTTAGTTACAGATAATTGTATACCAATTGACATTGCTCTACTCAGACTTTCAGGATCTTTTACAGTTTGTGTTTTGAATGAGTTAGTTACAGATAATTGTATACTAATTGACATTGCTCTACCCAGACTTTCAGGATCTTTTACGGTTTATGTTTTGAATGAGTTAGTTACAGATAATTGTATACTGATTGACATTGCTCTACTCAGACTTTCAGGATCTTTTATGGTTTGTGTTTTGAATGAGTTAGTTACAGATAATTGTATACTGATTGACATTACTCTACTCAGACTTTCAGGATCTTTTACAGTTTGTGTTTTGAATGAGTTAGTTACAGATAATTGTATACCAATTGACATTGCTCTACTCAGACTTTCAGGATCTTTTACAGTTTGTGTTTTGAATGAGTTAGTTACAGATAATTGTATACTGATTGACATTGCTCTACTCAGACCTTCATGATCTTTTACAGTTTGTGTTTTGAATGAGTTAGTTACAGATAATTGTATACTAATTGACATTGCTCTACTCAGACTTTCAGGATCTTTTACAGTTTGTGCTTTGAATGAGTTAGTTACAGATAATTGTATACTGATTGACATTGCTCTACTCAGACTTTCAGGATCTTTTATGGTTTGTGTTTTGAATGGGTTAGTTACAGATAATTGTATACCAATTGACATTGCTCTACTCAGACTTTCAGGATCTTTTACGGTTTGTGTTTTGAATGAGTTAGTTACAGATAATTGTATACTGATTGACATTACTCTACTCAGACTTTCAGGATCTTTTACGGTTTGTGCTTTGAATGAGTTAGTTACAGATAATTGTATACTGATTGACATTGCTCTACTCAGACTTTCAGGATCTTTTACGGTTTGTGTTTTGAATGAGTTAGTTACAGATAATTGTATACTAATTGACATTGCTCTGCTCAGACTTTCAGGATCTTTTACAGTTTGTGTTTTGAATGAGTTAGTTACAGATAATTGTATACTGATTGACATTACTCTACTCAGACTTTCAGGATCTTTTACGGTTTGTGCTTTGAATGAGTTAGTTACAGATATTTGTATACTGATTGACATTGCTCTACTCAGACTTTCAGGATCTTTTACGGTTTGTGTTTTGAATGAGTTAGTTACAGATAATTGTATACTAATTGACATTGCTCTACCCAGACTTTCAGGATCTTTTATGGTTTGTGTTTTGAATGAGTTAGTTACAGATAATTGTATACTAATTGACATTGCTCTACTCAGACTTTCAGGATCTTCTACGGTTTGTGTTTTGAATGAGTTAGTTACAGATAATTGTATACTAATTGACATTGCTCTACTCAGACTTTCAGGATCTTTTACAGTTTGTGTTTTGAATGAGTTAGTTACAGATAATTGTATACTAATAGACATTGCTCTACTCAGACTTTCAGGATCTTTTATGGTTTGTGTTTTGAATGAGTTAGTTACAGATAATTGTATACGAATTGACATTGCTCTACTCAGACTTTCAGGATCTTCTACGGTTTGTGCTTTGAATGAGTTTACAGATAATTGTATACTGATTGACATTGCTCTACTCAGACTTTCAGGATCTTTTACGGTTTGTGTTTTGAATGAGTTAGTTACAGATAATTGTATACTAATTGACATTGCTCTACTCAGACTTTCATGATCTTTTACAGTTTGTGTTTTGAATGAGTTAGTTACAGATAATTGTATACCAATTGACATTGCTCTACCCAGACTTTCAGGATCTTTTATGGTTTGTGCTTTGAATGAGTTAGTTACAGATAATTGTATACTAATTGACATTGCTCTACCCAGACTTTCAGGATCTTCTACGGTTTGTGTTTTGAATGAGTTAGTTACAGATAATTGTATACTAATTGACATTGCTCCACTCAGACTTTCAGGATCTTTTATGGTTTGTGTTTTGAATGAGTTAGTTACAGATAATTGTATACCAATTGACATTGCTCTACTCATACTTTCAGGATCTTTTACGGTTTGTGTTTTGAATGAGTTAGTTACAGATAATTGTATACTGATTGACATTGCTCTACTCAGACTTTCAGGATCTTTTACGGTTTGTGTTTTGAATGAGTTAGTTACAGATAATTGTATACCAATTGACATTGCTCTACTCAGACTTTCAGGATCTTTTACGGTTTGTGCTTTGAATGAGTTAGTTACAGATAATTGTATACTAATTGACATTGCTCTACTCAGACTTTCAGGATCTTTTACGGTTTGTGTTTTGAATGAGTTAGTTACAGATAATTGTATACTAATTGACATTGCTCTACTCAGACTTTCAGGATCTTTTACGGTTTGTGTTTTGAATGAGTTAGTTACAGATAATTGTATACTAATTGACATTGCTCTACTCAGACTTTCAGGATCTTTTACGGTTTGTGTTTTGAATGAGTTAGTTACAGATAATTGTATACTAATTGACATTGCTCTACTCAGACTTTCAGGATCTTTTATGGTTTGTGTGTTGAATGAGTTAGTTACAGATAATTGTATACCAATTGACATTGCTCTACCCAGACTTTCAGGATCTTTTATGGTTTGTGTTTTGAATGAGTTAGTTACAGATAATTGTATACCAATTGACATTGCTCTACTCAGACTTTCAGGATCTTTTACGGTTTGTGTTTTGAATGAGTTAGTTACAGATAATTGTATACTGATTGACATTGCTCTACTCAGATTTTCAGGATCTTTTACGGTTTGTGTTTTGAATGAGTTAGTTACAGATAATTGTATACCAATTGACATTGCTCTACTCAGACTTTCAGGATCTTTTACGGTTTGTGCTTTGAATGAGTTAGTTACAGATAATTGTATACTAATTGACATTGCTCTACTCAGACTTTCAGGATCTTTTACGGTTTGTGTTTTGAATGAGTTAGTTACAGATAATTGTATACTAATTGACATTGCTCTACTCAGACTTTCAGGATCTTTTACGGTTTGTGTTTTGAATGAGTTAGTTACAGATAATTGTATACTAATTGACATTGCTCTACTCAGACTTTCAGGATCTTTTACGGTTTGTGTTTTGAATGAGTTAGTTACAGATAATTGTATACTAATTGACATTGCTCTACTCAGACTTTCAGGATCTTTTACGGTTTGTGTTTTGAATGAGTTAGTTACAGATAATTGTATACTAATTGACATTGCTCTACTCAGACTTTCAGGATCTTTTATGGTTTGTGTGTTGAATGAGTTAGTTACAGATAATTGTATACCAATTGACATTGCTCTACCCAGACTTTCAGGATCTTTTATGGTTTGTGTTTTGAATGAGTTAGTTACAGATAATTGTATACTAATTGACATTGCTCTACTCAGACTTTCAGGATCTTTTACGGTTTGTGTTTTGAATGAGTTAGTTACAGATAATTGTATACCAATTGACATTGCTCTACTCAGACTTTCAGGATCTTTTATGGTTTGTGTTTTGAATGAGTTAGTTACAGATAATTGTATACTAATTGACATTGCTCTACTCAGACTTTCAGGATCTTTTACGGTTTGTGTGTTGAATGAGTTAGTTACAGATAATTGTATACTAATTGACATTGCTCTACTCAGACTTTCAGGATCTTTTATGGTTTGTGCTTTGAATGAGTTAGTTACAGATAAATTGTATACTAATTGACATTGCTCTACTCAGACTTTCAGGATCTTTTACGGTTTGTGTTTTGAATGAGTTAGTTACAGATAATTGTATACCAATTGACATTGCTCTACTCAGACTTTCAGGATCTTTTACGGTTTGTGCTTTGAATGAGTTAGTTACAGATAATTGTATACTAATTGGCATTGCTCTACTCAGACTTTCAGGATCTTTTACGGTTTGTGTTTTGAATGAGTTAGTTACAGATAATTGTATACTAATTGACATTGCTCTACTCAGACTTTCAGGATCTTTTATGGTTTGTGTATTGAATGAGTTAGTTACAGATAATTGTATACTAATTGACATTGCTCTACTCAGACTTTCAAGATCTTCTTCGGTTTGTGTGTTGAATGAGTTAGTTACAGATAATTGTATACTGATTGACATTGCTCTACTCAGACTTTCAGGATCTTTTACAGTTTGTGTTTTGAATGAGTTAGTTACAGATAATTGTATACTAATTGACATTGCTCTACTCAGACTTTCAGGATCTTTTACGGTTTGTGTTTTGAATGAGTTAGTTACAGATAATTGTATACCAATTGACATTGCTCTACTCAGACTTTCAGGATCTTTTACAGTTTGTGTTTTGAATGAGTTAGTTACAGATAATTGTATACTAATTGACATTGCTCTACCCAGACTTTCAGGATCTTTTACGGTTTGTGTTTTGAATGAGTTAGTTACAGATAATTGTATACTGATTGACATTGCTCTACTCAGACTTTCAGGATCTTTTATGGTTTGTGTTTTGAATGAGTTAGTTACAGATAATTGTATACTGATTGACATTACTCTACTCAGACTTTCAGGATCTTTTACAGTTTGTGTTTTGAATGAGTTAGTTACAGATAATTGTATACCAATTGACATTGCTCTACTCAGACTTTCAGGATCTTTTACAGTTTGTGTTTTGAATGAGTTAGTTACAGATAATTGTATACTGATTGACATTGCTCTACTCAGACCTTCATGATCTTTTACAGTTTGTGTTTTGAATGAGTTAGTTACAGATAATTGTATACTAATTGACATTGCTCTACTCAGACTTTCAGGATCTTTTACAGTTTGTGCTTTGAATGAGTTAGTTACAGATAATTGTATACTGATTGACATTGCTCTACTCAGACTTTCAGGATCTTTTATGGTTTGTGTTTTGAATGGGTTAGTTACAGATAATTGTATACCAATTGACATTGCTCTACTCAGACTTTCAGGATCTTTTACGGTTTGTGTTTTGAATGAGTTAGTTACAGATAATTGTATACTGATTGACATTACTCTACTCAGACTTTCAGGATCTTTTACGGTTTGTGCTTTGAATGAGTTAGTTACAGATAATTGTATACTGATTGACATTGCTCTACTCAGACTTTCAGGATCTTTTACGGTTTGTGTTTTGAATGAGTTAGTTACAGATAATTGTATACTAATTGACATTGCTCTACTAAGACTTTCAGGATCTTTTACAGTTTGTGTTTTGAATGAGTTAGTTACAGATAATTGTATACTGATTGACATTACTCTACTCAGACTTTCAGGATCTTTTACGGTTTGTGCTTTGAATGAGTTAGTTACAGATATTTGTATACTGATTGACATTGCTCTACTCAGACTTTCAGGATCTTTTACGGTTTGTGTTTTGAATGAGTTAGTTACAGATAATTGTATACTAATTGACATTGCTCTACCCAGACTTTCAGGATCTTTTATGGTTTGTGTTTTGAATGAGTTAGTTACAGATAATTGTATACTAATTGACATTGCTCTACTCAGACTTTCAGGATCTTCTACGGTTTGTGTTTTGAATGAGTTAGTTACAGATAATTGTATACTAATTGACATTGCTCTACTCAGACTTTCAGGATCTTTTACAGTTTGTGTTTTGAATGAGTTAGTTACAGATAATTGTATACTAATTGACATTGCTCTACTCAGACTTTCAGGATCTTTTATGGTTTGTGTTTTGAATGAGTTAGTTACAGATAATTGTATACTAATTGACATTGCTCTACTCAGACTTTCAGGATCTTTTACGGTTTGTGTTTTGAATGAGTTAGTTACAGATAATTGTATACTAATTGACATTGCTCTACTCAGACTTTCAGGATCTTTTATGGTTTGTGTGTTGAATGAGTTAGTTACAGATAATTGTATACTAATTGACATTGCTCTACTCAGACTTTCAGGATCTTCTTCGGTTTGTGTTTTGAATGAGTTAGTTACAGATAATTGTATACTGATTGACATTGCTCTACCCAGACTTTCAGGATCTTTTATGGTTTGTGTTTTAAATGAGTTAGTTACAGATAATTGTATACTAATTGACATTGCTCTACTCAGACTTTCATGATCTTTGATGGTTTGTGTTTTGAATGAGTTAGTTACAGATAATTGTATACTGATTGACATTGCTCTACTCAGACTTTCAGGAGCTTTTATGGTTTGTGTTTTGAATGAGTTAGTTACAGATAATTGTATACTGATTGACATTGCTCTACCCAGACTTTCAGGATCTTTTATGGTTTGTGTTTTGAATGAGTTAGTTACAGATAATTGTATACTAATTGACATTGCTCTACTCAGACTTTCATGATCTTTTATGGTTTGTGTTTTGAATGAGTTAGTTACAGATAATTGTATACTGATTGACATTGCTCTACTCAGACTTTCAGGATCTTTTATGGTTTGTGTATTGAATGAGTTAGTTACAGATAATTGTATACTAATTGACATTGCTCTACTCAGACTTTCAGGATCTTTTATGGTTTGTGCTTTGAATGAGTTAGTTACAGATAATTGTATACTAATTGACATTGCTCTACTCAGACTTTCAGGATCTTTTACAGTTTGTGTTTTGAATGAGTTAGTTACAGATAATTGTATACTAATTGACATTGCTCTACCCAGACTTTCAGGATCTTTTATGGTTTGTGTTTTCAATGAGTTAGTTACAGATAATTGTATACTAATTGACATTGCTCTACTCAGACTTTCAGGATCTTTTACAGTTTGTGTTTTGAATGAGTTAGTTACAGATAATTGTATACTAATTGACATTGCTCTACTCAGACTTTCAGGATCTTTTACAGTTTGTGTTTTGAATGAGTTAGTTACAGATAATTGTATACTAATTGACATTGCTCTACTCAGACTTTCAGGATCTTTTACAGTTTGTGTTTTGAATGAGTTAGTTACAGATAATTGTATACTAATTGACATTGCTCTACCCAGACTTTCAGGATCTTTTATGGTTTGTGTTTTGAATGAGTTAGTTACAGATAATTGTATACTAATTGACATTGCTCTACTCAGACTTTCAGGATCTTCTACGGTTTGTGTTTTGAATGAGTTAGTTACAGATAATTGTATACTAATTGACATTGCTCTACTCAGACTTTCAGGATCTTTTACAGTTTGTGTTTTGAATGAGTTAGTTACAGATAATTGTATACTAATTGACATTGCTCTACTCAGACTTTCAGGATCTTTTATGGTTTGTGTTTTGAATGAGTTAGTTACAGATAATTGTATACTAATTGGCATTGCTCTACTCAGACTTTCAGGATCTTTTACGGTTTGTGTTTTGAATGAGTTAGTTACAGATAATTGTATACTAATTGACATTGCTCTACTCAGACTTTCAGGATCTTTTATGGTTTGTGTGTTGAATGAGTTAGTTACAGATAATTGTATACTAATTGACATTGCTCTACTCAGACTTTCAGGATCTTCTTCGGTTTGTGTGTTGAATGAGTTAGTTACAGATAATTGTATACTGATTGACATTGCTCTACTCAGACTTTCAGGATCTTTTACAGTTTGTGTTTTGAATGAGTTAGTTACAGATAATTGTATACCAATTGACATTGCTCTACTCAGACTTTCAGGATCTTTTACGGTTTGTGTTTTGAATGAGTTAGTGACAGATAATTGTATACTGATTGACATTACTCTACTCAGACTTTCATAATCTTTTACGGTTTGTGCTTTCAATGAGTTAGTTACAGATAATTTTTGAACACACTTGATATGATGAAAGAGACTGTGAATGTGTAACTCGTGTATGATCTTTCATTTTGCCGGCAGGTTTGAATGAGTGTCCACATGTTGGATACACATGCAAATTTTGATCCATTGCGACGTTATGCGTAAACATGCGTTCTTTGAGTTCATCTTTTCGATAGACCAGATTATGCCTTTAAAATATGAGTGACTACGATCATTTTCTAAATAATCATTCAAATCATCGAACTGACAAAAAAATTCACACACCTTTACTCCATTTTCACGAATGTTTAGGAAATTCGAGAAATTTAGGCTAATTATACTTTTACAAATCAAAGGAAGTGTTATAATAGATCCGAATGGAAATAACCTTTCCTTGGAAATTGTAAGATAAATTTATTTTAAATGCTGATTTCTTACCCGGCATAGAGGATTTTCCGGAAGTGAAATACAAAAACCCGTGATATCGGTGTTGCCTTTACCGTGGTGCCAGCGTAAATACCGGGATCCTGCGTTTTCGGTTGTACACGGTGAAATAGTACATTTTGTACATTACATTACTACTTTAAAGCATATCGACCGATTTGCAAACTGACGTTAATATATAATCAATTTTCTATTCAATTCTTGCAAAAATGTGCATTTCATATGTATTTGTGATAATATGGAGTAGGCATTGCCTAGATGCGAGCACAGCATTTCTGTCTGGCCAGTGTGTATATATTTGAGCGAAAGTTGAATATCACAAAATAATATGAGTAGGCATGGCCTATAGAGAGGACGTTAGTATTTGAAATTAAATCAGATACTAAAAATACCTTTATATCCCCTATGACATTCATTGGAAAGTTAAATTAAGTAGAATAGAAAAGTACGAGAAAAAGGTATGGAATCTTTTATTGATGGACTAGGGACAGTGCAAACTAGTACTAGTACACGGGTGGTATCAACCATTATAAAGCCTAAAGGGGGTAGTAGACGCCGGTGTCTGTAAAATGAAAGTATGGTCTTTTAAGTCATAAGAAAAGAGTTTTATTACGAAAATATCAATTAATGCAACCAACATACATAAGCAATATTGGCCTATACCATGCTACATGTATGTACAGCCAATACATGTTCATGAAGTGTAAATGATGAATGACGTACGGTCAGGGCCGTCTTATCATCAATATAGGCCCCGGTCAAAGCAGTGCACTGAGGCCCTTATCTATACAAACACTCACAGAAATAAAACTATAAATGGTCGATAAAATTAAACATATATTTCTTGTATTGATACTTCCAACAAAATCAGTGCTTAAAAATTAACAATTATGCCGTATACAACATACATAGATTAGCATGGGGTTCATTTGCTTGTTGGACCACCGGGCAACTGTCCATTGTGCCCATACATATGATTTGATTGATTGGTTGGTGTTTAACGTCCAGCGAGCAATTTTTCAGCTGTATTTAGGACGAGAACATTTAAAAATTTAAACGTCACGGGACTCAAAACAAGGAAAGGTGATGGGTAGGGACGGATAATTTAGCCAGTGCAACAGGTCTCCTATGGACCACTCATCATGAGCATAATGCTCATAATGAGCTGTTACACTGGGTTCTTTAACGTGCGAAGAGGGTGGCAATCTCTCAATACGGGACCTCGGTTTTATTTTCGTCTCATCCGAAGGACGGGTTGGTTGTGAATTTTTAAAGTCATTGAAACGGATACAACCACTTCCAGTCCGGTTTAAATTGATTTAGAAAAATAAAAAAGGTGCTTAAAAAAACAAATGTCAGTAATTTGGAGTTGAACATATTTTTATAATCTGCATTGGAACAATTATCTGTATTTCAAAGGCTTACTTTACATTTGAGAGGAGATGATCATGTGGCATTGTTACACATGGCCGGTCTAGAGAATTCCGAATGCATATGAAAAATCCAGCGCAAACCGGAAGTGGCTGTATCCGTTTCATTGACTGAAATTTTTAATAAGCCACGTTCGGTGACTATTCTTGTCCAATTTGTCTGAGGGGGGCCCGGTAGGTATATCTAAATGTGACAGTCGGAAACAGAAATATCTCGGGAGTGTAACGATATAATTGGGTCAGCGAAAGGATCACAAATAAGCGAAAAATATTGAGGCGAAGTGGGGAAGGGGAAAAGGGTAGATGTTTACCTTGAAGTAAGGAAGAGGAGGGGGGCATATATTTTTTGAATGAAACAAGTGTCTGTGGGGGGAGGGGGGGGTCCTTATGAAAAAGGGAAATCAAAAGAAGTCTTTTTCCCCCTAAGCGACTGGCAGGTATTCGTACAAAAACCAGCTTTGTAATGTTAATGCTTTAAAGTTGGCATTATGTTAGACTTCTGCATGGTTTTATAGTTTATCATATTTATATCACATTAAACATGCAATTTGTCAATTATCATATTATGGAGCATCAAATAAAACTTTCTAAAAGGCCCAACTTAAAACTGGTGTGCCCCTTTTGTTAGAGAATGTATAAAGTCTGTGTGTGTAAGACACTTTAGATGTACTAACTTAAAAATGACTTAGTTCAACTATATATCATTTTGTGATTTTTTATAAGTCAAAATCCTGTAAGAATGCACACCTTTAGTATTTGTACATTAAACACACTACAAAATATTACAAAAACTCTAGCTCAAAACTATAGGGAGGGACAGACAGGGGTTAAATAGTATGCCCTGATACAGGGCTATACATTAACAGTCATGTTCCATTCTTACATGTATGTCAAGCACATTATTATGGTGTGGTTTCTGTTCGTGAGGCACTAAATCCTTTCTTGTGTATGCCAATGTCAGGAGACCAATAATAACATATAAGGATTAGTATGGAAAAAGTGCTAAATTCAGGAACAAGTCAATCTTGGTTGGGCAAAATATGTACATGCACATGTACTTTGTATATGATTCAACTCGATAACTTTTGTAAATTATAAAGCACAAAAATTAAACAAATATTCATTAACAAGAAAATATTTATTGCAAAAACAAAACATTATTAAAAGGTAAGCTACATGTATAATAACAATGTTGTAAAATAACAAAACTATCAACTGGAACATTGAAGAATGGGTAATAAAACACATTCCCCTCATCCTGATTAAGTCTTATGTTAATGATTGAATGAAAATTATATTGCTTTTAACATCAAAAAGTTAATATTGGGAGACACTGCAATTTTCTCTATCCTTTAGTTATTGAATTGAGAAGTTAAAAAATCTGACAAAAGTTTCACCCCCCCCCCCCAAAAAAAACCCATACTACATGTAAAACTCCTTTAATTTCAAAATATTTGTCTAAGACTTTCTCAGGTAAATGAACAAAGCCCAACATATTTAATAATGTTACATGAAAAACAACACTCATATGGGGGATAAAAACATTCTATTCATAGAATTTTTAAACAAGAAACATAAACTATAACATGTGATGTGTCAACTATTTAAGCATGAACAACAGGAAACACATTTAGATACAAAAAATGAAAAGACCAACACCCTTAGTTGGATTTTTAGAGTGCTACAAAATGTAGTTCATTTAAACAACAGTCTGTGGGTAGATATGTCGTTCCACTCGGAAACATTATTCTGATTCTGACTCGAACAGTTTTTGTTCTTACTCCTTAATGCTGCATTCTTACCAATATTATAATCTTTGGTTTGACTAGACAGGGGCTAGAACCCATGGATCTACCACATTCTAGGTGAGCATGCTAACCATTACACAACATTTTTGCGGTCACATTGAAAAAGGAGTAGTTCTTCAAAACTGTCATTAAGCTAGGGACTTGTGTCCAAGTTAGTTAATGCAGTCAACATGATCAAGCATATATTAAAATAAACCCATAGATTAGCTTCCAGTCAGATTTGAACTAACATCTTTTCAACATTATTGAAACATACTACCTTGTACTATAGAAGCTACATTGTATATACATGTATTGTAATTGTTAGTAGTTGACAAACCTAATATGTATGCAGATCAATAGCTTCCAGAGAGATTTGAACTGACATCTCTCAAACATTATTGAAATGTACTGATTCATTGACACCATAGTAACTACAACATTTTGTCATGAATTTGTTAGGAACATTTCTGCCAAGATTGGTTGCAATCCCTTCTGTTATTATCTAATGGTCCTGAATTGGCACTGCATAGACACGATATAGAGAATAACAAAAAACATGCATAAATTTCATAACCTGCAGTGCAAGAACAATAAGCTCCTTCTGTCAAACCATCATCTTCTTTGGTGCAATATCTATACATTGTGGGGGTTGTCGTCCAGTGTCTGTGATGGTGAACACTTTGTTCTTAGAATACATAAGTTGTTGTTGTTCGACTTCGTCTTTCGGAAATATGCCTCCTGCAACCACCCACTTACAAATATTCAGACCTGGGCAACCTTATAGGCTTTCAGCATGTCATTTGTCAATGCAACATAACCATGGGCTCACAAGAACTATTTTATATCTGTAAAAAAAAATTGGTGTCCAAAATTGCATACCATCAATCATGTTCATCAAGCCTACCAGAATACATTTGAAGCCCAATGAAGGGGGTCTGAAATTCCAGTCACTCAAATTTTGTAGTAGCACCTCTTGTTATCTTGTAAAACATAATCTTGTGATGGCACCAAAGGCAAGTTTAACTTACCTGCCGACAACACAAGCCTGAAGGCCGTTGGCGTTAGCTCCCCCTGAATCTGGGTCGTTTCGCCCCGAATCCCGTGAGTCGTTTCGCCCCTATTCCCGTTCGCGCCGATTCCCTTTCGCCCCGGGTCGTTTCGCCCCATTTATTAACAGTGCTTTAAAAAATGAAATATGGAAAATACCATTGCAAATATTCGTATTTTGGATGTTGTAAGGCTTGTTCATGGGTACTTTATTTTTTATCTTCCTCATAATTAACATGCTTTTTGACGTGTTTAATATTATGTATGGCTTCACTTTCATTGTTTGACAATTCAGCCTGTCCAAATTCCGGTGGCTTCATTTTACAATATTGGCGATAGGAAAACTAACATAATACATGCTAAGCTAAGACATAGATGTAGTGGCCTTAATGCCGATTTATATAGAGTAAATTTGAAGAATTATCCACGTTGTGTATGTGGTCATTTATTTGAGGATGCTATTCATTTTTTTCTTGAATGTCCACTTTATCAACACGATAGAACTTCTCTGTTTAACTATTTTAATAACATTGTTCCCATCTCTATAGAATATATACTCTTTGGATGTAACGAAATTAGTGAAGAATTGAATACTTTATTGTTCAAATCAGTGCAAAAATCTATTTGATAAATTTAATAATTAATTATCCCCAACCGTGATATTATCTCAACACAATTTATTAGTTTTACAACCCCCTCCTTTTTTTCTGTTAAATATTAAAACAATATTTAATATGTATGCTTAGTTTGACATGATTTTGCTTAATTTACTAATTATAATTGATATAGCCTGTACATTTGCTGTCATTTGTTATGGAACGCCATAGCTGCCTTATCTTGAACACTGTTATGTTGTTATGTTGTGTACCTACATGTCGGGTCAGAATAACTTGTTGTAAAGTTGTAAATCCATGTCCTAAAGTTGGTTAATAAATATGTAAGGTTTAATCTGCATTATGTTGAGTTAACACGACATTATCTTTCGTCCAAAAATCAAATTGTAAAGGTGAAATCTCATTATGTTATGTTGAAATTTCATTACTTGAAGATAAAAATTTCTTACGTTGAGCCAAAACAACACTATGTAAAGTGACCACAGAATTATGATAGGTTGAAACTTCATTATGTTGAGTGTATTTACCTAAATGTTGGGTCGTTGGGTGGTCCCCTTCAAAAATTATGTCCGACAGTTCCAACCTATATCCAAGATGGCCACCACCTGGGAACATAGTTTAACATTGGACACTATGGGAAATTATTTCAAAAATCTTCTCATCAGAAACTACTTGGACAATTGAAACCAAACGAGGTCACAATGGTCCTTATGTGGTCCTCTGCAAAATTGTGTCCGACATTATGACCCTTCATCTATTGGGAACATAGTTTAAAAGTTTAAAAATTCATATTCTCAAAAAGAGGAAGAGGCGTTAAGGTGCAAAATTGGCCGCACATTTTATTAAAAAATAGTACTTGACATAGAATAAAAACAATTTACTAATTTAATTGTTATATAAACAAATTTTCAAAAAATATATCTTTCCGTGAAATAATGACATCATAATTAGACGGATAATGCTAAGAATGGACTATAAACGACATATTCAATGTACATTTTAGCTATTTTATATACCTCCACAGTCTTCCACCAACACTAAATTGAGTAGTTTTGAGAATAGAGGGTTAATGATTGTATCAAAATATTTTGTTGGTGGAGGATTGTAGAGGTTGCTAAATATTAATTTACTAATAACCTCGGCCAGACCCTTAAAATCAATATTTTCACTCTTCTGATTGTATATAGGAGACCATTATGTATATATACACAATCTCTGTACATGTTATGATTCATTTCAAGTAATGAAATTCATCAGCAAATAACTAATGTTTCTGTAAATAATTGTATTTATTTTAAATACAGTTTGTGTACATTGAAACCAGGAGAAAAACTCAGTGCATGCAGCAGGCGTCAATGCGATAAAAAGAACTGGGGACTATTTAGTGCCATATATGGCCCCATATTTAATGAATCATTATCTTAGAAAATACTTGATTAAAGGTGAACTCATGTGCTCCTGAAGGGTAGGCAGTTCCTACTCCACTAGTGGTACTCGTCGTGTTAATCTAGTTAAAAATGCATCAATTAAATAAAAACTAGAACTGTACAACCACAAGCAAACCTTGTTACATTCGAATACATAAACATAAATACAAAAATCTGGATTAGCTGATCAAAAGAGAAAAAAAAGAAATATTCAATTCCGGGAGACGACGGAATATTAGTAAAACTACTTACAAATTACTGCTACTTAAACCTTTAAGAATTTTTATTCTGGAGATTTATAGAAGTCAAACGTACTATATACCTGCATAGATCGAAAATGTAAAAACTTTTTTGATTGAATAATAAGTAATAAGATGTCTAATGACGAGTGAAAGAAGTATTCTTTTAGGGTAGAGAACTTCCAATTTTCTCTGTAGTCCTTTCTCGTTTTTATGATTTTCATATTGATACATTCATTTACAAGGGATCTGCGGCTATTATCGGATAATGTGGTTTATTGACCACTTCAGAATGCGTTCCATTGCTTTTGAGTTCAAACGACAATTTGCGTGTGATGTTACGCACGATATTGCGTCAATGATTTAAACTCAAAGAAGATTTAAATACCAGGGGCGGATCCAGCCGCCCCCCCCCCCCCCCCCCCCTTAAATTGGAAAAAATATGATTTTTTGGCGTAAAATCGTGATTTTTCACACGAAATACCCCAACAATTTTCGCGCTTCCCTCCGCTCGGGGCAATTTTTTTAAGTGCGCCCTCCTAACTTGAAATCCTGGATCCGCCCCTGAATACCACAGAAGAATGAACATAAATTTTAAAGGAACAGGAATATTTGACTTAAAAAGAACCCAGATATATACTCATACATTTGCATGATCAGACGTAATCGATAAAATAGAATTTTGGAGCTGTTTGTATTGTGTAGAGTCTGTGTGTATTACATGTGGTAGTGAACAGGACATGTACACATTATACAAGATTATCTATGCAAAAATGTGCATATGATGTAAAATAATGTGTTTGATTCCTCATAGTCTACTTGCGATTTTTCATATATAAATCCAAAGAATACAATGGTATGGATATTTTGGATTCAATATTCAGTGATCAAAGACAGAAAGATGTGATGAATTAAGTGATTGAATATTTATTTAATGATTCAGAAACACATGCATAATTGTAGTTTTCAGTTCAGACAAGAAATCAGGATTCAGCCATACCTACATGTACATATTAAGATGCAGTAAACACTGAAACATAATTTTGAGATCATGGAGATAATTTAATTTAATTGTTAATAAAAAATTTGAAAGTGAAGTTGTTTCTTTTTCAGTACATTGTTTAATGACATGATATGTGTATAACAGTTCCCATAATTGTGTGGGAAACAATATTGCTGTAGTATTATTGGTACTTGTAAAGATATGCCACATTATGACCCAAAGGTGTTTTATGTTATGCACTACATACACAAACTTTTGATCCATCATTTGTCCATTGGAGGTTAGGTGTTTAACACCACTTTCAAAAATATTTCAGTTACTACTTTTGTGGCGGAAATTGGAGAACCCAGAGAAATCCACAGACCTGTCGCAAGTCACTGACAAACTTTATCACATAATGTTTTATCGAGTACACCTCGCCATGAATGGGGTTCAAACACACAACTTAAGTGGTGATACGCAACGATTGCACAGGTAGTTGTCATCCGGAACTCCTCACGCCTTTCCCCAAGTGAAAAAACAAGCTGGGATATGAATAGTATTCTTTATACCGCGTGACTTATGAAATCACATGATATAACAATGGAGGACCGTCATCCAAGAAACGTGGGATTCAGTCATCAAGGATTCGTATTAGGAAAATTAGGTGATTACATGTTGATATTTATCTGCTAACAGTCTAAAAGCATGCAGTATTAAGAAGAAACATCAAAGACTGATTGGCTTGAAGTCATGATAATTGATCTATTCTGTGTCTGTGTATGTCGGTTAAAAGCTCAACAGAGCTTATGTTGTTTTAACCATACCGACTCTGAATAAAGCTTATTTATTTATTTATTTATTATTATCTAATGTGTGCAAACGCCAAAACTCCACGCTTGTTTGTTTACATATTAGAGGACAAGGTCAATGTCAAATTTTAGATAATTATTAGTTTTATTTATCGATTTTATATTTTTAATGCTTACTTGGCAATAATATAGATACAATTTGATATGAAATTATTTTATAAAATACTTTTTATTTTTTTTGGGGAAAGGATTATTTTCACGTCCTCTTCACAACCCAGGCTAACTCGAATAATACTGCGCCCTCTATCGGCACTATCGCTGGATGAGGGCTTGAACGCTCTTAGTGGTAAAAATCAGTCAACTGCTGGCTGGTTCAGCCGACCATCTAATGTCAGATATTAGCGCGTATTAGTGACTCCGTTTACTTCCGTTTGTAAATATTGACAAAACAAACACCGAGAATGATTGTGCACGTGCCTTTGCATATTTAGAAAACAAATACACCTTTATTCTCATAATTATGATTTAAATTGCCATAGATTCACAAATCGTTAAAGATTTAAAAAAATAAAACACCGTGTAATCATTTTTTGAAGTTTTTATGTTTTAATCTAAATTTGCTAAAATGTCACAATACACATCTAACATGTATTTTTGTAATGTATGTGGGACAATAAAAGTGAATTTATTGTGGATAATAGGGTCGACATACGTAACTTGCCGTTAACATAAGATTGTATAAATATGGAAAAGCCAAAAAAAAAATATATGTGTGTTTACTGTCACATGTCAAAAAAATCTAGGGTCGGTCGGTCGGGATTAATTTTTTTTTTTTTTTTTTATTATCGACAAAACCGGAAATAGTCGTTCCCGGTTCCGGAATCCGATTCCGGTATTTAATTTTCGAAAATTCCGGTAAAATGACGAATTATGCAGTTTTTCTACCTTCTTTGCTCTCAATTTCGACAAAAAGCTAGCAGTTGAATAAATAAAACATTGCTGCTGGTTAAACAACAAAAATGGTTATCCGAATTCTGTGTAAAAATGCATAGGGTCGCTAGCAAAAATTAGGGTAGGTCGGGTGACCGTAAACACACATATTTTTTTTTTTGGCCAAATGCACAAGTTAAATTAAGGAAAATGGGATGAAATAATAAAGAAATTTTATTGAAAATAAATATGTAAACAGAAAGTTGATTATTTCATAAATTAAAATGATTTTTAATACAATTTATAAAGAAATACCCATCACAATATCGTTATTTAGGTAAATACTTATTAGACTGATTTTTTTTAAACCTATTTTTGTCTTTAATTGATAACTAACCCAAGTTAGCCTAAATAAATGAAATGTGACTTAATGTGTTAATTATATAAATCCTTGTTTTCTATCAATTTTAATTTCTTATCTAATTGTTATTCTTATTATGTAACAATATGGCCAGGTTGTTATTTTCATTGAATGGCATCTCAAAATAGTTGGCTTCACAGTAGGAGCTCTTCCTGTATATTGGTTACATCCTGTATATTACAACTGACAGCTAATGCATGACAAACGTTTTTAATCAGCCATCAGTATCATAAAATACATTTTTTTTTAAATCTTTATTTTAAATGAAATTAAAAAATCATTATAAGAGTGAATTCAATTCAAGCTTTTATTTACTTTCCAACTTTGAAATAAAAAATCATTATGTTTTAATATTTAAAAATAGTAATTATTCATTTAAGTTTTATTTCATGTTTGGTTGTATTTATCCGGATATGTGTATTGCATACAACATTACATCATCTGATCGCTCCATTGGACATTATTTACAAACACTTTAGCTCCTCCTATTTTATGTCGTAATACCCACAAGTCATAGCGATTTACTATTTCCGGTTTGACGGATTTTTTCAATGAATGCACCCAGGCGTTAATGTATACGTAGCGACCAGCGGGAGCGTAATATAACGACTGGATTATTCGGGTTAAACCCTGGCCGAATAACCAGCATTTTAACGCATATCAATACATTCATATCCGAGCTTGTTTTTTCACTTGGGGAAAGGCGCGAGGAGTTCCGGATGAGGTAGTTGTAAATTCACCTACCATACAACTACGACGGCTCAAGTTCAGTTAAGCTGAAAGGTAATTGTTTTATTGATATTGATGGAATTTATGATTATCACTGTTTATAAACTTTCTTTTCATATCAATCAATGAAAATAATTGGTTTGCTGAAAGTATGTTTTTTGTTGGGGTTCATTGGATGGAATTTGTATCTCATGTGAAGTTCCGTCAATTGCAGACACAACGTTAGGCATATCAGAACAATACCCTTTCTTTTGCCACCAGATTGGGATGGTTGGCCACTGAATTTTACGATTACACACTTTCTATAAGTCGACCCATGTTGAATTTAAAACTCTGTCAACAGTTGAAATAGACACCAAAGCATAAATAAATAAATAAATATTGTTATTTATCTTACTGAATCTCATCACAGGCGCATGGGGCATGGATTTCGTTTCTTCCTCCCCCCTTTTCTCTACCACCCCCCTTTTTTCAAAATTTTCATATAAATCATTCCTTTTTCAAAATTTTCATAATCATTCGTTTTTTCTTCATTTGACAATATCAGTAGACGTCATACATCATGAATAATACGTGTATTCTGTGTCCACAGTTTTTCGACTGATACAGTATAAGATAGAAGGTAAGCAACTCCATTTTCCTATTTCGCGCCATATCGCTCACCTCGGTTCGGAAACCCCCGTGTTTTTTACACTTTTTACCTTGTCTACATATGGCACTGTCGTATCAAACTGTTTCTAAGACACTTACCTAATTGCCCATGTTCGAATTTCAGTCTGTACGTCGATCTTTTCCAAGAAATCTCGCCGAGAATAGCGAGGCAGCTTCGTTTCTAGGTCAAACTACATCATTTGAGACGGAAGTGCAAGAACGGGAACCCTGGGATTTTTACGAATGGATTACCTGCAATGAAAAACCCAGATGCGCTCCGAATATTTTTCCCATAATGTTCTGGCGGGAAATAAAAACCGCTGAAAAAACATAACAGCAGACGGATTATTTCGTAAAAATGGCACAACGACCATCTGAATATGGAAACATTGAAATAATTAGATGGTAAATAACTGTTCAAAAAGAAATTCAAACTGAGAAATAGATGATTGAATGGTTAGAACTGAAGTCAAAATTTCAATGAAAAAGAAATATTCAGCTTGCCTCTACTTCAAATTATTAAAATCATACCCAAACAAATACATATACAACTAAAAAAAAAAAAAAAAATAAATAAATAAAAAAAAAACAAAGGAAGAAGAAGCTGAGAACAGCTATTGAATGGGACTATGGCATTTTACCCTCTTCCTCAATAAAAGGGCTCCCAACTGATAAAAATATAGATCACACTGTCGGAACAGTTCCAACATTCAAAAGAAAAATCGTAGAAATATGTAAATTCGATATCCCTAACACACATATAAATGACCCATACTGGCTTAGTTCAGGTACTTCAATAAAAAGTGACGGGGTTAAACTAGTATACAGTAGATTTTTCTAAGACATTTCTCTTATTTAATAAAAACAATAGAAAGCGAAAATCGCACGACAATCGGTCAATGGTCGGGCGACCGTCGCCGATAAGGTATCAATAAGCCTAAAAGGGGATATTGTTTTACCATGGGACAGACAGGTTTTGCGAGAATGGAATCATTTATTTTTCTTTACATATGAAATCAGAAATGTGTCATTCAATATCCAGTATTACATAACTATTATACTGCTTGATTTTCCTTAGTCAGATTTTTTTTCTCCCAAGTCTGACAAAATTATTTATTTGTGCGAAAATTTAAATCAGAAATATTAACAAAAATAAATAAATAAATTTGAAAAGCACCCCTCCTTGAAGTATATCTATAAATAGCGTTTGAGGAAAATATGTATTTTGTATGCAGACTGTAATGTCACTGTGAAGCCATTATTTGGCCAGTGATATTAATTTTTAACTGTTTTAAACACCGAAATGAAAATAATATATATCTAATCACTCAATGAACAATTGAAGATAAATGTTGCAATAAAGTCTCCCTCAAAAGATCTTTACGTAAATTAACATTGTTTCGTTATGTTACGGGAAGATACGTTCGTTCGTCAATTATCTCTATTAATAGAATCCAGTTAGCAAAGTTCGTATTATTAATTGGCAGAACATCATCAATATACATGGGAGTGAGATTAAAGGCTTAAGCCTCTACTTTTTTTTTGTCTTTGATAAGTTTTTGTATAAACTCAGACTCATAGGAGTATAGAGAAAGTTGGAGAGGAGAGTTTGTTCCCATAGGGATGCCTAGCTATGATTTGTTGAAAATTGTGCAATTCGAACTCTACAAATATATGTTATCGATAAGGAACTCCAATATTTTGATAACTTCATTTTATGTGTAGCACTTTTTACCTTTCGTTTCGTGCTTGACAAAATAAGTTAATTCGTGACCCAATACTATAAACTTGCAACGTTGCCACCATTTTTTAAAGTAAAATGCGTTGTGAATAATTTACTTTAAAGAGGAAATGAAAGTGTAAAAGGCAAAAAAGTCAAATATTTGGCTAGATGAAATTTTCGAGAATTAGAATTGCCCTCTTCTTTCAGTATCTACTTTTGATTGATTGAGTGAGTTAGTGATTGTTGTTTAATGCCAATTCAGCAATTGTTCAGCTATATTATGGCGAGAACAAGTTAATTATCGATGAGATGATGATGAGGTCCGCTTTATTCTAGACCAACACGCTGAGTTGGATTTGTATAGTGCTAGCTCACTGAATTTAGAAACAACAGTCCGCGGGTAGAAATGTCACTCCATTCGGACACATTATTCTGATTCCGAGCTCTTTCTCCGTAATGCTGCGTGCTTAGCGGAGAAGCAACAAATATCAATTTTTTAGTCCTTGGTTTGACCCGACTGAGGCTCGAACCCACGATCTACCGCACTCGAGGCGAGCACGCAAACCATTACGCGACCGATGCGGTGCTTTTGATTGATGTTACCACGTGAATATACTTTGTCAGAGTATGATAGTAGTCCTCCTTTGACTGCATGCAACATTTTAGTCATACTTATAGATAACCGGTAGTTCTTTTGTTGAACAAGTTTAAATACTGATTCTTCTGAAATTTTGGTATTCAATATAAAGTAGATAATTCACAACTTTCATCATTTATCGGAATATTCAGTGATGACATGAATGACTTGTGATTTGCCTAAATGTCTTCTTTGTCAAAATTAGTATTTTTGTAAAGTTTACCAGAGTTCTTGGAAATATCAAGTTCTTCATATTGCTCGTTTGGCGTTAAACAACAATCACTCACTTCATTACTTATTTACCAAACCTTATTTCTTGTGGTTTTTGAATATTTTTATGATGTTTACCTATTTGAAATTAATTTGTTAGCAATTAGGCGTACAGTGACGTACAATGAAGAACGATGTTAAATGCACCCGTCGTAAGGTTAATGGGTGCGTTTACGGTCATAGTTTCCTTGCATTGAAAACGTCGATGTCTATTTCATCAGATAGTGAGAAAATATTTGACATGATTTAAGGAATTCGTGAAGAAAAAATAGATTTGTAATCCCTTTCTTCGAGCGAAAGCATACCATCCACCGATGTTTAAACGGCGATTTCCAGTTTCAATGTTCAAATAGGGCACTGTTATTTGATCAGAAATATAAATGACATACCATTGCAGTATTTTTTTTTTAATTTGTGTTGCTTCGGTTGATCCACTTTCAAAGAATAAATCACGGATAATTATCCAAAAATGTTGAAATTTCTGCAAGCAACTAACATTACCTGATCAGACAGCAACTTCCGTTTTTGAAAACTGTCCGGTTATACACTGTGTTTATAGATTTGTGATGGTTGTCCGTAAAAATGTACTGGAATATATCATCGCATTGGTTGTCGTTAAGAATAAAGTACGGTTAAAAAAGTGTTTAAAAAAATTTCAAATATGACAAAGTTCTATTGTCCAAATAAATCTATCTATTACTTCTTTAAGGTTAATACCAAAATGTCGACCAGTTTTCGACAATCAATGTTAATAAGTTTCTGAATTGATATGACCTCAATATGTACATTATCAATGTCATAGCAGACGATGAAACCAAAATTGGTCTGTATGAGATATATTTTTTAAATGATTAAAGCTTTGTTAAGGTGACGAAAAAATGAATTACGAAAAAATACAATTTGAACGTGAAATAATAGATGTGGTACGTAGTTCTTACATTTAAAGATGACATTTTTAGATCAGAGTTCTTGAGATCATTCATGCAATTTCAGCATCATAATATAATCTCTGACAAATGAAGCGATCAAAATAATGAGAGATTTTATCACGTGAAACAAACCGTCGAAAACAGCATATCTTATTGTCATAATGTCTTTGAACGACCTCAGTTTTGTGAACAAATCTAAAAAAAGAGCCCTTTTTCCGTCCTGAAAATTAAATACTGCTCAAGTTATACGGAATATAGAAATGAAATTGGCTGTTTCACAAACTTTAATATGTACCACAGCTGATGACATTCTCCTTTTTTGAGAAAACAAAAGGTTATTATGATAAGAAACTATCAATTTCTAGGAGTACCTACCTTCTGAAGCGGCGAGTTTCTTTCCTTTTAAGCACAACCGGATATACCTCTCACGTTTTCTTTTTCACAACCGAATGTTGTGATTTTGGAGATAGGCAGCCGTGCCTTTTCATGACAATACACGAATACGTTTATAAGTAAGGATTTATATTTTTGCATAATACAGCTATATTTTTTTTCCAGATATTATTTGTGTATGAAAACCTTTTCATGCCATTCCACGAATACGTTTATAAGTAAGGAATTCTATTTTTGTATAAAACAGCTATATTTTTTTCCAGTTACTATTTGTGCATGGAAACCTTTTCATGACAATACACGGATATGTTTAAAATTAAGGAACTTTATTTTAGCATAAAACAGATATAATATTTTTGCATGAAACAGATTTTACCAGCTAATTTATGACATTAAAAATTAATAAAACGTAATCTAAATTTTAATGAATGGATGCACAAGCTAAAGAAATTAAAAACAAAGTCATGTGTGAGATTAATTCATTCGCTTTTGTTTATTTTTTTCTTTGACGATAGACTGTTTGATTAAACAACAAAGCGGCTTTAGCATTTTCAATTCTACCTTTGCTTTTCACACTGCTAACCGAACATTGTAATATGCGAGCGTTAGCGAGCTCTTTATGGTATAACATGTTTACTTAGGATTTTTTGACAAACATGGCTGTACATATTGAGGAATAAAAAAAAATCGACGCTTTGTAAACGCGTTCCGTGTAACACACTAACACACTTAACTAATCAAGATCTTCTTAACATAAAGCGCAAAGGTGATCCTGAAGTCTCGTACGTCCGATACCACTGAAACCCGGAACCCGTGTGTAATAAAAGTCATTTTGTTAGCTTGTTTTACTTATATTGATATTTTTTAATTTATTAAATCTCTTCTGACGTTACGGACAAGAATTTGTGTTTTTACGCGGAAGTTAACTTTTGAGATTTCGTAAGGAACGATAACTCGAATAAAGGAACGACAGCTCGATTGAATGAGACTAGATTCGGCCCTAAAAAAAAGTCGTCCCCAATAATCTCGACACTTTTTGATGCACTGGATGAGCGTGAAATTGCCATATAATTTTCAGATGCGCGAGCATTCATGGCCGTGCCGGTATCATATTAAAAAATGAAGCAGACGGCCGCGATACTGGTACTACAATACTGGTAATACCAGTATTTTACCAGTATCTTCCAGTATCTGCAATACTGGTACAGATACTGGTAAATACTAGTATCCCAGTATCTTCCAGAATTTTCCAGTATCTGCAATACTAGAAGATACTGGTCATTGCCAAAATATGAGCATTGTAGATACCGGAAGATTCTGATAAATACTGGTAATACCAGTATTGCAGATACTGGAATATTCTGGAAAATGCTGGTAATACCAGTATTGCAGATACTGGAAGATTCTGGAAAATACTGGTAATAGCAATATTGCACATACTGGAAGATTCTGGAAAATACTGGTTATACCAGTATTGCAGATATTGGAAGATTAGGTAGAATTCCGGTTAACCCGAGTTTTTATGCCTACATTATACTAAAAGAATTGAATATAATTCATACTCATACGTCATTTCTGCTGTACATAGCATAAGCCCTGTAATGTCAAAATATTTTGCATGGTCCCTTAGAGTTTGATATATATTGGTAAGGTAATTTGACATGACTGGGCGAAGCCTAATACTAACGGTAAATACAATGAGCTGTGATTTACCGTTAGAATTAGGCTCTGCCCACTCATGTCAAATTGCCAGATACTAGAGTTTCCAGTATTGTGTGTTTTACAATACTAGTATTACCAGTATTGCCCCGCTGGATGAAGAATACTGGAGCTTCCAGTATTGTGTGTTTTACAATACTAGTATTACCAGTATTGTTGGATGAAGAATACTGGAGCTTCCAGTATCGTGTGTTTTACAATACTAGTATTACCAGTATTGTTGGATGAAGAATATTGGAGCTTCCGGTATTGTGTATAGATCAACGATTCTGGTATTCCAGTATTGTAAATGCACGATACTGGTACATCCAGTATTGTATATGTACGATACTGGTATTACCAGTATTGTAACATTACAATACTGGTATTTCTAGTATTGTACAGTGTTACAATGGTATTACCAGTATTGTAATATTTACAATACTGGTATTTCCAGTATTGTGAATATTATAATACTGGCTGCTTCATATTATCCAAAAATTGTAACACATCCTCGTCACACAATCAGCCTGTGTTTACGTTGATCTGTTACCGCACATTAAACGAATGTTGACAGAAATATATGCTGGGAACCAGTACTTCATAATTCAATACTTTTCAAAAACACGATTATTTATTTATAAAAGTGAAAGATTAAAATGGTATTTTCTATAGTAAGCAGTTTTAAATATTAAATAAGAAATCAATGAAAAACAAAAACAAAACAACAATAATAAATCACCACCTGTACAACTTACCTGTAAAACAATGGCGGTCTTACATATCTCTATACCTGCAGGCGCGTAGCTCCCTATACGCCAACACGCAGTTGCGTGCACATCGGCGTGCTGAAGAAAAAAAAATAAAGAGCAAAAAAAATAAAATAAATAAGGAATAATACAATTTTTAAAAAAAGTGGAAAACAAAGTCTCGTTGTGGCTTTTTGTGAAAATTCAATGTCATAAAAATTACGGCATTTCAAGTTTTATTCAAATGACGTTACGGCCGTATCATTAGTATGAGTTACATCGAAAATATGGACAAGCGGACCAAACTGCGCACACTTTGCGAAACGTGATGGACGAGTCGAGCCGATAAAATCAGAAAATCGCTTTTATGCACAGTATCTGCTTCCTCGTGTTATAGGAAATATTACGAACGAACAAATCGCGACATTGTATGAGACATACCAGACTGACCTGACATGTAATTTAGAGGAATTCAAGAGGGAGATCGCTCGATGGCGAACACGCTGGAGTATAACACCTCGCGATCAGATGCCAACTTCACTACGGATAGGGATTAATATAAGTTCTTGTAACTTGTTTCCCAATCCTATTAATTTCTTCTTATTATGTAATGTATATAGCTGAATATTGTAATGTTATATTGAATTAATTAATAAAATATGTTTAAACTAACTTCACTTTGTGAGACACTTGATGCAGTAAACCTGGTGCTATATCCTTCTATAGATACCATCTTGTGTATCATGTTGACAATGCCGGTAACAAGTGCTACCGCAGAGCGATCGTTCAGTGTACTACGTCGGTTGAAGACATATGTACGATCAACAATGAATAACGATAGGTTGTCATCGCTAGCATTAATGCATATCCATCGCGATTTCAGTGTGGATTTAGACAAAGTTATGGAGAAGTGCGTGTCTGCTAAGACACGAAGAACAGATTTTGGGCAATTCTAAGTAAATTCTGTCTAACAAAATCATGAAATCAATGTGTTGCTGATGTATTCAATTTACCAATGAAAACACCTCAGAACGCACCATTTTGCATCTAGTAAAAAAAAAAACACCCTCTCTAAGGTATGGTTGCTTGCACTGCAAAAAAGGCTAGCTACGCCCCTGACCTGTATGTATTATGATTTAAGAGATAATAAAGAAGAAGACAATAACGCTAATCGTGACTTCATTTAATATGAACAATCTATATTATGAACTAGTAAGAGGTAGGGACTTTGTAAACATGTACTTTTGGGAGTGAGATGTTGTCAGTAGATCATGCAAATATCGGCTACAGGGATAATGGGCAAAACGGAAATAAAATGTAATTTATTTTAAGTCGGGACTGTGTTCGTTTATTTATTATCCAACTTATTATACGGAGAGGGTCGCTAAGACAAGTTTGACTGTACGATTTTCAGAAGGGGAGGTAATTCTACATTGTTTCTCTTATAACGAACGATGCCTATAACGAAATAAGATCGAGAGTCCCCTGTACTTCGTTATAGACGAACTCTACTGTATATATATATATATTTTCCAGAACTTATTTGTGTATGGGAACCGTTTCATGATAATACAGATATTACCAGTTATATTTTTTTTCCAGGACTTATTTGTGTATGGGAACCTTTTCATGACAATACACGGTTAATGATACTGGAAGTAAACCTATCATGAGGATTTGTTTTAGACATAGTGCAAAGCGATATAAGGGTCTGTTAATTAGCTTGATAGCGTCAGGATGTGTTTATTTAGTATTCTTAGAAGGAACTATTTTTAGTAGCGTAACAGGTAAGCTCTTCATAATTATTAAGTCAAAGCTTAAACAGCGATGCCAACAATTTCACCAAGATCAACAAAACGAACAAACACCTCTCTATCAAACTATTGAACACACCAAGACCCTGATAAATGGAGTTGGAAATATAGGTGCTGGCTTAAAATGATAGTAGGCAAGATATTCATTCTCACAGATGGTAAGTTGGTGGGTCCATCCTAGTCGTGATCGTATGGTAATTGGATTTACAACTACCTATGCAATCGGTGCCTATCGCCACTAAAGTTGTGAGTTCGAATCCCACACATGGCAAGCTGTACTCGATGCAAAATTATGTGATAAAATTTTTCAGTGACTTCGACAGATCGGTGGTTTTCACCAGGTCCTCCGGTTTCCTCCACCAATACAAAATTACCACCACGATAAAACTGAAATATTGTTTTAGGTGGGGTTAATCACATAGTCCTCTATAATTCAATGCAAGAGTATAGACGACCCACATGAATGATTTATTCTCTGTCTCTTTTTTTTTCATGTACTGCCAAATGTTAAGGAAAAATATTACCAAATTAATAGTAAAATAATTACTTATTTTGACTTAAATATAATTTTCAAGGATAATATTTTTTTTCGACACATAAACGGTATGCTTTATTGATTGGCAATTATTACTATTCTAAAATCTAAAATATAATTATCAATTAATGGGATGTCGGTTTTTATTTTTATTTTCAAAGGGTTAGCTATCTTTATTATGAAATATAAAATTTGAAAACGTGTTACATGCCTTTGTAATTTGATTTTCAGCGAAATTGACACTTTTCTTGAAATAAAATGTTTACTTGGCATCAAATGAAAAAAAACCCATCATGCTGTAATTCTATGGTGGAACTTTATTATATTTATTGTTGAAATTATTGAATGATTTTGAAACTCATTAGGAGAAAGAGGCCGTCGTGGTCGAAATCGTATGGTAGTTGGATTAACAACTACATGTGCAATCAATGCCTGATCAGCACAAAAGTTGTGAGTTTGGATCCCACCATGCGGAGTGTGCTCGATACAACAGTATATGATAAAGTTTCTCAGTGACTTGCAAAAAATCTACCGTTTTCTCCGGGTACTCCGGATTTCTCCACAAATAAAAAATTATTGACACGATATAACTGAAATATTGTTGAAAGTGGCGTTAAGCATTATAAGCAGTATGGAATTATATGGAATGAAATATATTGTTTTAACATCAAAGACTAATTAGGAATATTTCGTAACTATTTCAGAAAATTTTATTACGAGAATAAACTTACAATAGATAGGTAAACGTTAGAGAAAACCGAAGGGCAATCATGAACGGACAATCCAGATACACGGCAACATTCACCCTAAAGACGAGAGATTGATTTACGTCACTTCCTAATGGCGAATTGTCCATTTGATTCGAATCCCGCACAAGCTGACGTCATTTCCGGAGGGATTGTACATGTGGTTTTGTCTGGGCACTCCGGTTTCCTCCGCCAATAGAACTGACCGCCACGATATAGCTGAAATATTGTTGAAAGTGGCGCTAAATACCATAACCCTATCCCCTTGCCCTTGCCCTTGCCCTTGCCCTTGCCCTTGCCCTACTAGTATGTAAGTGAAATCCAGTCATTCTCATTTTTATTCAAATAACACTAGAATTAAAAGAATGCCAACAGACATGATCTAAATTAATATATAATTATGTATTTATAACCAGGTATTAATTATATAAGTCGGTATACATTTCCTAAATCAAAGGATAGAAACACGAAATTTGATTGTTAAACAGTAACATTTTCCAACGACCAATGGGGAAGATGAGGTAAAATTCTTATGCATGTGAAAAGCAATTACATGACCACATTATTCCACTAAAAGGGGAGGTTTGAGCCCATAAAACTAGCTTAACACCGTCACGTTTTATTGAAGTGTCTGTACCAAACCAGGAAAATGAGCGTTCATGTATTTGTGTGTTAGACGTAATGTATTTGTGTGTTAGAGGTCATGTATTTGTGTGTTAGACGTCATGTATTTGTTAGACGTCATGTATTTGTGTGTTAGAGGTGTCGACTTTGTCTCTTTCTAATATTTTTTTATGTGTTTTAGGAGTTTTTCCGACAGTGTGTTATTTTGTATTGGTTTTTCATTTTATTCTTATTACTATTGTAGATGATGATTCCGTTAACAGAGTAATAGATAAGGTAAGCAAATGATGATTACACTCGACAGGTATCATTACCATCATCAAGATATATTAAAGAAGCATGAATAACATACGTTCAATACTATTTACCTATACATTTTACTATCAAACATGATTATTGTACTGCCTTTTCACAGTTTCATGTATTTGTTTTATTACCTCATGTCGATTTTGTCATATTTTGTCAAACGCTATGACGTCACTTTTCCAATAGTCAACTTCCCTTTCATCAATAGAAATATGCTAGCATCACCAGCGTTCGCATTTTACATTTCACAACTTTTGCGTTATTCTAGAACTTGTTCCCAGTACCGTGATTTTATGGACAGAGCTCCCAGCTACTGACGCCAAAGCTACTCAAACAAGGCTACGTTTCTCATAGGTTGAAGTCATCGCTTAAATTGAAGTTCTCTGTGTTGTGATTTTGTTTTGCTGTGTCTTGTATCCAATGTTGTCTGTGTCTCTTGAATTTGTCCCCTCTATTCTAAGTAGTGTGGTTTGTGTTGTACATGCTATCCTATTATGTGTCCTTGAATTCTTATTTCTGTGTTGTGATGTACTTTACGCTTTCCGCATAAAACGATTCGGTTCACCTTTATTTTCAGTTGTTTCCTGGAGTGATCTTGTTTTGTTTATGTTATTTGTATTTGTTTGAGTATATGATGGGGTATAGCACGTCTTGACTATATGTATAACATGGCGGATGTCTTAAGAGACAGGAAATGCTTACCCTTCCCGAGCACCTGGGTGTTTGGTGGTTCCGTGTTGCTCATGGGTGTTTGGTGGTTCCGTGTTACTCATCTTTTTTTTATGTTTTCAGTGTTGTGTGTTTATAGTTTTGTTTGTCTTCGTCCTGTGTCTTATGTGCAAAATTAGATGTTTGTTAGAGACTTGTGCATTGTTTTTTTTAACTGAGCAGTCCATTAACATCTAATAAAAACATAGATATCCAATTTCTACTAAATTTTTAGTGAGCACGAAACGTTTCTGGAATAGCATTTATAATCAAAAGATTGGAAAGCCAAATAATTAAAAAAAATTCGGAACAAGTAAGCCAAAGGGCCTAAACAGGATAGTGAAGATCGTCTAATCTCACTTATACCGAGGCAGGAGACTTTAGTCTGATTAATAATGACATTATATAGGAACTGTACATTGTAATAATATATATATATCCATTATTTTATACCGGGTCACTACAGAAGTTAGATTTCAAATGACCAATTAGCGACACGCCTACAATATACTTGCACATTGAAATCATAGTTCCTTTTTTTAATTTTTTTGTCACGAATTATTAGAGAACTTCTTAATGTGACTGCAAGGTTGCATGAACTGATACATGATATATTTAGATAGATTTGAAGATACATAATGAAAGGGGTAACCAAAAGCAGTAAATCGAAGAACAGACAATTAATACAAATGATAACAAACATTGATGCACACCATATTACATAGCAAACAAAATTAAGCAACCTTAACCCTACTAATACCGGTGTCATAGAGTAAACCTTCCCCTATAGTAGATTAACCCCCCAGAAGATTTACTATATAGTAATTCCGCATAGTAAACCTTCCTACCTACTCAAATACTGCAAGATGGCTCCGTACATTATTTTTTTTACCTTTTAATCATAACCGGATATAATTAATGGTATATAACAATTAAAATTAACACGATTAAGGTGCTAAATTCCGAATCAATAGTAATTATCCGGATTAAGGGGGAACATTTACTATATAGCAAAATATCCGGGGGGATGATCGGCTATGAATGGGGGAATGTTTGCTATATAGTGAATTTCCCCCAGGGGGAATATTTACTATATAGTAAAGTATCCGGGGGGAAGGTTTACTATATAGCAAATATTCCGAGGGGGAAGGTTTCCTATGCAGAAGGTTTACTATACGACACCGGGGTGTACTCAGATATGGTAAGCAGTTACTGGTCTATTGGTGATATCCGTCGTGTTGTTGCTCTTGCTAAGAACCCAAAGTTATGAAAGTGGAATGGAGGGTGGGAATGTGGCTATGACAAATGAAACATATAGGTGGTCATTTGAGACACAGATATTCCATAGCGGTTACGTAAGTCTTGGTGGCGACCGTAACACTTTAGAAGTGATGACTAACTTAATCAACTGACAGCTTTGTTGTCAATAGTAACCACCTATCAAGCAAATCCTGATAGGAAACACAAAGGGTAGATGTAAATGGATTACCAGGATACAATGATTGATTGATTGATTGATTGATGCTTAACGTCCAGCGAGCAATTTTTCAGCTATATTCAGGACGAGAAAAAAAAATTAAACGCCACGGGACTAGAAACAAGGAAAGGTGATGGGTATGGACGGAAAATCCCACATACATTTAAAGGTTCATTCCCAAATACCTACCTCAAGTGCTGAGAATTCCAGATAGATTGAGTAAAACGAACCCCACAAACAAACACCGAAGAGCAAGCAGTTCCTCTACCACAAGTAGCAGCCGCCGTTCTACTGTTAAAAGAACGTCGTCTGATATGAAAATCGTGTTGACCTGACAACAAATGTTGATATATTCTCGTAGTTTAATTGAGTTACGGTCATTTTTGACAAATTATATTAGGATGACATCGGAACAACCGATAAATATCTTACACGAAATATCACTCAATAAGTAAGAATATAATTAATAGGATTAAAAATGCCGCATATTAAATCTTGTTGCTGTGCATTGAAAATGTCTTGGATCAATAAATTATTAGACCCACTGAATTTCTCACCTTGGAAGACTTTACTTCTTAGTTCAATACAACGATGGAGAGGGGATAATATTCTATATTTAAATAAAAAGGGTTTGGAAGTACTGACACGGAAGTTAAATCCATTCTGGAATGCTGTATTTTGTAATTTTTCAGAACTCAAGTCAATGGACATTGATATTTGTGATAAAAATGATGTATTGAGTCAATCCATATGGTTCAACCCATTTATAAAGATAAATGGGAATATGTGCTTTCATAGTCAACTATGTGAAAATGGTATTTTTTTTTATTAATGATTTAATATCACCAGATAATTAAAAAAAAATGTACACATTTAATGAATTTGTGGATACTTATAATGTTAATATTAATTTTGTAGAATACTATGGTATTATTAGCGCAATTCCAAATAATTGGAAACAAATTATTCTAGATGAAAATATAAAACTTGACAAAATATGCAATGAAATAGTTGATAAAATAAAAGCAGAAAACAAACCTTGTAAATATTTCTATAAATTATTTATTCAGGGAGTTCAGCAAGAACCTATAAATTGTCACAAAAAAATGGGAAAACGATTTAGAAACGTCTATAGAAGATTGGCATGGTATTTATTCACTGTCATTTTGTATATAACTAAAGATACAAAACTACACAACTTTCAGTTTTAAGCTATTGTATAGAATTTTACCTGTCAATTCATTCCTATATAAATGTGGACTTAAAGAAACAGAATTATGTACTTTATGTATGGAAACTAAGGAAAATGTGTTACATTTATTTTGGAATTGTAATTTAGTTCAAAATGTTTGGTTTGCTGTTAATTTTTTTTTAATGATAGGTGGTATCGTTCTTCCATTAACTGCAAGGGAGATAACTCTTGGAGTATCTGAGAGTTGCATTGAGAATCAAAATACATTAAATAATATTTTGTTAATTTTAAAATGTTATATATATATTAAAAATTGCTGAGTTAGATTGCTGTCAAATTATAATATTAAGTATATATGTACCATCTACACACGCTTAAACACATGTCTTACGTCTATCCCTAGATTTGCCTTACGATAAAAGGTAACACTACGATTATTGAAGCTCCTTTTTTAGGGAGTGGATGTGGTCGAGTGGTCTAGGGCGCTGGACGTAAGGCTAAGCGAATGGTGCTGCAGTGTATCAATGGTGTGGGTTCAAATCCCGTCGAGGGAAGAAAAAAAATTTGACAGCTCTAAAATCTAATTCTAACACTGTTTGGTTTAATTTTCAGACGTATATTTAATATTTAGTATTAACCTAGTATCACAAGTAACTTTGAGATCCAGTGGGACAGATATATTGTATGGTTGTCACTTGCTTAGACGTTTGTATAATATACTTTATTTCCTGTGACTGTATAATGAATTCTTCATTATCCTATACAATTTATTATAGATTGCTGTCAAATTATAATATTAAGTGTATATGCACCATCTACACACGCTTAAACACATGTCTTACGTCTATCCCTAGATTTGCCTTACGATAAAAGGTAACACTACGATTATTGAAGCTCCTTTTTTAGGGAGTTGATGTGGTCGAGTGGTCTAGGGCGCTGGACGTAAGGCTAAGCGAATGGTGCTGCAGTGTATCAATGGTGTGGGTTCAAATCCCGTCGAGGGAAGAAAAAAAATTTGACAGCTCTAAAATCTAATTCTAACACTGTTTGGTTTAATTTTCTGACGTATATTTAATATTTAGTATTAACCTAGTATCACAAGTAACTTTGAAATCCAGTGGGACAGATATATTGTATGGTTGTCACTTGCTTAGACGTTTGTATAATATACTTTATTTCCTGTGATTGTATAATGAATTCTTCATTATCCTATACAATTTATTAAACATTGCTGAGTTAGATTGCTGTCAAATTATAATATTAAGTACATATGCACCATCTACACACGCTTATACACATGTCTTACGTCTATCCCTAGATTTGCCTTACGAGAAAAGGTAACACTACAATTATTGAAGCTCCTTTTTTGGGGAGTGGATGTGGTCGAGTGGTCTAGGGCGCTGGACGTAAGGCTAAGCGAATGGTGCTGCAGTGAATCAATGGTGTGAGTTCAAATCCCGTCGAGGGAAGAACAAAAATTTGACAGCTCTAAAATCTAATTCTAACACTGTTTGGTTTAATTTTCAGACATATATATGTATATATATATATATATAGAAGTCTAGAAGATTGTGCTGCATCGTCCGTTCTCTGGCTGGTAGATTCCCTTAGACTTTATGTATATATATATATATTATTTTGTGTATTGTATGTATTGAAATTCATTTGTATGTAGCACTTTTTCTGTTTTTAAAACAAACATTTACAAAAAAAAAATGGTAAGAATATACGAATTTAAGATTTAACCTATGGCAAAAAAGAGCGGTGAACTAACTTTCAACAAGTTATATTTATCGTGATTGCTCGTCTTTTGCAAATGGTCAAGAACATATAGCTGAAATACTACCAAGCTTGGCGTTAAATATCAATCAATCAATCAAACTTGTACCATTCAAATCAACAATAACAATAATACTAATAATAATAATAAAACGAAGTTGTAAATAATATACATGTATATATATATATATTTCTCCACAGTCATTGGTTGAGATTTTTCAAGAAAGACGAAATACACTCCTACATGTCTGCCAGAAGAACGAAAGTGCATATGTTGGTCTGAATAATGAGAACATCGTACGAAGCCATTTTGTAGTTGATAGAAAACACAAATTTGTGTATTGTTCCATGGAGAAAGTAGGATCAACGTTCTGGCGACGACTGTTCCAGGTGAGATTTAAAGCAATGAACAACGTTGATGTTTTTCGAATAAAAATTTGAAGTTGTCTATGACCAAAGTACCTTGTATTGTTGTAGTTTTAATACTACAAGAGAGATGTAGGAATGGACCGGAAATAGGGGAATGTTTTAAGAGTGGACCGAAAGTGGATAGAGAGGAGGGTGCAACTTTTCACGAATACACGTTATTGTACAGTACACATGATAAAGCATACACCAGGAACAAGAACTGTCAGTCCTTCACACAGGCACTATGCACAGACTAGCAACACATGATAAAGCATACACCAGGAGCAAGAACTGTCAGTCATTCACACAGGCACTATGCACAGACTAGCAACACATGATAAAGCATACACCAGGAGCAAGAACTGTCAGTCCTTCACACAGGCACTATGCACAGACTAGCAACACATGATAAAGCATACACCAGGAGCAAGAACTGTCAGTCCTTCACACAGGCACTATGCACAGACTAGCAACACATGATAAAGCATACACCAGGAGCAAGAACTGTCAGTCCTTCACACAGGCACTATGCACAGACTAGCAACACATGATAAAGCATGCACCAGGAGCAAGAACTGTCAGTCCTTCACACAGGCACTATGCACAGACTAGCAATGATATCTACAAATAAATAATTTCATACTGAAACGTTTGACCGTTATGTTGTCTGTCCTTCATTTAAGGTTTCTGGTCATATCCCTTTGTTATCATCAAACTTTACTTATATGGCCATCCACATTATATTCTAATCTGTTAGGTTAGTATGTAAACCTGCGTTAAACATCTAAATTGATATACATGTATCATGAAAAAAACGTTTGGAAATACCAAATGGACAGTCAGAAGCCGTAAGGTATCAATGGGGTAATCAGAAGCGTAAATCGAAGAAGAACAGACGACATAACGGCAAAAAAAGGAAAAAGGACAAACAACGATCTACAAAACACTACATATAATATTAAAGATCAAGCAACACGAATCCTACTTAAACTAGGGGAAAACCTAGATGCTCTGGAAAGTCCTAGAGTTTAGTTGTAATATATGAAATAAGGGTAATAACAAAATTACCGAACTCCGAACAATCTTACAAAGGGAAAGTCAAAACTCATAATTATATAAACAGACAAAATCTGCTGACAAATACAGATTAGGTTATGATTATAGTGTTTAACGCCTTTTTCAACAATATTTCAGCTATATCATGGCGGTTATATGAATACACTTTGTTTATATGGTTAAAATCACATCTCACACTTCTCCTCTCAACTGATATGTTGTGACTTGGGAGATTTTAAGAAATCATATTACACATGCGAGTGACCCTATGTCATGAATGTTTTATGATAACATGAAAAAAATAAGTACGACACTGTCGAAAAATGTTCATAATCCAAGAAAAATATCGTAGAAAGAGACAAAATTGATACCTCTAACACACAAATACATAAACGCTCATTTTCCTACCTTGGTACAGAAACTTCAATAAAAAGTGGTAGGGTTAAGCTAGTTATATGGGCCCAAACCTCCCCTCTAAGTGAAATGATGCGGTCATGCAATTTCTTTCAACATCTGTCTACCAGAAACAATCTGGTAGAACATAGATAATTTTCTTCGCTATAAGGAGTGAGTGAGCGATTGTTATTAACGCCAATTCAGGAATTTTTCAGCTATATCATGGCGAGAACATGTTAATTTTCAATGAAATGATGATGAGGTCCTCTTTGTACTAGACCAACACGCTTAGTTAGATTTTTATAGTGCTAGCTCACTGAAACAACAGTCTGTGGATAGACATGTCGCCCCACTCGTACACATTATCCTGTTACCGAGCCAACCAGTCTTTGCTCTAAATACTTGATGCTGTGCGCTTAGCGGAGAAGCAACAAATACCAATTTTATAGTCCTTGGTTTAACCCGATCGCGGTTCGAACCCACGTTCTACCACACTCGAGTCGAGCATGCTAACCATTACACCACCGATGCTGTTTTCACTATAAGCGATCTGCCGACAGATAAATACCTTATTCATTTTTGGTCGTGGTATCGTTATTAACCTTCACACATGTACGTAAGGGTTTCCTAAAACACTTGATACCCTGAAAAACATGGATGTATTGTAGGTAAAAAAAAATACATCTCTTTCTCCAATTGTTCGAATATATTTTGGAACGGTTCCGACGGTATGATAATATTTGCTTTGCATTGTATAATATCAGACTTGTAACAGGCATACAACCACAAACACCAGTTATAAAAAGATAATGTAAATTCATTTATGTTGATATAATCTTAGAATACCATTGAATATATTTTAGATTATTTCCGGTTCATCTAAAGCTAAGAGTCCATTTGATATACCTGCTAGTCATGCTCTGGAAGGAGATGTAGAGACATTCCGCACTATGGCCATTGATGACATTCATAACATTCTAGGATCTTCCAGAACTTTCATCATCACCAGAGATCCCTATACACGTCTGTATTCAGGATACATCGACAAACTTTTCTCAGCAAATGTTGCATTTTGGAACTACATTGGTCAATTTATTACTCACAATTTCCGGTCTAAAGCATCTAATAAAAGTATCGCTTGCGGACATGATGTAACATTTCCGGAATTCGTCAAATATTTTATATTCTCGGAAACATTCAATAAAAAGAGAAACGGACATTTTACACCAATGTACGACCATTGTCGGCCATGTCAAATTAAATATGATACAATAGCAAAAATGGAATCATTTTCAGAAGACACTTTAAGCGTTTTAAAGATATTGAATATGACTTCATTACATGACACGCTTGCTAAGCAATTTGTACAAGATACTCGCGATGATTCTTTCAAAGATCAAACACAAATTCTATTTCATTCTTTTAAACATACTAAGAGATGCTTAAGTATTTATGAGAATCAAAAACGAATGTGGACGAAATTTAAATCTAGAGGGTTAATAAGCAAATATGCTATATTTCCATTTTCATTAACGGAGAGTGGAAGTTTGACGCCACGCAAATATATAGATGCCTTACAACAATCGGTGAAGGAAACAAAAGATAAGGCTACATCGAAAAGATATAAATATGAATATTTAACAGATGCTTATGCGAAAGTACCAAAGGAAGACCTTAGACGATTGCACAAGATTTTAAAGAAGGATTGTGATGTATTCGGTTATGATTGTGAAAGTCATCCATGGATTGAAAATGCTTATAAAACAATAAGATAAAAACGACATCGGAATGGAATCAATGATTGTGATTATGAAAACTAAGGTTAGGGTTATGGCGCTTAACGCCACTTTCAACAACATATCAGTTATGTCGTGACGGTCAATTTTATTGGTGGGAGGAAAGTGGAGAAAAACACCGACATGCCGCAGGTCATTGACCAACCTTTATCACATAATATTGTATCGAGTACAACTGACTATGAGCGGGATTCGAATTCACAACATAAGTTAGTTCTAAATCCAAAATCGTAAAACGACGAGGAGACAATACAATGGCCAAAGGAAAAAAGGCAAAAGAACAAACAATGATCTACAAAACACAACACAGAAAACTAAAGATTGACCAACATGAAACCCACTAAAACTGGGGGTGACCTCAGGTGCTCGGAAAGGTAGCCATTCCTGCTGCACTACGGGCTTCGGACGTGTTACTCTTGTTACAAACAAAGTTATGTCATGAATGAGGATATAAACGGATTGCGATTACCACAAATAGTATTTTTCCTGCAATCGGATTATTTTTTGTCATGATAAATGAGTTGAAATAAACTGTTGCTTTATTATGACATTGTCATGATAACACTTTTCACATTAGCCTAATAAAGCTATTAAAGTCACGCCCATTACAGACAAGTGATACTGTACATTCTTAAAGAAATGCAAGAAAAATGTCAAAACCTGCTTCACAATATTTTGCATTGCTTTTTACGCTTCATTTTAATTCACAAGTAATAAATAGTTTGATTTGATTTGATTTGATTTTGTGCTTAACGTCACTTTCAGCAATATTTCAGCTATATCATGGCGATCAGTTTTAGTGGTGGAGGAAGCCGGAGTATCCGGAGAGAACCACCGACCATGGGCAAGTAACTGGTAAACTTTATCACTTGCGACTGCTAGTCGAGTGCACCCTTTTTGTAATTTACAAAGCTGGGCGCGAAGCCACGCCGTATTGGTGATGGGCTTGTATGAGTTGTTAAGTAATCCAACTACCTAACTCATTGAGCCACCCGGGCCCCTTGTAATAACAAGTGTTTTTTCTGTAAATACTTCGTTTATTAATAGTGAGTATTGGTAAATAATGACCGCGTCACACATACTTTACCACCATACCGATGAGATATCCATGGAGTTTCCGTTACCTTATTTTTATATTATTAGATTAAATAAGATTTATAGGGGGGGGGATAAATTGCAGGATAAATACAACAACCATCTATCGAGAAAATCATGATAAAGTTTTACCCTATCAACAGATATATACTCCATAAGCAGGTGCTGCTGGTATGCTATTGTTTGCTACATATAAATGAAAAGTTCACAATAGGAATATTGAAATCATCTCTTTTGTCGTAAAGTTTCTTTCTTATACGGCCCTCAAAGTCAATTTCTAGGTGTAGATATGAGACAGACGTATCTGAATCTGTGGGTTCCTTTCTTCCTTAATGGGATTGATGCGTTCTGTATACTCGTAGAGAGTTGTTTTCATATGCTAGCACTACAAATTTCAAACTCGGGGTGTTGATCTAGCACAAAAACATTCTGATCTCGGTAAAAGTGTGTCTTCTCGGCATAATATAGGTGAAACATTACTCACTTGGAATATGACAACAATCTTTCGCTCGCTCGTAGCTTTTATAGTTATATAATCTTTTGGATGTTTGGGCCCTTTGCATCTAGTTTAGCTCCGCCACTTTTAGTGGAGTGCCTGCACAAAACAAGGATAGTGAACGATTATGCACATGTAGACATGTGTTAGATATATCGAATTGTCCTCTCGGTCTCCCATTTTTTCGATTAGATTTTGATACTCTTCTGAGTGTGTGGTATGTTTTGATTTTCATTTTATTGCCACGGGTGGTGCCATAACAAAACAGGAAAGTGAAAATAACATGTTTTACATGGACTAAATCGCAGATCAAATATCGTATCAACCGTCAGGTTATATATAGACTTAAGAATAGTTTGAAGATACCAAAGGTGTAATCAGAATCCGTAAATAGAAGGATGGCCAAAAGAATAAGATAAAAAGAACAATGATCTACACAGTAAACAAAAGATCTAACAACACGAACCACGTCTAAAAATAGGGTTGAACTCATGTGATCGGGAAGGAGTAATAGTTCCTGCTACACTAGTGACACTCGTCGTGTACATCATCTATCATTTCAAACCTCAGGTTAAATATCAAAGGGGTAATCAGAAGCCGTAAATCCAGGAACCGAAAACACAATGACCAACATAAAAATGACAAAAAGATCTACAAAACATTACATAGAAAACTAATGATTGATCAACACGAATCCCACGAAATTTAAGATATTTTTATTAAATTTCGTAATTAGAGGAAAAATATTGTATTTTACAAGAAAAATAATATCAATATAAAGAATGCGTCCTTTTTCTAAATAACAACTATATACAAATGTATATTTCTTAGTATAAGAAGTAAATTCAATACATTATTTGTGACATTAATTACGAGCAATATTTCAGCTATATAATGGCGACCAGTTTTAGTGGTGGAGGAAGCTGAAATACCCGGAAAGAACCACCGACCATGGGCAAACAACTGCCAACTTTATCACTTGCGGCTGCGAGTCGAATGCACCCTTTTTGTAATTTACAAAATCGGGCGCGAACCCACGCCGTATTGGTGATAGGCTTTTATGAGTTATTAGGTAATCCAACTATCTAACTCAATAAACCCACCGGGCCTCGAGTATCCTTATTGGGGCGGTAATTTCAAACTATGAATACACACACACACACACACACGTATTATATGTTATTCGAGATCTTCACATGGGATACCAGGGGCGGATTCAGGATTTCAAGCTAGGGGGGCGCACTTAAAAAAACTGCGCCGAGCGGAGGGAGGCGCGAAATTGTTTGGGGTATTTCGTGTGAAAAATCACGATTTTACGCCAAAAAATCATATTTATTCCAATTTTAGGTGGGCGCGCGCCGGGTGCGCCCCCCTCCCCTGGATACGGGTTGATATGTTCTGTTTGTTTTCTATTTAGATATAGAAAGTATACACGGAATATGAACCCGTATCCTCTGTGCAGTCCGAATAACAATTATATTCTACTGGAGTGTTCCGATTAAACTAGCACTAGAAAACCATTCACAAACTGTGACGCTTAAATGTGAATCTTGATTTTAGAATAACAAAATCTGTGGAGGATGAATGCTGAACACATGAACAAAATTCAGTTTAATAAACATTTAGTTTTTTTTGATTGCCATAAGGTAGAGTAGGAATGAAATAGGATAATTGAAAATATATTTTTATTTCCTTTTGAAATTTTCCTGTATTTCCGAATTACATGTCTATGAAAATAATTAAACTGCAGCGGTCAAAATGAAATCATATTTGTATTTCAGAATTTTTATTTGAATTGACTCTAATGGGATGAAACAGTTTAAAAAAAACTTGATAGCCCACTTGAAAATCGATCAGTGAAATGAATATTGACAAACAAATGAATTTCAAATGCTATGAGGACAACAATAATTTTGCGTAGAAATTTTTGTTGTAGTATTACGACTATTACCTGTCAAATTCTGTAAGAGGGGGATATTGGGCCCTAATCTAGTTTATTCCCGCCACTTTGTTTTTATTGAGGTGCCTGTACCAAGCCACGAAAGTGAGCAGTCATGTATTTGTGGGTTAGTAATATCGAGTTTGCCTCTTTCTATTATTGTTCTATTGGATTTTGGAACTATTCTGACAGTGAGGTATTTTTTGTTTTTCCTTGTATTCATATTTCGCGATTGTGATTGCTGACATTTTGTACTTGTATCAAACAAAAATTCACTAATAATAGCAACAAGTTTTTTTTTTTTTTTTGCAAACATGTTTATCAGAACCTCATTAAGTTAAACGTTGTGAAATTATTAACGTTTTAATTGAATTTTCAGAATCAAAGAATAAATGCTTTGAAGTTTTTGAAAAATTTTCCAGCCATAATATTGATAATTAGAATATGTGGCATCTTTTCATGATTCTTTTTTTTTAATATATAATATAAACGAATCCAGCACCTTTTTCACATAATTAATTAACCTATCTATAGACTGACTGTTGTCCTATAATTGACAGAAATAATTCGTCAGTTACGGATGAAAATACAATCGGTAAAATACGACATCACTCCAGAAGTTAGATCCGTCAGCCATCAATCACCAGCTACGTCAGCAATTATTCAAGAGCCTGTCAAATAGTGATGGCTACTGCATATGAACTCTTTATCTAGTCATTTGTGACATAATATATTATGTGACATTGTACATGTATTTACAATTATATACAAAATTACAATAGCAAGTTTAAGAAGGGGTATTACTCTGTTAATGGAAGCAATATCTACAATTATGATATATGCACTCAAAATGCATGAAAACAAACGGTTTTTTTTATCTAAATTGTTTTCAACTTTGTATATTTTAACAGTCACCATCACTGTTTACCATCTGTGTTTCTGCTGTAAATAAGTTTTTGATTTGTAAAACGATTTTACTGTGAAAAACCTATATATAGCTTTGTGTCTGGCAGTTTGAATCATGCTATTAAAGATTCAGAAATGATCCACCAGGCGTAACATCACAGGGCTATGCATTTCGTGTTTAATACATTTATTAACTGAGCACCTTGTTCAGTCATGAGCAATCCTCAGTTCAAAGTTTATAAATATATTGTTTTATTGAACATTGACTACCAGTTAGGTTACATCCGGATACCACCGTATATTTCCATTAATGTTCCACTTCCGTCTGCTCCAAAGCTCATGTCAGGAATTGCATTATTTGGGAGTACTTGCCCAAGATTAATGCTAATTAACGGTAAATGGTTCAATTTGTAGAACTCTGTCAGTTGACATAAACATAGGAAACTCTGAAATAGGAAATGAATGCATAAAATCGTAGATATCTAAATTTAGTACACATGATGCGTTCCTTTAATAATCTTCATCAGGCACGCTATAAGTCAATAGATGGCAAAGCCTAATAATGTAAAAAATCTTTGGGAGAAAGGGTCTAAACAGGTTACCCAAAGTCGGCTATGGTCACATAAGTTTAAGTTTTTATTAATAAAGGAAAATCAATCAAACATTGATGTCTTCCTCACATTAAAATGATATTAAATCAGTAAACATAGACAATTATGAATACATTTTTAAATGACAAAATATCATATTAAAGACAAATAAACTTATCTGATACTCATAGTGACATATATTGATAGTGTCATCAATACTTTTTGGATTTAACAATCTAGTTATTGTTTTCATATATTTAATTGGACACAGATCTTGCAGGTTGATATTCAGTTTTTGGAATAAAAGTATTTTAACATCAACAAATTTAGTGCAATGAATACGGAAGTGTTGTTCATCTTCTATTTGATTGTATTGAGAGCATAATCTATTTTCTCTCTTTATTTTTGGTCTAAAATATCTACCTTTTTCAATAAAAAGAGGATGAGAATTTATTCCTAGTTTGGTTAGTTCTCTAGTAATATTTACTGGAAGTTTTAATGAAAGATAATCTTGTAAAATAAAATCGTTTGCAAAGACAAATAGCTTATTATCATGTTCTTGAGTAGATAAATGTTGTAATTTATTTAAAAGGACATTAGAATGTTGGTCAGTTAACTGATGGAGATTGATCATAACATTAGTTTTTTATATTCTGGTGTGAACAATATTTTTTTAGTGATCTTAATACTTTCTAATGATGGATTACATAATATGTGTAAAATGATATGTGTTTGCAATTATCATTGCTAAATTGCTATCCACTCTAATTTCTTTATATGCATTTTCTTGCATCAAACACATTACATATTTTGTAAAATGACGTGCCATGTTATCAGCTTTCTATTATTCAAAGCGTGTTCGAGGGGCCGTCAGGTCGTGATCCTACCTGAGCTATCAGTTCCTAGCGGCAATTCGAATTCCGCTCATGGAGAGGTGTACTGGATCAACATTATGTGATGAAGTTTGTCGGTGACTTGCGACAAGTTGGTGGTTTTCTTCGGGTACTCCGGTTTCCTCCACCTATAAAACTGACCGCCATAACCTTAACCTTTCAAAGCATTTTCGGACTATATAGCTGTTTTTACATGTTTCTAGTATAACATGATAATCTCCCATCGGAAAAATAACCATATCCGACACATTGGCAGCTTGGTGCGTTGAATCCTGGAACTAAACACGCTAGTAAACAGTATTCTACAAGAATGGCAAATTATCAAGGACAATTTAATATACAATACCTTTTTAATGCTGTAGTCTAGAAACAACTTCTTTTTCTTATTTATTGCAACAGGAAAACTGGTAATTTCTCGCTTGGTTTTTACATATAGACAGCTATTATAACCAGGCTGGTTGATGGTGGGAGTGATAAACCAGTTACCTAACTAAAATGTAATGTTAATCATATATTCATCAAATTATTAATATTTGACCTAAACATTTAATTGTCATCAAACAACAAAAGGATCCGACACAAGTTATTCAATTAATAATATACTATCATTACAACAAAATTCAAAATTTGTGATTTCTGATGTTTGTATTACAATAGAGGCACCAATTTATATAATATTGAGAGCATTAAATAACTTCATGTCATTAAAACAAAAAAGAAACACAAAGATGCTTTAGATTTTAAGACCGTGTTCAAAATTGAAAGCAGGAGATGTTAACATTGAACGATTGATTTGATTTGATTTTTGATATTTGGTGTTTTAACGCCACTTTCAACAATATTTCAGCTATATCATGATGACCAGCGTTAGTGATGGAGGAAGCCGGAGTACCCGGAGAGAACCACCGACCATGGGCAAGCAACTGGTAAACTTTATCACTTGCGGCTGCGAGTCGAGTGCACCATTTTTTGTAATCTACAAAGCCAGGCGCGAACCCACGCCGTATTGGTGATAGGCTTGTATGAGTTGTTAGATCCAACGATCTAAGTCATTGAGCCACCCGGACCCCCTTGAACGACTGAAAGGAAGTAAGTTTTAAATCTCGGATATAGATATGCGTTAAAGCAGAATAGGACATACAGTCAAACATTTATATGAAGGCAACTCAAGGGAACCCGAAAATGTGGCCTTTATGAGCAGTTGATCTCAATATACAGGTTAAAATTAGGTACACTATTCATTAATGAGAAATATGAACTGCCCTGTATAAACAGTGATTTGTTATATAGAGGTGTCGTTTAAGGCAACCAGTTATGAACACACGAGAAAGACTTAAGTAATCTTACTTTCATTTCCTAGTGGTTAGCAGACTATTTCTGTGGAACGGCAGAGGTAAACTTTGTATTGATATTTTATTAGTCTTAAATTGGTCCAAATGTAAACTTCCAATTGGTCTAGAAAGTATAGGACGTTTGGTGCAAATGATATCTCATTTGACCAAGATGTGGATCTCCCATTTCAATAATTATAATTCATATACATTTTGAAATAATTATTAAATTGTTATTTCACAAATGTTGATAAGAAAAAACAAATACTGTTATCATCGAGCATCTTCTAATATGATAACTAAATCTTTAACAGAACATTAATTTCTATTAGATAATATTACCTTTCCTTTCTGGTCTAGAATTTCCTTCATAAATGATATCTCATGTTCATCTTTAATGTCATGGAAGCCCTCTAACGTACAAGAACTAGGTGATTTTTTCTTGGAAGAAAATATCCCTCCACGACGTTGATTCCGACATCCATAACACGTGTCTATTCTGGATAATAGTACTATATTTGGGACCGATTGTGACATGTTTCCTGAAAAGACATATATGGGTCGAAAATCAATTTGAATCTTCATAATTTCCTCTTTGTATCATTATTTGTGATGTAGTACATGTGATATATATATGATTAAAAAAAAACAATTGCCTAGTGTATAAGTACTGAATTCAATTATGTTAATGTTAGTCTAACTATTTTGAACAGTGTGCATGCTTCAAGTAATCCAATCTAATAAATTATATACAAGCCAGGACCTTGATTACCAACGTCATATGTCGCGATCTTTTTTTCATGTTCAATGAGTTGATGTGAGAGGTAATTGTTTGTTTTGTTGATATTGGTAGAATTGTTGACCATCACTGTTTAGAGGTAATTGTTTGTTTTGTTGATATTGGTAGAATTGTTGACCATCACTGTTTAGAGGTAATTGTTTGTTTTGTTGATATTGGTAGAATTATTGACCATCACTGTTTAGAGGTAATTGTTTGTTTTGTTGATATTGGTAGAATTGTTGACCATCACTGTTTAGAGGTAATTGTTTGTTTTGTTGATATTGGTAGAAATGTTGACCATCACTGTTTAGAGGTAGTTGTTTGTTTTGTTGATATTGGTAGAATTGTTGACCATCACTGTTTAGAGGTAATTGTTTGTTTTGTTGATATTGGTAGAATTGTTGACCATCACTGTTTAGAGGTAATTGTTTGTTTTGTTGATATGGGTAGAATTGTTGACCATCACTGTTTAGAGGTAATTGTTTGTTTTGTTGATATTGGTAGAATTGTTGACCATCACTGTTTAGAGGTAATTGTTTGTTTTGTTGATATTGGTAGAAATGTTGACCATCACTATTTAGAGGTAATTGTTTGTTTTGTTGATATTGGTAGAATTGTTGACCATCACTGTTTAGAGGTAATTGTTTGTTTTGTTGATATTGGTAGAATTGTTGACCATCACTGTTTAGAGGTAATTGTTTGTTTTGTTGATATTGGTAGAATTGTTGACCATCACTGTTTAGAGGTAACTGTTTGTTTTGTTGATATTGGTAGAATTGTTGACCATCACTGTTTAGAGGTAATTGTTTGTTTTGTTGATATTGGTAGAATTGTTGACCATCACTGTTTAGAGGTAATTGTTTGTTTTGTTGATATTGGTAGAATTTTGACCATCACTGTTTAGAGGTAATTGTTTGTTTTGTTGATATTGGTAGAATTGTTGACCATCACTGTTTAGAGGTAATTGTTTGTTTTGTTGATATTGGTAGAAATGTTGACCATCACTGTTTAGAGGTAATTGTTTGCTTTGTTGATATTGGTAGAATTGTTGACCATCACTGTTTAGAGGTAATTGTTTGTTTTGTTGATATTGGTAGAATTGTTGACCATCACTGTTTAGAGGTAATTGTTTGTTTTGTTGATATTGGTAGAATTGTTGACCATCACTGTTTAGAGGTAATTGTTTGTTTTGTTGATATTGGTAGAATTGTTGACCATCACTGTTTAGAGGTAATTGTTTGTTTTGTTGATATTGGTAGAATTGTTGACCATCACTGTTTAGAGGTAATTGTTTGTTTTGTTGATATTGGTAGAATTGTTGACCATCACTGTTTAGAGGTAATTGTTTGTTTTGTTGATATTGGTAGAATTGTTGACCATCACTGTTTAGAGGTAATTGTTTGTTTTGTTGATATTGGTAGAATTGTTGACCATCACTGTTTAGAGGTAATTGTTTGTTTTGTTGATATTGGTAGAATTGTTGACCATCACTGTTTAGAGGTAATTGTTTGTTTTGTTGATATTGGTAGAATTGTTGACCATCACTGTTTAGAGGTAATTGTTTGTTTTGTTGATATTGGTAGAATTGTTGACCATCACTGTTTAGAGGTAATTGTTTGTTTTGTTGATATTGGTAGAATTGTTGACCATCACTGTTTAGAGGTAATTGTTTGTTTTGTTGATATTGGTAGAATTGTTGACCATCACTGTTTAAGCTTTCTTTTCATAGTTTGTTTTGTTGATATTGGTAGAATTGTTGACCATCACTGTTTAAGCTTTCTTTTCATAGTTTGTTTTGTTGATATTGGTACAATTGTTGACCATCACTGTTTAATCTTTCTTTTCAGTTTGTTTTGTTGATATTGGTAGAATTGTTGACCATCACTGTTTAGAGGTAATTGTTTGTTTTGTTGATATTGGTAGAATTGTTGACCATCACTGTTTAGAGGTAATTGTTTGTTTTGTTGATATTGGTAGAATTGTTGACCATCACTGTTTAGAGCTAATTGTTTGTTTTGTTGATATTGGTAGAATTGTTGACATTACTGTTTAGAGGTAATTGTTTGTTTTGTTGATATTGGTAGAATTGTTGACCATCACTGTTTAGAGGTAAATGTTTGGTTTGTTGATATTGGTAGAATTGTTGACCATCACTGTTTAGAGGTAATTGTTTGTTTTGTTGATATTGGTAGAATTGTTGACCATCACTGTTTAGAGGTAAATGTTTGTTTTGTTGATATTGGTAGAATTGTTGACCATCACTGTTTAAGCTTTCTTTTCATTATGTAATTCACATAAAAACTGGTCGATTTTTAATAGCAGGTTTTTTTTGTAGATTTTAGCTGAACAATAGCCGCTTCAGGTTGGTTCATCCCGTCCTGAAATATTTCAAAATAATAATACAATGCATTTTATTTAGTAATATTCAACTTCTTGTTGCTGCCAGAAGATACTAAGTCAATGGTTTCTGGCAGGCCTTAAGGTGGTACCATACACTTGAGGGAGATAACTCTTTAAAATCAGCTGAACGTTTTGATCATATGATGTTTGTATGCAGATTTCAAGCATCCCGGTGATCAAAACCACAGAGAGATAAGCTGCTATGTGGCTAGTGAATTTATAGCTCTGAGTCTGTTGGTTGGAATTTGTTAAAATTTTTATATTTATTATATTCAAACACACTGCCAAAAAAATAAGAATATTAAACGAGCAGATCAAATTTTACCTGAAGCGTATGGTACCACCTTAAGACAATTGTAACAATTGCTCTCAATTGGGCACCGCGCTGGAGTTGTCTGCTCTCAGATGTTCAAGTACACACACCAACACATTGCAGGCTTTAGATATCAATTGGGCTCGCACCTACTAAGGCCGGGCCTGGTTCCTGGCTGCTAAGTTGAAGTCATCACTTCAACAGTTTTAAAGTCGCAATCATGACTTACTTAACCGCTATGCATGTGCCACTTGTCAAAGTCAGAATCGCGAGACGAGAGCATGATTTTACAAAGTACTTAGATACAGCCATTTATGATAGTGATATTTATATCAACCAATGCAATCAGTACATATTATCACTAAGCGTTCGAGTCGATTCCTGACCATGGGGAGGTGTACAGCTCTATGTGATGAACGCTGTCAAAAGTGGTTTGCTCCATGGGGGTACGCCGTTTTATCCTCTGCTAAACAATTGCACTGCCATCATGACTACTATGAAAGTGTACAGAAGCCAATAACACCCTCATCCCATATACGTATCTGTGGGATAGGGTTATGGATTACACAGAGAAAACAACCGACCTGCCGCAAATCACTGACAAGCTTTATAACATAATATTGTATCGAGTACATCTCGCCATGAGCTGGATTCGAACTCACAACGTTAGTGGTGATAGAAACTGATTACATAGGTAGTTGTAGATTCACATACCATACGATCACGACCATCCCTATACCTATGAGTGCTACATAGAACATAATAAATATTTTTTAGATGTATTTACCCGCATGTTGCCTTTCCCTTGACTCAGTTAAGTTCTGAAACAGGAGATGATAAGGTATATTTTATAATTTATAAACCTGATATAGATTTATTCACTAACACCATTAGAAACAAACATTACAGGAGACATATAACGTGACGTCACGCATTTGCGAAAAAAACAAGAGTTTGGCAATAATTTTCTTGTTTCATAATTTTGGTGGCCATTTTGAACAATATGATAATTACATAATAATAAAAATAATGAAACAAATACAAAGAATTAAAGACATAGCTGTATTTTCCAGTTATCAAGAGGGGAGAGCTGGAATACCACTAATGGGAGTGAAACCCCGCAACATTACTATGCCTGTCACAAACCAGAACCTAGATTTTTAACGTCATATGTTGTGGTCTTTTTAGTGGTCTGTGAGTTCAGTTAGGATGAGATGTGATCGTTCGTTTTGTTGATATTGGTGGAATTAATGACCATCAATGCTTAAACTTTCTTTTCCTAATAGTTCATGGACAAAACACAAATGATAACATGCTATAAAGCTGGTAAAATAGTTATTTCCTGTCCGGAACCTCCCTCCCAAAATGAGTATGGTAGTCACAATGTAGCTAAAACATTGCTAAAAGTGACCACAAATACCAATACCAATAAACCACAAGATGATTCGCTAAGTTATATTAAACGTTCTGCACCTAGCCTAAAGAAAGAAGAACATTATGCACTGAACATTGCGTAAGACACGTAAAGTAAAACACAAACATTCTGTACTTATAAAGACAACGGAAAAAACTTAGCATAAAGAAAGAAAAAATGTCTTTACTTATCAAGAAAACAGAACGAAACACAGTGGACTTTGCATAAAGAAAGGAAAAAAACCAAACAGTGTTAGCTGACAAAAACACCGATAAAACAATGTGCACATTACATAAAGACTATAGAAAACACTACGTAGTTACCAAAACAACTTAAAGACTTATTTAATATAACGAACGAACAACGAAATATTGTATACTTACCACAAAACTATGAGTGCAATAAATATAAACAAAGATAAAAACAAAACTTTGGCTTTCAAATGTGTTGGTTATGAGCGTACCCGATGTAGGATATTCCATAAACGCGTCATGCGCTCTAAGTTTGCTAGTTGCTTAAAATACGATGATAAAACGTAGCCTACTTAACATAAAGAAACAAATCCCGCGAAAATAAGTTATACGCTAATAAAATTCAAAAACAAACGTAGGTGACGAAAATAAGTTATACGCTAATAAAATTCAAAAACAAACGTAGATGACGAAAATAAGCCAATGTATGGACAAATGTGGGTTACTACGATAGGTTAGAACCAACTAAAGTTCAAGTGACGAAAATAAGCTAGGCACTAACCAACATTCAATGTAGGCGACGACATAAGGCAGAAGCAACTGAAATTCAAGCACAAATTTATTGAAGCAAATAAATTAGACTACTAAAATTCAGCAGCAAGTGCACGTGACAAATATAAGCAGTATTTCACCTATGTTCACAACGACAAGAAAAGTTTGAAGATACCAAAGGGATAATCAGAAGCCCTAAATCGAAAACAGACAACACAATGGCCAAAAGAAAAAAAACAAAAGGACAAACAACGATCTACAAAACATTACACAAAAAACTCAAGATCGAGCAACAAGAACCCCACTAGAAACCGGGGAAAAACCAAGGTGCTCCGGATGGGTTAGCAGTTTCTGCTCTACATGTGACGCCCATCGAGTTACTAAATCTAACTTGCTTGCAAGCAATTAAATATGCAGGTAATAAAATATCACATACATTGTACATCTACACTTTAGTCAGGCACTGTGTATGATGGTTGAATAAACGACACAGTACGCGCAATAAATACAAAACTTGTACATGGTGCACAATACAGCAAAATAATAAATGAAAAAATGAAACAAAAAGTGCAAGAAAAATACGGATATAAAGACATGCTATTATTACATACAGGAGAGCACTATAACCCTGTGTACAAACTGACCCGGCAAAAAATGTTTGGACTCGTGCATATCTAATTCCGGAACGGAACCGGACTGTAAGAAGGCAAGAAGAAGGTAAGAATTCTGTTTATTTATTTGTTTTTTGCATGAACTTGGGGGAAATAAATGCTTTATTAACCTTTTCCTGCTGTCAGATGAAACATTTTGGCTATGTCATCGTATATTAATTGAGAAAGAAGCGATAATGTGCCGCAAAATGACGATCAGCTTGACCCCAACCCCGAATTTCGCTCAGTTTCTCTTTTAATTGCTCACATTGAATGGAACGAAATGTATTGAAGGAACGATTGATGAATAAAGATGACAAGAATCGTCACTTTGTGCTTTTAATTATTGATATAAGTAAGCACGGGGCGAAAGAAATGGGTCATGTCAAAATGGCAGGACCCGGTTTCGTAAATGATGTTACAGCATGATGACCCGGTTTTGTTAAAAAAAAATTACGAACAAACAGGAAACAAAGCAACAGAAATCCACAGCCACCATTGTTTATACTGTGATACAACATTTCCACAATTCGATGATTTGATAAAACATTATAGAGAAAATCATCCGTACCATTGTTATTACTGCAAAACAGCATTCGTCCTATTTGAAGAAGTAATAAAATACTCGACGAAAACCACGACTCACTAATGTTGAAAGTTAAATACCTTGAACTGAATCCATCTAGTGGACATTATGGTTACAAAAGCCATAACTTCAATGTTATCCCAGAGAAAATAAAGGCTTTGGTTCCTGTTTGTTCGTATTTTTTTGGGGGAACAAAACCGGGTCATCATGCTGTAACATTATTCACGAAACCGGCTCTTGCCATTTTGACATGACCCATTTATTTCGCCCCGTGCTTACTTATATCAATGAATAAAACCACAAAGTGACGATTCTTGTCATCTTTATTCATCAATCGTTCCTTCAATACATTTCGTTCCATTCATTGTGAGCAATTCAAAGAGAAACTGAGCGAAATTCGGGGTTGGGGTTTGTACACAGTGTATAAAAGGGATATAATAATCTGAAGAAGCTTAATAAACCCGATAGAATGGAAAATGTAAATATTAGCATGGTGTAGACGTTTACAAATGCAAGAGGAAATAACATATAAATACATAAATTGTCGATTGCAAACTTACCGATCTATGTGCAGCCTCGAAGTCAAGATAGGTAGGGTCGTTCATTGATTTTGCTTGTATCATAGGATGCTATAAAAGTATCAAAAACATTTTTTCACACACAAAAAAGATATAAGAATTTTAAGAATAATAATGTGATTTTGCTTCTCTGAGGTGCAATGTATTATGTAACTCGAACCGTTAAAAACTGATTAATGCATGGAAATCTTAGGAAACATAGGTACCATATTAAGGTTTATCTGATTCTAACTACATAATGCAAAAAATGTATTAAAATGAAAAACAAAACTGTATATCAAAGCATGTTTATATTGCAATATTACAGAATTGAGACCACGATATTACTTAGGTATGATGAACTATAAATATATACAATATTGGTGTATTGACGGTAAATATAGAATTTATGTGGTGAGGCTTAGAAACGGGAGAAAGACGAGCTTTTAGAGAGTCTTTCCAACCGTTTCGTGCCGAGCCACATAAATTCTATATTTACTGTCAATTCACCAATATTGTATTTATCCTGCAATAAAATTTGCCAAAAAAAATGTTATTTAATATAATAATGCTAAAAATAGATAACGGAAACCCCTTTGATACCTCAACAGTAGTTCCGGTAAGGGGCGTGGCTTAATAGCTTTATTAGGCTAATATGAAAAGTGTTATTATGACAGGGCTGTGGCTTAATAGTATTATTAGGCTAATGTGAAAAGTGTTATTATGACAGGGGTGTGGCTTAATAGCTTTATTAGGCTAATGTGAAAAGTGTTATTATGACACTATTATAATAAAGCAACAGTTTATTTCAACCCATTTATCATGACAAAAAATAACCCAATTGCAGGATAAATTGAGTTTAATACCTGATTGACTGCCGGAGATGATTGTGATGATTGTGCGTGATATGGGTGATTCTTTGGGGGAGCTCCTCCTGACGAAATATCTAAAAATAAAACATAATAATTTCTATTATTAGTACATTAAATAAATAAGATATATACCGGTGTGAGAAAATTCCACCCATCGGGCTCACATTTTTGTTCATCAGAAACTCAAGAAGCCTCGTTTTTGACATAAAAATGTGAATCATCGGGCGCACATTTTTGTTCATCAGAAATTCAAGAAGTCTCGTTTCTGATTTGAATAAAATGTGAAACCTAGGAAGGAATTGTTCAATCTCACACTATGAACAATGACTGATAATTAAATTCCGCCATGCTTAGCTAAGTCATGATGTCGACAATAAATCTTGATGAATTAGCCACTATCAACCCTTTGTCCAGTTGCTTCTTTGTAAAAATATATCCCTGTAGCAAGGAAACCCTGAAGCTGACAAAAACTGTCTTCCCTACAAGGAGGTTGTAGAAAGCAAATGTTATTATCTATTGATTAGGGAGATACTATTGGTTTTGACAGTTCTAGAAGCTCCACCGAACAATAACTAAAGCAATGTCTCACTCATTGGATGAAGTACTCCATTAATGTAGATGAAAAAGATTTGTTCTATCTTACCCAGGTTGCTTGGTAAAACAGGGTCCGCGAGCGCTTTCCCGCAAATTTTTTTTCATTGTTAAATTCAATTGTCGATTTATCGATATACATCGCAGTATTTTGAATGCATTGCATACTAAAATGTATAGATCGTACCCTTAAATGCTACTACAACAGCGATAAATACATATAAATATTTATTTGACCCACATTTCGCAAATTCCGGACTACTTTGGTCAAAGGGAGGTAAGTTTTATTTACATTATTTACAAAAGGTAAACACACCTTGATACGATAGAAAGGGATGACGAAAAGAATTGAATTCCATGAAAGGTGGAAGATCGTAAAATTTGAGACACCGTCTGGGCAGATTTAAATCGTATCCGAGGGTGTCTCAGATTTTACGATCTTGCACCTCTCCCGGTGTTTCACCCTATATTTTTACAGATAGTTAGTTACCTTAGGTGTAATGTGATAGTGTATTTACATCATTCAAAAGACAGAACAAACACATCGATTTCTAATAAAATTTGCTTACGACACGATATAGCTCAAATATTGCCAAAGTTGACGTTAAAGAATAATCAATCAATCAATCAATCAATCAATCAATCAATCATAAATTACATTTCCAGTGGCAAATATAACATCTAAAGCTACTTTAGTCTACGGAGGATTGAAAAAAGGAGTTCAGAAAGATGTAATTGTAAATTACCATTCACTGATAAACTGGTCCGAATGTCAGGCTGATCGGTACAATTAATCTACAAATACAATGTATAGCATATTATATGGCAAAATAAATATGGGATATATCTTAAAATATGCTGGGTGGACTTGTAGTTTTGTAGGATGTAACTTAATTACAGCTATTGCTCCCCAAGATTTTTTAAAATGTTTGGTTTTCCAATATTTCGGAGCGTACCCAATGAAGGTTATTCCAGAAAGGCGTCGTCCACACTTGTTTCGATATCTACGTTTTCATTACTATCACTAGGTGGATAGCTCTCCTGGTGGACTATTAGTCACCGAGTGTATCATCCGCCCGGTAGCCAGTGTTTCGGCACTGACATGGTTTATTAGATATATTTATGATCGAAATTTAAAGTTTCTAAATAATGTAATTATTATCAAAACTAAGGTTCTTCTCATTCAGACATAGATCATGACCATTGCCGATTTTGGCTGTCCTGTTTTGGCCTGTTTGTTCAATTCCTCCAAATATACCTAAATTATTTGGCTTTCCAATATTTCGGATTTGAGCGTACCCGATGAAGGCTGCTCAAGAAACCCGTCGTCTGCACTAAAATTGACATCTACGTTTTTATTAACTATACTATAACATCTAATGACCTTTCGCATAGAACCACAGACCAATCAACGACTAGCATACAAAATATTGAGGCATCAAAATATGAGTTGTTATCTGATTGGTCCTTATATTTAACTGTCTTGCATGTGATTGGAAATAAACAGTAAGAGATTAATGACAGATTACCTGACACGAATCCATATGACATGTTGTTATATGTTGAAACGAAAATCCAACAACCATATTAAATTAATTTGATTGTATAGGATTACACATATTGAAAAGGTAGATATAACATTTAGAACGCATGACCCACTTTTGGAATAACATTCATCAGGTACACTCGAAACCAAAAAAATTGAAAGCCAACATAATTTAATTTGAATAAAAAACAATGACCTGAATTCATTTATACAAATATAATATGTTTTTGTTGCTCGTATCGACGTTCATGATGTTCGACGATTATTGTTAAAACGATTTATTTACGTACTCCACAGGAGACATAATATTACGTAGAAAACAGCGTTTTCTGTTATTGCTAATACTTGATATTTCCTTTCCTCAGTCAGCGAACAGACCTTTTACGAGACGTGACTATGAGTAAAATGGTGGTTGTCTTATAAAAATAAACAGACACTACTTACCCTTTACGAGCATTAGTGTTCACCCAGGTTTTTATGTTGGCGGTTTCCGTGTTGCTCATCCTTTTAGAGTTCTGTGTTATGTGTTTTGTCTTTGTTTGTGTCTTAATCCTAATAATGCATGTATTTCTTGATTTTCTATTCTTGAATGCCCCTTTCGTTTTTTCCATCAGTTCGAATCCCGCTCAGACGAGGTGTACTCGATACAACATTATGTGATAAAGTTTGTCAGTGACTTGCGACAGGTTGGTGGTTTTCTGTAGGTACACCTGTTTTATCCATCAATAAAACTGCCACGATATAACTGAAATATTGTTGAAAGTGGCGTTAAACACCATAAACCAAACCAAAACAATCTAAATAAATAAGCTGAATAGACCATTAGATGTATAGGGTGTAATTTAATTAGAATTAGATTGAATGTTTGCTAGCTATACTATAATATCTTACGACATCTCAGGGATCATATTTTACACCGACAAACAGGTGACAAGCCAACCATGTTTTGAGGCATTAACAACCGTAATGAGAGCGGGAGGTTTGGCGCTTTAAAATCTGATTCAACCCACCATTTCTTTAGAAATGCCTGTACCAAGTCAGGGTCATTACGGTTTTCACAGTTTTCCGGTTGTTGACTGATTTTGTCTGTTTATATAATTATGAGTTTTGACTTTCCCTTTGTAAGATTGTTCGGAGTTCGGTAATTTTGTTATTACCCTTATTAACAATTCAACTGTTATCCGAATTAACTGCCTTACATGTGATTGGAAATAAACAGTAAGAGATGAATGAAAGGCTACCTGACACGAACCATATGACATGTTGTTATATGTTAGTGTATCACCAATGGAAAACAAACCTATGGATTTAATTTGATTGTTTAGGATTACACATAATTTAATATAGCAATATAAAACGATATAGCTAAAAGTATAGATACACACCAATACCCTGACCTAACTACAACAATACATACCCCTAATGTATTGTCTGTTGATTGGAATGTTTGATTGACTGTTACTTTACAGTCACCAACTGTTGTATCAATAGCGACACCTGACGGCGTGCCACTTGTGACTTTTGAAGTAGACGATGATTCAGAATAGACAATACTTCCGGTTTCTGAAAATGCTTCGTCATGATCACTGATGGTTAATCCATGTATCACAACCTGTTCACCACCGGAAGCATTCATGACGTAAGCGTCTTGGTCCTTTGGCTGTTCAATGATTGGACTAAGCTTGTAACGACGAGCTTTTCCACTTTTACTTTTTATCAAAATTTCCATTTCTTCACCCTGTTTAATAATTTGGAAGATATAAAATTGGAGTGAACGGTAAAACTGTAGAAAGATTTTATGGAAGGTCGCAAAGCAATGAGGTGAAGAGTCTGAAGTTTTTGAAGCACCCTAATACCGTTTGTTTTGTATGGGTCCAATCGTTTGCTCATATGTTCAAGGAGCCGTCGTGGCCGTGATTGTATGATAGTGGGATTTACAATTACCTGTGCAATTAGTGCTTATCACCACTAATGTTATGGGTTCCAACCCCGTTCATGGCGAGGTATACTTGATACAACATTATGTGATGAAGCTAGTCCGTGACTTGCGACAGGCAGGTGGTTTTCCCCCCGGGTACTCTGGTTTCCTCCACCAATAAACCTGACCGCCACGATATAACTGAAATACTGTTGAAAGTGGAGTGAAACACCTTAAACCAAACCAAACCATGATATGTTCAACTCTGAGTTTATGTTTTATTTGTGTTGTTTCTGACTGTTCTAATTTTCATTTTACTTTTAGCTGTGTATCTATGTTCTCTCTAGTAATAAGGTTACATTTCAATAAATGTATTAAGTAAAACTTTATAATTCTACTTCTACCAAGTACTGATCGCCTTCAACAAGTTGAAGATAATGTCAGATGTTGCATATGGTAATTGAAAAAAAAGTTACGACTATTTACAGGATGTGTGAATTCATCGAGATGTTATTTCTAGTATTGACAAAGTAGCTATCTATGTATATGCCTGTTGGCTTACAGATATAGTTGATTTTAGATTAAGGCTGACCCAGTTCTATTTCTACCAAATACCGACCGCGTTCAGCAAGTTGAAGATAATGTCAGATATTGCACATGGCAAGTGAAAAGACTATTCACAGGTTTTACAAATTCGTATTTGATAGAGCAGCTTTGAATGTGTTAACCACTCTACTCAAGACTATGGGCTATGGAAGCCGGTTCCAGTAAGATATCGTGATTTGATACTGTAGACGTTCAAGAGTTTAATTTGTAAAGTAACAATTGTCAGCTAGCAACTTGCTATGACTCATAGTTATGTGTATAACAATATTGTTTATATCCATGTGAGAGTTAAAGAGTATAGGTCATAAACCAATAACACAAATAGGAAAGAGGCTACAAATGTAATGAAAGGAAAAACAAAAAATACCAGGCGAGGTTTGAGCCTTAAACATGTTGTATTAAATGATTTGATAATGGTGAAGTTGTTGACCATCAGTGTTTAAACTTGAAAATGTATGTACAAATAATGTCTTTGTCTGTGCTGTTGTGTAATGTCTGTGTTTGTTATGTATATATTTTGAAAATTTCTTAAAAAAAATATATGTATTTTAAGGGTAAAAAAAAAGGTGTTTAACTTTCTTTTCATTTGTCTTACCTCAGATAATGTCGGACTTGAGACCTTTAGCTGTGGTATGCCATCGGGTAACTTAGCGTATTTATCATGTCCTAAAACAATTTATTATTAACATCATCGTTAAAGAAACTGGCAACATATGGTACACAAGACGAGGACAAACAAAACGAAAACACAACATAATATGTGTTGGACACCACTATGGGCAAACAAACACAAATAACGTAAATAAGACATGAACTCTGCTACAATCGGAACGAACATCATTTTTATGCAAATATCGTAACGAAAAGCCTAGTGTTACTCCTTGTAATGGATATGTCCTATGGGTCAGAGCTTTGGGTATTTTATTTCGGTTTGGCTGTGTGTTCATATTGTTCCTTTTGTGACCAGTTCGTAACTTAACTCGTAAACGTTTTAATGATTTATGTTATTCCTCACAAGACAAACTATATTCCTCCATTAAATGTCTTCTAATATTATTTCTATTACATAAAATTTAAAATATGATAACAATACCCTGCCTTAAATTATCCTCATTATATACTATATGCATGTATTTTACTGCACTTCACTTTAACATCATATTTAGAGATAAGAGTTATGAGTTATGGTGTTTAATACCACTTTCAACAATATTTCAAGTATTCTTTTTTAAATCATAAATAAACGCTAGAGAACACCGAAGGGACAATAAGAAAAATGACAATCCAGTGACACTGACAACGTTGGGATATACAATACACAGGATGAAGACAAGCAAAACAAAACACACACTATTATACGTAAACAAACACAGATCATGATATAGTGTGAATTGTCATGGCATTGTACGGTGAAATGAGTTCACTATTACAAACAGCAGTGAGCATTTCTATCCTCAAAATGAACATAGGTTCCTAATTGTAAAATACTAGTAGATATTTATTTATTTGTTGTATTGCTGTTTAATATCTTAAAGTTTATCTGAGATGACAAAAAATGAAGAAAAAAACAGGGCGAAAGGTACTCACCTTTAGATGGAGTTGCGTACATATTCCTTTGTGAGGATTCCGTTCCCTAAAAAATAATATCATAATACAGTGTTGGTGAATGGAAAATAAATCAAGTTGAAGAATCAATTGGGAGGAGATAATACTGAAATGTGTGTCATTTATACTCTTGCATTGCATTTTGGGGGCTGTGGTGTTTAGCGCCACTTTCAACAATATTTCAGCTATATCGTGGCTGTCAGTTTTATTGGTGGAGGAAACTGGAATACCCGGGGGAAATCGCCGACCTGTTGCTATTCACTGACAAAATATTGTTTCGAGTACACCTCGCCATGAGCGGGATTCGAATTCATGACATTAGCAGTGATAGGCACTGATTACACAGGTAGTTGTAACTCCAACTACCATACGATCACGACCACCACGGGCCCTTGCTCCTAATGTGTTTCAAAATCATTCAATAATTTCAACAAAAAATATAATAAAGTTCCACCATATTAGTACATCATGCTGTTTTTATCATTCATTAGAAGCAAAGTAAACGTTTTATTTCAAGAAAGGTGTCAATTTCGCTGAAAATCAAATTTTCAAATTTCATATTTTATAACAAAGATAGCTAACCTTTTGAAAATAAAAATAAAAACCGACATCCCATTAATTGATCAACATATTTTAGAATAGTAATACTATGACAAGCAATAAAGCATACCATTTATGCGTCGAAAAAAATTATTATCCATAAAAAGTAAATAAGTCAAAATAAGTAATCATTTTAGTATTAATTTGATAAGTGTTATTATGACAGGGGTGTATATTTACCGTCAATACACCAATATTATATACATCATACACCATGTCAGTGCCGAAGAACTAACCACTAGTTAGCAAATTTTGATTAAAATCAACTAATTTTGCTGGGTCACAGATGATTGGTTTTTAAATAATAGAATATTACTGTATTTTTCGACAATGTCCTTACCGAGCTTACATTTAGAGATGTAGGTCTGCTCCTGTGAACATCTGTGCTGTCATGATGTTGTTGTGGATGTCTCAAATCATCTGTAAATATTGAAAAATAAAATTGTAGCTAACAGAAATTCAATTATTGTGTAACAAACAAGATGCTTAGATACTTTTGTTAAACGATTAACGAAAGTGTAGGTTTTGGCGTAGCGAATTAGATTAACCCCGCCAATTTTGATTGAACTGTTTGTAACAGCCAGGAAAGTAAGCCGTCTTGTATGTGTGTTAGGATATTGATTCTTTCTGTTTCTACGATTTTTCTATCAGGCTTTGGAACTGTTCTGACGGTGTGGTATGTTTTGTTTTTAATTATTATTGTTGAAATAATAAAACCGTAAATATCGATTTAGTGTGCATGACGCGTTTCTGAGATAACCTCCATCAGGCAAACTCATAATAAAAAGATTGGAAAACAAAATAACATAAAAGTCTTTGCGAGCAATTGAATCAAAGGACCTAATCAGGATAGCCAAAAATGAACTAAGATCACCTACGACTTAGGGAGAAGAACCTTAGTTGAGTACAAAATGCATGTTTAATATTTAAGAATATTGTAGGTATCAAAGTTGATACAATATTTGCTCACGCCACAATATAGCTGAAATACTGGAAAGGTTGGCGTAAAACATCAATCAATCAATCAATCAATCAATCAATCAATCAATCAATCAATCAATCAATCAATCAATCAATCAATCAATCAATCAATCAATCAATCAATCAATCAATCAATCAATCAATCAATCAATCAATCAATCAATCAATCAATCAATCAATCAATCAATCAATCAATCAATCAATCAATCAATCAATCAATCAATCAATCAATCAATCAACTATTGAGATTTATTCAAATTAAGCAATAACAATACCTGGTTTTTTCATTGGCCACACATACTGGTATCCTGTTGGTTTAGAGCACGGGGAGGGAGGTGATTCATCATTTCTGTCTACTGGTAGCTGTTGATACATTGGATTTTCGACAGGAATGGTTGGCTGCTGGTACACATATAATGTATTGATATGGATGGAATATGTTGCCGGGGTAGCTTTAGATCTACGGTGTCGGTTACCTAGCAACAGTTTTGTCACATCCGGTACAATGCCAGGGTCACTGTCTGAATCTTCTTTCGGATGAATTTTTCCACCAGATGGCGCTTCATGGAAGGTTCTTCTTCTATCATATGCAGATTCGGCACTTCGCGGTCTTTGCTGAGAAGGGCCAGTGTTACTACGGGACAGTGGGGGTAGATTATTTGGAGACATATTTGGGTTGTTACCCGATGATGAAAACACTGGTTTTAATACGGTTTGTTCTGTATTGTACAAAGCTGCATCACTTGACAGAAGACCACTATCTATACTACTGTGCCTCTGTGCTGACATTGTTGGATTCTGAAAAATATAGATATTTGATTCGTCAAACAATCTTAAACACTCGAACACCCATGCACACTTTTCAAGACGAGTTTGAAGATACCAAATGGGTAATCAGAATCCGTAAATCGAAGGATAAACAACACAATGACGAAATCAAAAAGGACAAAAGGACAAACAACGATCTATAAAATGTCATTATATACAGATTAATATTAAAATAGCTATGTTCATTCATAACTTGTCAGCAGGTTTTAAACAAAAGTAATACGGTAGGTGCCACTATTGGAGCAGTAACTACTTAGCCTCCTGGAGTATCTGCATTCGCCTCTATTTCTAGTGGGGTTCGTGTTTATCAATCTTGAGCTTTCTGTGCAGTGTGTTTAGTGGACCATTTCGTTTGTCCCTTATTGTCCATTGTTTGTCAGACTTTTGTTGCAATACGACTTCTGATTATCCATTTGATATTTTCAAACTTTCCTTACACAGGTAAACGTCCAATCAAAAGTACCGATCTGTTCGACGTCCCAGCTGTAACCATTATAAACGAATGATTTGACGTCACGATTGAAATCACCATAACGACTTGCAATCTAATTGTGTCAATGGTCATACTGTACAACAGAAATCAGTTTTCACATTCGACCACATTTGATGATCGGAATATCTTCAACTCGTGTAACTTGTTCTCTCCCTGATATACTGAATAATTAATGATTTGGTGTTAAGCAACAATCAATCACTAACCGACTCACTCACTGACTCAATCGTCTTTATCTTATCTTTACCCTTCTCCAGAAACATTTAAAATATTAGGTATTTCTAATTTTTATTCTTTTTGCACAACCGATCGCATAAATACTTATTTCAGGTACAAATTAGGACATAAATTTCAAATTACAAAGCAGTGCGTGATAAAGATTTTTTGGACAAAAGGATATTGCGTGACTATTTACACAATGTTGGTATAGTTACATCTTTAATATTTTCTAAAGAAATTTATTAATCATTTTGTTATATCCTGTTCGGTTGAAAAGAAATATGAGTAATATTTTGTTCACATTTGCAGCAAACCGTTTTACATTCAATAGGCCAAGAACAATTGATTTAAGATATGTCCTGGAAAACAAAAACACCAATAGTTTCTTTCATAATGCGTTATTAGAAATGTAGGACAATATATTTTACAAGTATGGGGAATTCCGTCTTCGTTGCGGTGGAGCGTAGCCGGGGAGAGTAGAAAACGTTGCATTTCATATTCATTCAAATGGCAGATATTCAATCTCATATTGTTGGCTAAATGGAAGGACCTATTTGTTCCTAAATGATTTAACAAAAGTAGATTATAAAGTAAATATATATCAATGGAAAGTTATTGCAGTGAAGTTAATACTATTTACGACATAACCTTAACTGCCTACCGTGTGCATAATTGCAAGAACAGTCATATATTAATATGACCATGCAATATTTTGACTGTGAGCCTTCCTGATGAAGGTTATCCGTGTGCATCCAATTAGATATCCACGATTTGAGTAAGTGAAAGAGAGTTCATAGTACTCTTGTCGTTCCACAAATTGGATCAGACAAAACGAATTTGTTACCTGTACTTCAAAATCAAATCTGATCTTAATGGGGGGGGGGGGGGGGGGGGGGTATAGAGAATAACAGTACATTCAATGGTATTACCTACAAATTATGAACTATGATGTGTTCATATCTTAAAACAAAGCATTGCGTTATTTTACATCTCGTGTTGTGCCAAATGTACCTTCGGTTTTCTCTAACGTTTTACTGTAAACTTCCCTGTATGAAAACCCACACAGGAGGTAAAATGTTGGTCACACGTGACTGGAATTACAATAACAATTTACTCTAATAAAGGCTAGTATTTTAATTATTACCCCAACTGTTAAAGGTGTCAACTATTCAACAAATTATGCATTCCTATATCAAATTGTTTATAAAATAGGGCTCCAAATTAAATGATTACATAACAACGTGTGTCAAGGGGCTATGCACAGCAGATAGTCAAGGGGCTATGTACAGCAGATAGTCAAAGGGTTATGTACAGCAGATAATAAAAAGTATAATACTAGTTCTTGAAACATGAATCTTACTTGTAATATTATATTTACTGTTGAAGATGAATTGATTTTCAAATAATTGTGGTTTTTTGCGTTTAAGTGGAAATATTCATCACATGTTCTCATTTTATTTTTAGTTATAATTATTGACCGGAGACTATTACAATAGCAAAATAGTGTTCCATTAGTCCGATATTGAAATAATTTATATATAAATACAGTTTTATCAGATGACGTGGGTTGAAAATAAGGCTTTTCTCTCTGTATTCCCCATACGACAAACAGAGAAAACAAAATATTATTAGCCTAACCCAAGCAGGTACATGGGCCTTCCTATACAGTATCTAGAAAACGTCAAATTAAAGCAGTACCTATGCAATTCCGTTCCCACACAGTAACAGAAGGCAGTTCATTATTCTCACAGTATTGTATATCCCTTAACAACATGTACACTTAACTATTAGTAAATTGTTAGATTTTCATAAATTTGAACTAATAATACTGTATATTGTTATACTTTACTACGAAAAAATGGAGAGAAAAATCTAAGAATGGACAATCCAGAGACACAGGCAACATTGGGCACAACACACAGAACGAATACCAACAATACAGAGGAGGAGCATGCGCAAAATACAGCTGGTTGAGTAAACGAGTCTCCCCAAAAAATGGGAATTATAGATGGATAACTTAAATATTTAATCCTGAGTCTATATGATATTATATAACTACCTATATTAATGTGAAATATCAATACAAAGACTGATTTATACAGTAACTACCGAACTAATTAACATTTCACTAAACCTGTTACGATCTTGTTTACATAATCCAAGATGTCTGCGCCCAGTAGAGTCAACAGTGATGACAATATTTCTTGTTCTCAGCCAAATATATCCACTTCAACTCCTATTACTAATAAATGAGCTTCACCTGATAGTCCCCATGACCTCCCAGCAACAGAAAAACAAGAAAAAAGACAAATCAGGCGACGAAACTCAATTTCTGATCTAACCGACATCATTCCCAAAAAGGCCCCCAGTACCAGGAAAACTATTACGGACAAAGTATTAGAGGCTCTCACTAGCCCTGACGTTCTCAACAAAATCATTCCAATCCTTTCTGAGAAAATATGTGAAACAATAGAAGCAACCATAAAAGATATTGTTGATGATAAAATCAAAACACATGTTGATGCTCATGTACATCCATTAATAGAAACTGTCAACAAGCAACAACAAACAATAACTGAGCAGGCACAAACACTTTCAAAGCAAGCAGCTATTATTTCTACTCTCCAAACAACAGCTAAAGACCATACATTGGCTTTGAAAGAACATTCAACTGAAGTTAATGCATTGTACAATAACATTATAGAGCTTGAATCCAGGATAGAAGGTCAGGAACAATATTCAAGGCGTACCAGCCTTCGTTTCCACAACATTAAGGTGCCTGTTGATGAAAGGGGAAATGTCAAGCACCCTGTTAATACAGATGAGCTTATTCTCAATGTGTGTAATGACAAACTTGGGCTTGATATCAACTTGCATGACATTGGAAGGTCACATATTATTGGGAAGGTAAAAGATGGAAAATCCCAAGTAATTGTGAGATTCTTTTCATACAGAACACGTAACAAAGTGTACAGTAATAAGAAGGGCTTGAAAAACCACCCAGACAAAATCTTCATCACTGAAAACCTTACCAAATACCGAACCGAACTTGTAAAGCAGCTTGCAGAACTAAAATATAATGGCCTACTATACACATACTGGACATCTGATGGTCGTATATTTCTTAAGCAGAACACAACAAGCCGTAAAATACTGATAAACAACCGTGATGATATTCTGGACTTCATCCACAGCACTGAACATGACACATCCACTTAGATATATACAATATCACAACACCTGTTATTTTGAATACAATTTTGATTTTAATTTATTTTGTTCATTGCACACACATTTTGTTATTTATTTCTAGGTTTGCTCGAATAATTTCCATTGTTAATAATACTATTTGCCATGTCATTTATCTCAAATTCAGTAAATATTTGATTTTCTTTTTAAGTATATCATTACTTAATGTACGTTAAATGACAAAATAAGCCAAGCATGAATATATTACTGTGAGTCCAGTACCATGATATCATTTAAAAAAAAAAAAAACAATGTTATTGTTTTTTTCCCCTACCTCTTATGACCTTTGTGTATTGTAACATGTGATTTATAAATAGTATGGAAGGTTTGTCTCAAAGTACAAATTATGCCAAAAAATGTATACATTCAAAAGTTATTTGTTTATAAACTGAAAGAAATTTCCACACACCAAACATGACAAACTTGGCTATCATCCAATTCACTATACTCATGAGACTGATTATCAAATTCAATCTAGGAATAAAATTGAATTACGACAACAATCGTCCAAATATTCAGTAATTTATCATTCACTATTACACGGCTGGTAATCGACACAAGCAGAACAGTTGGTTCTGCAAAGAAATTCGTGAGGATAACTTCCGGTTTTGGTGGAGGAGAGTTCACGAAGACGCTTCGCAAGGTATGTACATGTCAAAAATTGAAATTTTCTTTTTAACTGCTCGAATATTGCAAAATCAGAGAATGCTATGCTGTGGCGAATGCTTTCACGATTAGAAACATGTATATCATTACTTAATGTACGTTAAATGACAAAATAAGCCAAGCATAAATATATTACTGTGAGTCCAGTACCATGATATCATTTAAAAAAAAAAAAAAAAAAATGTTATTGTTTTTTTCCCCTACCTCTTATGACCTTTGTGTATTGTAACATGTGATTTATAAATAGTATGGAAGGTTTGTCTCAAAGTACAAATTATGCCAAAAAATGTATACATTCAAAAGTTATTTGTTTATAAACTGAAAGAAATTTCCACACACCAAACATGACAAACTTGGCTATCATCCAATTCACTATACTCATGAGACTGATTATCAAATTCAATCTAGGAATAAAATTGAATTACGACAACAATCGTCCAAATATTCAGTAATTTATCATTCACTATTACACGGCTGGTAATCGACACAAGCAGAACAGTTGGTTCTGCAAAGAAATTCGTGAGGATAACTTCCGGTTTTGGTGGAGGAGAGTTCACGAAGACGCTTCGCAAGGTATGTACATGTCAAAAATTGAAATTTTCTTTTTAACTGCTCGAATATTGCAAAATCAGAGAATGCTATGCTGTGGCGAATGCTTTCACGATTAGAAACATGTATATCATTACTTAATGTACGTTAAATGACAAAATAAGCCAAGCATAAATATATTACTGTGAGTCCAGTACCATGATATCATTTAAAAAAAAAAAAAAAAAATGTTATTGTTTTTTTCCCCTACCTCTTATGACCTTTGTGTATTGTAACATGTGATTTATAAATAGTATGGAAGGTTTGTCTCAAAGTACAAATTATGCCAAAAAATGTATACATTCAAAAGTTATTTGTTTATAAACTGAAAGAAATTTCCACACACCAAACATGACAAACTTGGCTATCATCCAATTCACTATACTCATGAGACTGATTATCAAATTCAATCTAGGAATAAAATTGAATTACGACAACAATCGTCCAAATATTCAGTAATTTATCATTCACTATTACACGGCTGGTAATCGACACAAGCAGAACAGTTGGTTCTGCAAAGAAATTCGTGAGGATAACTTCCGGTTTTGGTGGAGGAGAGTTCACGAAGACGCTTCGCAAGGTATGTACATGTCAAAAATTGAAATTTTCTTTTTAACTGCTCGAATATTGCAAAATCAGAGAATGCTATGCTGTGGCGAATGCTTTCACGATTAGAAACATGTATATCATTACTTAATGTACGTTAAATGACAAAATAAGCCAAGCATAAATATATTACTGTGAGTCCAGTACCATGATATCATTTAAAAAAAAAAAAAAAAAAATGTTATTGTTTTTTTCCCCTACCTCTTATGACCTTTGTGTATTGTAACATGTGATTTATAAATAGTATGGAAGGTTTGTCTCAAAGTACAAATTATGCCAAAAAATGTATACATTCAAAAGTTATTTGTTTATAAACTGAAAGAAATTTCCACACACCAAACATGACAAACTTGGCTATCATCCAATTCACTATACTCATGAGACTGATTATCAAATTCAATCTAGGAATAAAATTGAATTACGACAACAATCGTCCAAATATTCAGTAATTTATCATTCACTATTACACGGCTGGTAATCGACACAAGCAGAACAGTTGGTTCTGCAAAGAAATTCGTGAGGATAACTTCCGGTTTTGGTGGAGGAGAGTTCACGAAGACGCTTCGCAAGGTATGTACATGTCAAAAATTGAAATTTTCTTTTTAACTGCTCGAATATTGCAAAATCAGAGAATGCTATGCTGTGGCGAATGCTTTCACGATTAGAAACATGTATATCATTACTTAATGTACGTTAAATGACAAAATAAGCCAAGCATAAATATATTACTGTGAGTCCAGTACCATGATATCATTTAAAAAAAAAAAAAAAAAAATGTTATTGTTTTTTTCCCCTACCTCTTATGACCTTTGTGTATTGTAACATGTGATTTATAAATAGTATGGAAGGTTTGTCTCAAAGTACAAATTATGCCAAAAAATGTATACATTCAAAAGTTATTTGTTTATAAACTGAAAGAAATTTCCACACACCAAACATGACAAACTTGGCTATCATCCAATTCACTATACTCATGACACTGATTATCAAATTCAATCTAGGAATAAAATTGAATTACGACAACAATCGTCCAAATATTCAGTAATTTATCATTCACTATTACACGGCTGGTAATCGACACAAGCAGAACAGTTGGTTCTGCAAAGAAATTCGTGAGGATAACTTCCGGTTTTGGTGGAGGAGAGTTCACGAAGACGCTTCGCAAGGTATATACATGTCAAAAATTGAAATTTTCTTTTTAACTGCTCGACTATTGCAAAATCAGAGAATGCTATGCTGTGGCGAATGCTTTCACGATTAGAAACATGTATAGTTTATTCTTGTATATGAAGTGTAACTCTCGCAAAATCAATCGTCCCACGAAAAACATGACGAAAATTGTGACACTCTTACATTTCTAATTTGTTCTTGACAAAGATGCAAGTTAAATTTTCAATATTTTTTCATCATGGGAGTCTAAATGTAATCGGGGATAAATTCCGATTCGTCAGAAGTAAATTGAAGTGTAGATAAATCTACAAACTGTCAATTTTCTTGTTTTCCTGCTTGAGGAGATTGGTTCTGATGGAGCACATTGCGAATGCATGAGGAGATTTGTGATTATACAGTGGATTACATGTGTCGTACCAAAACTAGCAAATCTCCTCATGCATTCGCAATGTGCTCCATCAGAACCAATTTTTTTCATGTTTTCCAATACTGTACAGAGGTACCAAGATAACATTCTCTATCACCCACATGTTTTTAATGTTATTGGGTTTTTTTTGCTACCTTTGGGGACCTTTGTGTAACGTAACATTTGATTGTTAAATAGAATGGAGGGTATGTCTCAAAGGACAAATTATGCTATAAAAATGTACACATTCAAAAGTTATTTGTTTATTGATGGAAAGAAATTTCCATACACCAAATATGACAAACTTGGTTATCATCCAATACACTATATTCATGACACTGATTATTGAATTTAATTTAGGAATAAAACTGAATACGGAAATGGTCAAAATATTAAGTAAATTATCATTCACTGTTTTCTATAAGAAACACTGGTCGTTAATATAATTATTTAGTATGTGTCGTATATTTCTAACAGCTTGTTTTATTGTAATATGATGTGTCCCTTTTCATGTTTTCTCAAAACTGTACCGACATTATCTGTGTGTTCGTTTCCTCACACATTTGGGCTGAAACTAGCATACTTGTCATTCACTTATGTATGTTGTAAACAATTGGATTTTTGTGTATTTAATAACATGTTATGAAATTTTAAGTTTATACAGTGTTTTGTCGGTAATTGGAGTTAAGATTTGATATTATAATAAAGCTTTAGTTTTCAACAAACTTTATGTTTTTCGAACTGGATAAAATATTAATCCAAGAATAATTCTTTTAAATTACCGACGGGACATGTAGTGACCTTTTTTTTCTCAAATGGGTCTATCATCTCATATATGCGGTGACGCATAAGTCACCCATGATGTGGGGGGATGGATTCATTCTCGATATAAAGGATGTCATATAGATTTAATTATGACTATTATGTAACATTCCCATTTTATTATTTTTTCGAAACTTTTCATTCAATGACATTTCAATTACATGTACATTTTCCAAACTGTTTATATGTAGTATCTATGTTTGTGATCTTACTTTTTTCTAGATCACAAGTGTTTAATTTTCTGATATTTGTAATGCACAAGGAGATGTGTTTGGTTCTGGGTCGGCGAAACATCTGCATAGCCAGGAAGCAAATGATAAAACCATTCTTTTTAAAACCAAATGGGTAACAACTTAGATGCTTATAGAGCGGCTATAGGACTGTTTCATGCCTGTAAAATGAGTCTTAATATCGGCAATGATTCTCGCTCGGACACCTTTCATGATATCTTAATTACTAACTTACGATGTTCCTTCCTATTTGCTTCACTTGTAATCCTTCAAAGTCTAAATCCAAAAGTTAATGTTGCCTTCATCCTTTTTGTTTTACATTTTTTATTACTGGTTGGCAATATTGAATCCAATCCTGGACCTGAGTCTGCTTACATATCGAGTACACCGTTGAGTGCGGTAGATATTTTGTCTGATAAATCCATATCCATATGCAATATCAATATTAGAAGTATAAGAAATAAAATAAATTTTCTCCAAAATTTTGTTGATGAATTCGATATTATTGTTTTAACTGAAACACATCTTGGCAACAGCATTGAAAACAGAGATATCGAACTCGATTCATTTGATAAAAACCCTCAACGAAAAGATCGTACTAATTCTGGTGGCGGGTTACTTATTTACTCAAAGGAAGACATCGGCATTTGCAGGAAACACGAACTTGAAAATGACATAGATGAAACGATTTGGGTTGAAGTTCATGCCAAAAGTCACTCTTTTCTTTTGTGTAATACATATCGACCTGAATGGACCGACTCTGAATATTGGGCACGCTTAAATCATGCTATAGGTTTAGCATATCAAGTCAACGAAAATATTGTGATCTCTGGAGATCTGAACTCTGACCTTATGTCTTTAAACAATAACAAATTGATTGATATGATGAGGCTTTTTAACTTTAAAAATGTAATAGAGAAACCAACAAGGGTAACAAATCATAGTAGAACATTATTAGATCCCAGTATAGTAAGTGACACAATTAATTATGTATTTTCTGATGTTTTTAAATTACCTGATAATATTAGTGATCATGGTGCCTCAGTCGTAATTCTTCAATGTTCCAAAAATATCTCACGATCATTTAAAAGAGAAATTTGGCAGTATCAAAAAATTAATTACGAAAAGTTAAATGAAATTAACTGGAATGAAAAACTTGACCACTTGAATGACGTTGATGAAATGTGCGAAAAATTTACAAAGTGTTTCCTTAAAATAGCACAGGAATGTATCCCGACAAAAATAATAACTATTCGGAATAATGATAGGCCGTGGTTTAACAACGAAATACGAAAAGAAATTCGCATAAGAGACCGATTTAGATAAACTGTTTTGAAATTTCACAGGGAAAAGGATATTAAACTATATAAAAAACAGAGAAATAAAGTAAATAACATGAAAAAAATTGCGAAAGAAAATTTTGAAAATAATTTAGATCACATTCTTTTAGAAAACTCGTCCAATCCAAAAACATACTGAAAAATTATGAAAATGCTTATCAAATCAAATAAGGGAAACAACTGTATTCCTCCTCTTAGAAACTCTATAAATGATGAAAACTTCGACGATATTGTGTATGGAGATGAAGACAAGTGTGATTTATTAAATAAATACTTTAGTCTTATATCGAAGTTGGAGGAGGAGAACGTGCCTCTTCCAGACTTTGATATAAAAACTAATAATGTAATAAATGAGATTTTTGTAACCATAAGTGAAATTGTAGATATTTTAAAAATTATTGATCCATACAAAGCTTCTGGACCCGACAAAATTAGTCACAAAATGCTAAAAATTTCCCCTGAAAAGATAGCCATCCCACTACAAATTATTTTTAGCAAATCTCTCCGTCAATGTAAATATCCCTCTAGTTGGAAAAATGCGCATGTCACAGCGATTTTTAAAAAAGGTGATACTTCTTTACCTTCTAATCACCGCCCAATATCACTGATTAGCTGTGTCGGAAAAGTAATGGAAAGGATTATATACAAACACGTATATAACCATTTAATACAAAACAAGCTTATCTACCAGTACCAATCTGGTTTTTTGCCTAAGCATTCCTCAGTCCACCAATTAATAGAACTATATAATACTATCTTAAATTCTCTTGAAAAAAAAGAACTATGTTGCTTTGTTTTCTGTGATTTCTCAAAGGCTTTCGATAAAGTTTGGCACAAAGGTTTGATACATAAAATGAATTGTTATGGAATAAAAGGGAATTTATTAAAATGGTTTGAAAATTATTTATATTGTAGACACCAAAAAGTAGTAAACAGAGATTCGTCGTCCTCATATGTGTCTGTGTCTGCTGGGGTCCCCCAAGGGTCTGTCAGTTATTTCTGGTTTACATTAATGATATTGGTGATAAGCTTCTTTCCTTAAGCCGATTGTTTGCTGATGATACTTCCCTTGGCTATGCAAGCCAAGATGAAGATCAAATAAAATATGTCATAAATCATGATCTACATGAACTTGGTGACTGGTCAAAGAGATGGTTGATATCTTTCAACCCAGACAAAACTGAAATCATGCTTTTTAAAAATGTAGAAAACTCAACAAATTTTTATTTTCATTTTGATGAAAAATTAATTCCACTTACATCAGACCATAAACATTTGGGGATAACATTTAGCGAGGAAGCAAAATGGAATAAACATGTAGAAAATTTAATAAAAAGTGTCTCTAAACACATATGTGTTTTGCGTAAATTGAAATATAAATTAAATAGAAAATATTTAGAGAAATTATACTTAATTTACATTCGACCAATATTTGAGTATGCATGTGAGGTCTGGGACAACTGTGGTGTCTCTAATTCGTGCAAATTGGAGAGGTTACAGTTGGAGGCAGCTAGAATTATCACCGGACTTCCAATCTTTACCAACACAGAATATCTATATAGAGAAACTGGCTGGGAGAGATTGGAAGAAAGAAGAACTAAGAGAAAGCTCCAATTATTATATAATATCCAAAACGGTGGCACACCCTCTTATTTACTCGATCTTATTCCCTTAACAATCCAAAGTATGACTATTTATCCCCTTCGAAATGGCAACGATATTATTGTTCCATTCTGTAGACTATCTTTAACTAGAGATTCTTTCGTCTCAGCTACAGTAAGGGAATGGAATAACCTTAATCTTTCAGTGCGTAATCTTGACACACTATCTAAATTTAAAAAGGCAATCCGCAGTTCAATCTCAATGCCAATTCCGAGACACTATTCTTATGGTCCTAGAAAACTAAATATAATTCTAACACAGCTTCGCTGCAATGCATCATTCTTGAATTACGATTTATGTAAAGTAAAAATTTTATCAAATGCTTCCTGTAACTGTGGCGCACCATGTGAAAATTCTCACCATTTCTTTTTTGATTGTGATAAATATACAGATAATAGGGAAATAATATTTAATAGTCTTAACTGGTTACCTTCTAACATTAATATTGATGTAAATCTACTGACAAAAGGAAGTGATCTCCTAACATATGTAGAAAATATAACCATTTTTAAACATGCTTTTAAATCTATTAAAGACTCCAAAAGATTTACAATTGTCTAAATGATCTAAAGAACCAACACACATCTCCAAAAGTATTTCTTCTCTTTTCTTTTTTCTTTATTCTTTTTTTTCGTATATTGTCTAAACTTATGTTTTTGTACATAGTCATTCTTTGTATATTTAACTCTATGCTATTATATACATATTATATCATTTCATTGCGCATGCTAATCCATATTGTAAATTATTGTATTCGGGAGAAGACTTCATAAGTTGGAAAAACTTGTGTCCGATCCCTATTTGTTATATTTAGCAAATAAAAATATGTTTAAACTAAAAAAAAAAAAAAACAACAATACAAAAATTACAAAACAAGATGACTAAGAAGATAGATACACGGACTATACCAAATATTGATAATAAAATAATTATAAAGTATGGTATGAAAAGTTAGAATCCATAATTGTCGAATCACGAGCTCGACAGTGGTTCATTGTCGTCTGCCATTCGGTCCACTTTATCGGTTTTGCAAATATGGATATTAAATAACATAATTGATAAAAGAATTGAAAATGATTGAAACATCATTTATTACCAGGAAGGATCAAGTATCATTTTTCAATAATTTCATGAAATATTTACTGACAATCTAAGTTCCAGCATTAAACAATAATGTGCTATATAAAGCTAAAAAATAGGAAACAAGATCATCAGAGAGGTTTTCTGTTATTTTCACCACTGATAAGACGTGCTTCACAATCAGAAATAACGAAATGTTTTATAAGAATAAGATACCTATTGATAATTGAACGTTTTAACATTGAAGCAGGCTAAAGATAAATAATCTATGTTGGAAAGAAAAGTTTGAGAAACCCGTGAATCGGCGACGGATATGCAATACAACGATTCAAAGAAAAGGGACAAATAAGAATCACTAAAGAAAAAGCTCAAGCCACGCTAATACTAGGAGGGGATTCAGGAGCCCCGGGAGGGCACACAGTTCCTGTACCACTAGTGACACCCGTCTTATTACTCTTGTTAAAGATCCTGTAATAAGTCATGAAAGAGGAAAGAAGAAAATGATAGTGACTACGATAACCGGGTTGTTGAACTGCCAGCTACTTGAAAAGTATCCCATAAGATGTTTGTTCTACTGACTGAAGACATTGTTGTACGGGAAATCAGAACACACTACTTGTATTAGTCTTAAAGCCACGTAAACTATTCAAATTCTCATGTTGTATTTTGTTAGAAATAACAGGATACATGTTAACATTTTTGTGCTCTGAAAAAGTCGTTGTACGCAATTTGGAATCAACACTTCAATGACGTTCACATATAGAACTGTTTTTTTCCTGACACTGTTGTAGGGATAACAGAAACCGACAATTTTATTTCTTTAGTAAGTATTCTATTTTTCAATTTCTGCATAATTTTTAATGTTTATATATGATAGTTTGCCTTAAATTCAATTTTCTGTTTGTAGACAAATGTTACTAAATCTACATGGATTTCCCACAATTCTATTCTGGCGACGCCATGAAATTATTTACGGAAGAGGGAATTCTCATACGACTTTGTATATTCAACACTTGTAGATATACCATTTTGCATCGCATTGATTTGTATCTCACAGCTCTTATACACTATTGTCAAAGAATATTAATGTATTGTTAGATAAGAGCCAAAATAAGAACATATATATCACATTTAGTGCGTTCGATGCGTTTCTGGTAAAACCTTCATTAGATACGCTCAAAGTCGAATGATTGGAAAGTCAAATAATTTAAATTTTTGGGACCAATAAAACCAAAGGGTCTAAACAGGATATGCAAATCTGCTAAGGTCATCTATGACTGAAGGAGGAGAACCTTAGATTTATTAATAATTACACGAAATCTGCTTTAGTATTTACTTACATACAATTAAAAGGAAATGCTATAAATATATATTTACAATATACGAATGTATCATTTGACGACTAAATCTTACTTTACCTTATTCAATCTCATTGAGTAGAAAAAAATAATTATAATGAATAAAGAGGTTTAAAATGACGATGACAAAACCGATTAATAATCTATAGTTTGTCTTGTTTGAAGGATTTTGTTTGGTTAAATACAAGAATTTCACCCATAGCAATCATTAGTACCCCGAAAGACTTTTAAATTATTTGATTTTCCAATCTTATGACTGAGCGTACTTAATGAAAGTTATTCCAGGAACGCGCCGTGCGCAACAAATTAGATATATCTACATCTGTGTTGTTTCCGCCTAAATTATATATCTGGGTGAAACAATGTAATCCCAAATAGAAAGAACATTCAAGTGATGAATACAAAACATTAGACTTTCCCTTGCAACAATGCAATGACAATATTTGTGACGTAAAAATGTAGTTGTAAGTTGTATCAAGTACACCTCGCCATGGGGGGTCCACTGTGTTATTCAAAACTTAAGGGTGTATGCGCATTCATTGCATATATAGATGTAAATAAGACTTCCACAGAATCGTTTCTACAAGTCGATATTGGAATAGTATTGTGTTTGAGAATGTAGATGGATTTCAAATATAGTCAAATTATTAACAGCAGAAGAATTATATTTACTGTTATTGGGGTTTTAAGAAAAGTGTGAAGATTTGAAGATACCAATAGTGTAATCATAAGACATGAATCAAAGAATGACATACGATACAATGGTCAACATAGAAAGGACAAATAGACAAGCAATGGTCAACATAGAAAGGACAAATAGACAAGCAATGGTCAACATAGAAAGGACAAATAGACAAGCAATGGTCAACATAGAAAGGACAAATAGACAAGCAATGGACAAATTGGTCAACATAGAAAGGACAAATAGACAAGCAATGGTCAACATAGAAAGGACAAATAGACAAGCAATGGTCAACATAGAAAGGACAAATAGACAAGCAATGGTCAACATAGAAAGGACAAATAGACAAGCAATGGTCAACATAGAAAGGACAAATAGACAAGCAATGGTCAACATAGAAAGGACAAATAGACAAGCAATGGTCAACATAGAAAGGACAAATAGACAAGCAATGGACAAATTGGTCAACATAGAAAGGACAAATAGACAAGCAATGGTCAACATAGAAAGGACAAATAGACAAGCAATGGTCAACATATAAAGGACAAATAGACAAGCAATGGTCAACATAGAAAGGACAAATAGACAAGCAATGGTCAACATAGAAAGGACAAATAGACAAGCAATGGTCAACATAGAAAGGACAAATAGACAAGCAATGGTCAACATAGAAAGGACAAATAGACAAGCAATGGTCAACATAGAAAGGACAAATAGACAAGCAATGGTCAACATAGAAAGGACAAATAGACAAGCAATGGTCAACATAGAAAGGACAAATAGACAAGCAATGGTCAACATATAAAGGACAAATAGACAAGCAATGGTCAACATAGAAAGGACAAATAGACAAGCAATGGTCAACATAGAAAGGACAAATAGACAAGCAATGGTCAACATAGAAAGGACAAATAGACAAGCAATGGACAAATTGGTCAACATAGAAAGGACAAATAGACAAGCAATGGTCAACATAGAAAGGACAAATAGACAAGCAATGGTCAACATATAAAGGACAAATAGACAAGCAATGGTCAACATAGAAAGGACAAATAGACAAGCAATGGTCAACATAGAAAGGACAAATAGACAAGCAATGGTCAACATAGAAAGGACAAATAGACAAGCAATGGACAAATTGGTCAACATAGAAAGGACAAATAAACAAGCAATGGTCAACAAAACAGAAAACAGAAAACTACAAAATGAGAAAATGAATACTAATAAAAACTGGGATAAACTAAGTTTCGTCGGAAAGGTAAGCAGCTCTGTATTAGAACTAAAGGGACGACAAGTGCTACTGATCACTAAAACAAGACTCGCGCTGATATTAACAGTTGAACTAAAGCGACGAGTAGCGCTACATATCAGTATCAGACTCACCCTAATATTTATATAATAATGTGGTCTTGTCCAGGTAATATGCCAAAATATTACCCAGATCTGAGAGACATATTACCCTAAGGGTAATATGTCTGAGGGGAGGGTAATATGTCTCTCAGACCTTGGGAGGATAATATGTCTCTCAGGCCTGGGTAATATTTTGGCATATTACCTGGACAAGACCACATTAATATCATTATTATACTGAGTGTCTATTTGTCCAGGTAATATGCCAAAATATTACAGTACCAAATATCATTACAGAAACTTACACGAAGTATAATAATAACAATTGAACTAAAGCGACGAGCAGTGCTACATATCAATATCAGACTCGCCCTGATATTAACAGTTGAATTAAAGAGACGAATAGTGCTACCTATCAGTATCAGAATCGCCCTAATATTAACAGTTGAACTAAAGCGACGAGTAACGCTACATGTCAATATCAGACTCGTGCTGATACTAACAGTTGAACCTAAGCGACCTGTAGTGCTTCGAGCGATATACCCTGGTATTAATAGAAGGGGGGGGAAACGACGATTAGTGCTATAGGAGTATAGGTCACAGACAGCATAATGACCCTGATATAAATAGCTGTACAAGCAGACATCAATGTCATTATAATACTACGTAGTATGTTTATATATTTTTGTAGTTTAAATAATCAAGTTTATTTGAATTAAAACGGCAAAATAGATTTACCTGAGTAAACACTACTAAATACATAGGTATCTGTACATGTATTGTATTCAATTTAAATCATAAATGTAATTTTTGTATGAGATATAATTGGGCGCTCTATCAACCGTAAAACTAGCTTATACTTTAATGCATATCAATACGTAATCATGCGTGAATTAAGATGTTTTTTACGATGTTGTTGTTATTATGTATATTTATGTTACATTATTGTAATTATTTTGGATTCCGAAATATGCTTGTAAAATGTGTGATTATTTTACACACTTGTGTGCGTGTTGGCAAAAAAAAAATCTGTGATCATGAGTCAATAAAGATTAAGACTTACACTAAATCTGAGAATCGAACCATTTTTCTAAATAATTTATATTAATTATCCACTCTAATGGAAGCAGTTGTGAAATCCGTCCAAAACATTTACACACAATTTATATATGGAAAAAAGTCTACTATCTAATGAACTATTGTAAAGACAAAGATATATAGCAATCTAGATATACATGTACAATACAACATAATTAAACCATGAATGTCAAACTGAAATAAAACAAGAAAAGAATTTCGTAACATAACGTCGCCCGACATTTTCAATAATCGATTAAAAGTCATTAATAAGAAACGCCCATCTTATTATTACATCGGAAGTAAGCTGGCTCAAGTCCTTCATGCAAGATTGCGCATGGATAGCAGCTCGTTAAACGCGCACATTTTCTTACGTAATCTAGTTGATAACCCTAACTGTACATGCGGTCAGACCGAGACGACAGTCCACTTTCTACTTCAGTGTATAAATTATTCAGTGATCCGAGACACTACTATCAACTCCTTAAATTTACTTGTCCCTATTACAGCCAAACTATTATTGTATGGATCAACTGCTCTAACTGATGAACAAAATACACTTATTACAAAAATACATCATAGACAGCAAACGATTTGTAAATGCTTAGTATACTGAGACCGTATTTCATCCTTCACCCTCTTTTTATTTTATTTTCATGTACATTCTTTTTTCATCTACTTTTGCAATCTTCATTGTGAATTGTTTATTATTATGTAATGTTCGTTCAATTTTTCATGAGTGTGCTATACGTGATGATGTTTTCATATTGTCGTCGATTTGTAAGGAGACGGATTTATATAAGCTCAGCTTGTTTCCGAATCCTTTTCGTATATTACATATTGTATTGTATTAACATGTCATTAAACAACATTATTAAGAAAAAACTGATGGAACGTGCTAATCTGGGTCACTGGTCATTGTAATCGGGCGGCTGTATCGAGAAACAGATACGGTGTTGAAAAAACTGTTGATACTCATAAAATATTGATAAATGCAATAAAATGTTATGTTAATCTTCGAGAAATATGATAGACAAAACCATGTGTGAAGTTTTATGACGAAATATCTCCGATTTCTATGTAAATTTACGAGTTGAAGTTGCGGCTGTATCGAGAAACAGATACCCTATTGAAAAAACTGTTGATACTCATAAAATATTGATAAATGCAATACAATTTTATGTTTGTCTTCAAGACATATGATAGACAAAACCATGTGTGAAGTTTTATAACGAAATATCTCCGATTTCTATATAAATTTACGAGTTGAAGTGGGGAAACACCCACAGGTAATTTTAGCGATGTATTTTTATCTTGGACAAGAATAATGAGCGTCCTGATTGGATGACCGATTTAAAACACACTGACTCCTCATGGTAAAAAGATGCATGTAAAAGAAATCTATGTTATATTTATTCATTTGTTTGATTCTGGAATATTGTTGATCATTGATTTAAACAAGAAAAAAGGGAAAAAGGGGAGGGGGTGAATTTTATTTGTGAATTTTACAGTTAAATAAATGTTATGTTTCGACAGTTTAAAGAGAAAAATAAAAATTTGTTGCGACTAAAGATTAAATCAGCGTTAAAAATTGAACAAATATCAGTGGTTTTGTAAATGAGATTTATTTTAAATAGAAAATCTGAATTTATTATTTATTAATTTATTATTAATGATACAATTTTATATCCATTGGGAGGGGGGGGGGGGGGGGGGGCTATGATGAAAATTTGAAATAAAAACACAGGACCGGACTTTAAGCAAAAATAATAATCCAGGATTAGTTTTTTATTAAAAAAAATCCAGGACCCCTTAGTCCATGATTTTTTTTTTTTAAAGTTAATAATATGAAATATTGACATCCACACTTGCCTTTTGGACAGCACATTTCTATGTCCACACTAGTATTATTGAATAAAAATATGTTTAAAATAAAACAAGAAAAGTCCACATAAAACCAACTCTCTTTCTGTGTTTAGTGAGTTAAAGCAAAAGGTAACTGTTCGTTTTGTTGATATCGGTGGAATTATTCACCATCACTGCTTAAATATTCTCTTCGTAATCTAGCAAATATTTGGCATAGTAAATCAGGGGCGGGTCCATGGGCGGGGGGCGCACCCGGCGCCCCCCCCCCCCCCCCCCTCCACACCTAAAATTTGAAAAAATATGATTTTTTGGCGTTAAATCGTGATTTTTCACACGAAATACCCTTAAAAATTTTCGCGCCTCCCTCCGTTCGGCGCAATTTTTTTAAGTGCGCCCCCTACCTTGAAATCCTGGATCCGCCCCTGTAAATTATTTCCAGGGATACAAATGCAACGTTCTAACAGTCAACTATCTGTACCTGCTAAAGGTACCACAAAACACCTAGGTTATATTTTAACTTTCGTATATTCATTCTTGCATAGGACTAATGTATGCTTGCAGATGTGTATCGTCACTTCCAGAGGGGTGGCTTGGGATCATAGCACTAAACCGCCACTTTTAATTGAAGTCCCTGAAAGCAACCTGGAAAGTGAGCAGTCATATATATGTAGGTTTATCAATATTGCCTCTGTCTCTGTCAACGATTTTGCTATTAGATGTTGGAAGTGTTTTTAGTGAGGTATTTTTTATTTTGAATGAGGAAAGGACCGGAACGTGATTGCGACAAACTAAACATATTACATAACACGATCCATTTATATCAATAACTAAAGTTAAGCTGAAATTGGATAACTCCTGTATTGACAAATAAAACCAAGGTTAAAAAACAAATATCTAATAAATTTTTAAAAAACCAACTGGAACAGGTAGGATAGACTTTGTCATCACGTTTACATTATGGTATTTAAAATGTGTTGGTAACATAACGCCATTTAAAATAGAAAATAGAGAAATGATTGCATATTCACGCGAATTTCTGCCAACTATCATATATCATATAGGTTGTTGGTATATAATCTGTTCACTGTCAATATAGATATATTTGAAATATACTGTTTAATTCAATTATGTATTTTCTGTACCCACGTGATAATTATTTCAGGGTGTTATTGAAGCGTATCCGTTCAACGAGGTCGAATCATTGTGACTCAGAGTAACAGGGAAACCGAAAAAGGTGACAAATTGAAATCCTACCTCCCCTCCTCAAATAACAATGAAATATAGTTATGCTATATATTTTGGTAGGTCATTAAACTTATATAATGTACTTAGTTAGTCGATTCAAAAGCTCACTAGAGCTTATGTTATGTGTTATAGATATTTCGACTTTAAATAAAACTTATTTGATTTGATTTGAGATAACATTGTCTGGTTAGACATGCACTCAGTTGTTGAGGGTGGAATTCCATGCCACGGAGAAAACACATCATTGTACACATCAGATATGTCAAATTGAAATTCTTTTGTATATCTGTTTATGAAATGACTGAAAATATTGGTTAATCATTAAGCTTATAAAACACACTAAGTTTAAGAAAGAATTGTCTGCTTCGACGTGTGCTCAATTGTTGGTGGTAAACCATGGTACAGATAATACGTGTGCTCAATTGTTGGTGGTAAACCATGGTACAGATAATACGTGTGCTCAATTGTTGGTGGTAAACCATGGTACAGATAATACGTGTGCTCAATTGTTGGTGGTAAACCATGGTACAGATAATACGTGTGCTCAATTGTTGGTGGTAAACCATGGTACAGATAATACGTGTGCTCAATTGTTGGTGGTAAACCATGGTACAGATAATACGTGTGCTCAATTGTTGGTGGTAAACCATGGTACAGATAATACGTGTGCTCAATTGTTGGTGGTAAACCATGGTACAGATAATACGCATATATGTAAACATCAGATATGTCAATTTGAAATTCCATTTAAATATCTATATTTTTAACTGACGAAAACAAAATAGATATACATGTACTTACATTGTGGATTAAGATATCTCCATCTTGATTTACATTACTATTGATAAACGCATTCGATTAATTTCTCTGGGGAAACCTTGTTTTATTTTTACACTTCCTGGAAGATTGTTTAAGTACGTGTACTTAAACAAGGTAAAACTGTTATTTAAAACCCGCAGTCGAAATATTTAAATATACTCAACAAATAAAATAAACAGTCATATTAACCGCAAACTCTACTTAAATAATAATTTGATACTAAATATGAATATATATACAATATACGTACATTGTCGGTAAATATAAAATTTATTTGTACGAGCTTTAGAAACAGGCAGAATAGCGAGCCTTAGGCGAGCTTTTCAGGCCTGTTTCGCAGCGAGTACAAATGAATTTTATATTTAAAACGACAATGTACGTATATTGTGTTTATCCTGCAATGTCAAAAAAGTCGGAAAACTTGTCAGATTTAAACAATAAGGACAGAAACAAGCGTCATTCCTCGCCTTTCATAAATGTTGTCAAGGGTGTCTTCTTCGTGGTCCGCGTTACATTAGTACCAGTTTCAATACTTGTCTGCGCCCTCCGCTGTACATAGCTACAGGGTACCAGGAAAATTTATTCGCAGGCTGAAAAGTTTATTCGTAGGCTGAAAAGTTTATTCGTCTAGTACGAATAAAGCAAAAATTTATTCGTATAGCATATTTGTACAGCAAATGTACTGATTGCAGGATAAAAATATATATTTTTCCATTTATTGTGTCCCAAATATATTTTGATTCATGTTTCGAATATGAATATTACAAACTGTAGCCAGGTAGAAAACCAATCTGACGAAAATCAGGAGTGAGTGACTTGAGTGATTGATGTTTAACGAGTTAATTTTCAATGAAATGATGACGAGGTCCGCTTTGTACTAGACCAACACGCTGAGTTGGATTTGTATGGTGCTAGCTCACTTAAATAACAATCCGCGGATATGTGTCTGGAAACTACAACGCGTGAGGTGAGTATCAGGGATCGCAGGGAAGCATGTCTAAAATAATACTTTTCGTTGAATTTATGAACCAGTAGATATTGCTTCATGTAGAGGAAACATACACTTTTAAGTTTATAGTGTGTGTATTATAAAACAAATCACGCAATTTACTTATGCATGGGGGAGATTTCATCCCTACTCAACTATGCATATATTTTTTTTCATATAGTAGTCAACAGTTGTTATCTCAGTTGTCCCACACCCCTTGTTTCTTCATTGATACATAAATTGTTCATTTTGTTAATATTGGTGGAATTGATGATCATCACTGTTTAAACTTTCTTATCATAAATTATTGTTGAACTCGTTCTAGTTTTCACTAAGCATGAAATATTTGCCGCTTGCCGGCGATTACATAAATGATGTTCATATACAGGGAATAGGGATATACTTATTACCTTTGTAGTATCAGGGTCATTACGGTTTTCACAGTTTTCCGGTTGTTGACTGATTTTGTCTGTTTATATACTTATGAATTTTGACTTTCCCTTTGTAAGATTGTTCGGAGTTCGGTAATTTTGTTATTACCCTTATTTGCACAGGTACGAATATAAACTAGAATAATAACCAAATTTGAATCATAAAAACGTAGATATCTAATTTAGTGCACACAATGTGTTCTAGGAATAACCTTTATTAAAAGATTGGGCAGCCAAATAATATAAAAGAATTTGGAAGCCAAAAAAAAACCCAAAAAAACCCAAATGGACATAAATAAACATGAAGGGTTTTTTTATAAAGGGATACATAGTTATCATGTTCAGTATATGTTATACTTCATTGGAGATAAACATCAGTATATGAATTTTTAAATACATGTGTATATATTACATGACATGCGTTAGAAATTTAAAATACTTAGTACATTACTATCAAATACATCGTTTCGCGACATACGTCACGGGTAGTTACGAAAGATAATTAGAAAATATAGCAAACTGTGAATATACTGATTAAATCTAAGACAGACAAGTTATGTCCCCTGAATCTTACAAAGTAAGGGACACAATCGTGATTATTATATTTCTGTCAAGATATCCACCGACATGGCAGTTACATTCCATATTTAATAAGCTTGTCAAAACCTATATCAACATGTTAAATTCGTTTTTTTTTATCTGTAGATAACAAATAGTTAAAACACGTGCGATAGATTGTTGCTTAATGCCAGTTAAGTATTTTGTTCTATTTTATCATGCTTTTAATACTGGAATTTGGTCTTTTTGCAACCACTATGGGGAAATGTATACATTTCAGCACATGTATTTCAAAATGTTTCGATAGAAGAAATGTGTTATTATGTCATTAAATGCATGCATTCATTCAATATTATATTTTGCTTAGTTTATTTTCATGAAACTTATACTTTCCCCCTAAATTAACCTTAATCGTATAATATATGCAGTCTTTTATAGGTATGGTGTAATATTTTGATGCTTTACTTATGTTTTACATATCATTGTGTTCATAAATAAAACTGTTTTTAAATTATCACTAACATACCCTGACGATCGGTGCCCCGGTTGTAAATGGATAATTTCTAAGTAAAATATATATATTTAATTTAATTCTTTATTTGTTTAACGAGGATTGCCAACAGCCAATGGCTACGAGCGGTTTTCATCATATATATATGTCCAGAACAAGTTAATTTTGTAATGAGATGATGATGATGATGAAGATGATATGCTTTATACCAGACCAATATGCCAAGTGTGATGCGCCAGAGTGCTACATCAAGGAAACAACATTCTAGGAATAAACTTGTCGCTCAATTCGTGCACATTATCCTGATTCAAGCAAGATATACCGATTATATAGTCTTTGGTTTGATCCGACTGGGTATCGAATCCACGATCTACCCCACACTATCCTCAGTACCTGCCGCAAGCCACTGACTAAAACATTTCCCTGTTCGTAAATTTAAAAACAAAAATACCTATGGATCAACATATTCATTGTACTTGCTATAGAAATATTCTAAGAGAGCTACGATTACATTTGTATGTATGTATAAGTAAAATACTGTCAAACCTGCCCATGTGGTCACCTCTATTAAGCAGTCACCTATATTAAGCAGTCACCTATATTAAGCAGCCACCTGTATTAAGCAGTCACCTCTATTAAGCAGTCACCTGTAATAAGCAGTCACCTGTATTAAAAGGTCATTTTTTTGTCCTGCCATAGAACATTTCATATAAATGGAACCTCTTTTAAGAGGTCACCTGTCTTAAAAGACCACTTCTTCTTTGTCCCGAAGGTGACCTCTTAATACAGGTTTGACTGTATTACATTGTTTATGATTCAGTATTGTGTGTTCAGTTTAGCTATTTATATAATTATTATCCATATAACTGCTCTTCGTTTTTTGTAACTTTACTGTTTTATTGTTGCTTAATTTACATGCATCATGTTCATGTCTGCATAAAAAAAAAAAAAAAAAAAAAAAAATGCTTATTCATAAATGTATATATGTTATTCAAATTTTAGTTTCCCTAGCGTGCCTTCTAAGAAGCCTTCAACACATTGAAGTTTAGAAGTATCCTGTAGATGTAGATATAGATAATGAATATATATGTACAGGGGCGGATTCAGGGGGGGCGCACCTAAAATTGGAAAAAATATGTTTTTTTTTGGCGTAAAATCGTGATTTTTCACATGAAATACCCCAAAAATTTCGCGCGCCCCCCCCCTAAAATTGGAAAAATATGATTTTTTGGCGTAAAATCGTGATTTTTCACACGAAATACCCAAAAAATTTTCGCGCCTCCCTCCGCTCGGCGCAATTTTTTTAAGTGCGCCCCCCCTAACTTGAAAGTCTGGATCCGCCCCTGATGTATACAGTTTGATCATACAAAAGATATCTGCTCTTCTTTACAAGTTCAATACAATTAACACTGGCACGGTTAAACAATGATGCACATGTGATCAATTACTATTAAGCAATACAATGACATATATTATTATCTACTGTAGGGTGAAGAAGCAATTAACATAATGCTGTTGTTACTCGTCAACTACATGAATACCTGGCAGTATTGTTGTGATTCTCGTACTTCTGTCTAAGAGCTGGATTTTTGTGATGAAAAAGGTAAATTATTATACATTATCATTTGCTAAATTCTTAGTTATTTCGCTAAGAGAGGAGGTTTTCGCTCGTAAAGTTAGTTTAGCATTGTCACTATTTATTGAAGTACATGTGTACCAAGTCATGGTGAGTGAGCGGTCATGTATACATGTATATGAATCGATGTTTGTCCTTTCTAAGATTTTGTTATTGGATTTTGTGTCTGAGCCCGATAGTGTGGATTTTTTTTCACTTTATTGTTTTTCAGCCTCGAATTTAAAAATCATGTTAAGTTAGACATAATTTTGTTTTCATGTCATTTCGTCTGCTTTATCTTTTTCCAGTACGTTTTACACATTTGTCCACATGAAGCACTGTCTATACCACTGTTCATTGTTCACTGATTGTTCGGTACGTCTTTACCTCCCAGCTGTTTGTTTGTGTGCGCATGTCTTATAAAACAGGAAGCAAAACTTTGAAATATTTAACCTAAAAAGATGGGGGTAAGAAAACGAATCATTGTATTTATCATTGGTTGATTTATTGGTTGTTTGACATCACGTGATCAATGTTTCAGATGTGTTCATGACGAGAACAATGTTTACTACAGTACGTCGTAATATTTGTGAAATAGGAGCAGGGATGGTGTCAATGAACGGATTCATTGTTGAAAATTGATTTAAAAGTCCATAATGATAATGATATTTCATATTTAAAAACCACAAATCTGTAAACAGAACAATGTACATGTACATACCTACTAAAACTCGTTAAAATATGAATATTTAAAACATCATAAAATTATGAGGCTGTGAATGGAATTAAGAAAATTAAAAGTCACCAGTTTTCCAATTATTTGCATTACTCGTTTTTCTCATTTCTGTACCTAACCAGTATACTACACTCACGGGTCAAAAGTATTTCCCCACTAAGATATTTCCCTATATATTTCGTATAAAACCACTTATTTTCATAACATTCTCATGAAGTCATTCCTTAGCCGATTTTCATGAAATTTTCACCTTTAATAGTAGAATTATTAGAGTTTATATTAATATATTCATGTAATTTTATTCGAACTTTTATTTACAAGCATTTATGATTTAAACACAAATATAAATTCTTGACGTCACAATTTTATATGATTATATAGTAAGATTTGCTTTTAAAACAATTCTTAAGGGAAAGTAGAAATAAAATTATTTGAAATTTATACGGAGAAGAAACTATATTTATTTCTGCATTTAATGCTGAAAATTTAATGAAAATCAGATAAGGAATGATTTCAAGAGAATGTTTTCAAAATAAATGGCTTTATATGAAATATATAGGGAAATATCTTAGTGGGGAAATAATTTTGGCCCGTGAGTGTAGTATATATGTTTAAAAGCAAGCTATAAAATACACGTTTGTTCTTGGTAAATTTCCATTACAACAATGCATATATTTAGAAACTTGTCAATAAATCAATTTTTCCATTCTATAGGTACCAGCCTTGATATAAGAGAGAGATAGATAGTATGTGATGAGTATTTTCGTTAGATTTGAAAGTTAAGAGGTATGCTTTTATTTTCTAATTATCTATTAATTCAATCGTTTAAAGTATTCTTTGTTGATTAATGATAGCAGATGAAGAATTCTTTAAATTCTTTAAAATATATGCATAAAGGGGGGGGGGGAGTGGTTGTCGTTATCATATGATAGTTTTATAGCGACCTATGTAATCAGTGCCTACACATACCAAACTATTGCTCATTTCGTGCAAGGAGCGTGACATTCTCTATACGGGAGGTACTCGTTTATATTCCATCAAAAGGCACCTTGTATATTTGAGTTACTCCACACATTCACCGGATGTACTTTTCGTTGTTTGTTCTTTTGTTCTTTTTCTTTTTGCCATTGTGTTATCTCCCCTTCTTCTATTAACGGATTCTGATTACCATTTAATATCTTCAAGATCTTCTTCTCGTCAGGCAAATACTGTAATGCTACTCGCTTGACGCTACAATCCTAACAAAATGACATCAGCATTCTGTAACGGCACCTCGACAAATCGTCGATAAACAAACTATCACATGAGGTTGTATCGAATACACTTCATCACTGGTGTGAATACAATTGGCAACATCTTTTGAAGTGCTATGGATGGATTGTCTAGGGTTAGTCCAACTACCTTATGTTTCCCATCATATTTAACTGTATCCCTGTTACAATTACGTCTTTATAAGCATTGACCATGGGAACAATCCGAAAACCTAGCCCATAATCAACATTCAGTGAAAAAATAGCATCAGTCTTTACTGGTCAAACAGTAGCCTTTAGTGTAGCAGAAGCTACTAACCCTTCCGAAGCACATGAATTCATCCTGGGTTTTTAGTGTGATTCATGTTGTTTTCTGCTTAGGTATTTATAGATGGTTGTTTGTCCTTTTGTCATTTTTTTTAACTTTTGTCATTGTTTTGTCTGTCCTTCGATTTGCGTCTTCTGATTACTCCTCTGGGTATCGTCAAACTTTATTTGATCCTTTATGTCAATAGTATAAATTAGCATTTTAATGGTATATCTATAGGTATATTAGTCAGTAATATAAGTTATGCACTATCACACCTGTACGTATATTAACATTTGTATAGTGTGTATCTGTGTATATTTTTCCAATTCATATCCGGGTGACGTTGTATACCAACAATGCCTCAATATTACAGAGTTACTACTTCGGCCGGAAATATATATTGTTGTATTATCTTTAACGGTTCTGTTCTGTGTACCACTTTGGCAGTATTTATTTGTCTGTCAATGTAAGTATATTAGGGTTATATATATTACAACTGAGAATCATGCCCGTTAAGCATAGGTAACCATTGCCGATTTTGGCTATACTGTTTATGATCTTCAATCTTCAATCTTTGATTGACAACATATTTGTTACGTTTGATGGACGTGTTTTCAACAGACAGTCGGCATACCTATACAAACTGTGTTCCTCTTTTTGTCGACGTGTTCCTTTATTTGAACGATGCAAGCTATACATCATTTTGTAGATAAATTATCGTAGTTTCAGACGATGTAGGCCATTCCTCCATGCTGGCGTCCGTCGAGTTGAAAAAACGAGAAAATCGCGATGACCTAGATTTTTTACAAATGAACGGTTACATACCTTGTAGTATATATAGTATCTAGGTAAACAAAATTTTATATAATATCTAGAGTGGCGGCGTCAAAATGGTGTCAGGGTAAACCTGTCTCATATTTTATTGTCTATTTAATTATTTATTATCGTCTTGAGTGACAAGTATTTCAGCTGTTTCAATGGCGAGAAACAATTACAAACAATGTATAGTGTAGAGGTGAAGGTAAGAGTTATGGTTTTTAGCGGTTTTAATACAGTTAGTTTGTGCTGCGTGCAGATTCCCTCACAGTTATTTGACCTACGTGCAGTTTGTCACGGGAATTATGAGTTATTTCTTGTTCCATGGAATAAAACTTTAAAATATCTTAATTATGTCTTGCTTGGTTTCTATAGTAAAGTATAATAATAATAATTATTAATTAACTTTGATTTATTAGCCTTTATATGATCAAATCTGTCAATACAATATAAAAACTTTCATTGGGCCAATACGGCAAAAACCAGTCCAATACGGATATTTTCCGTATTGGCCCAATTTCAGTCAGTCCAATAACAACTAGATCGGAATCCGCTAGACATTTCGACAATTGCAAGGAAAAATCCCGAGAGATATTGGACTGGTTAATTAATAAAGGTATCATTACGTGATGTTTTTCATATTGGCCTAGTTATAGGTCCTCGGTCTGCTGTATTGGCGTTCGGCTGTGCCTCAGGCCAATACAGCAGGCCTCGGACCTATAACTAGGCCAATATGAAAAACATCACGTAATAATACTATATAATTTTCTTTATTTAAACAGGGTAACACACATTATTACAAAAATTAGTTTATATTGGGGTCCTGTAATATTGAAAATATTTCACAAACAATAAAATTTATGATTATTAACTAAACAACTAATGTCTGTCAATGTAAGTATATTAGGGTTATATATATTAGAACTGAGGATCATGCCCGTCAAGCATAGGTAACCATTGCCGATTTTGGCTATACTGTTTATGATCTTCAATCTTCAATCTTTGATTGACAACATATTTGTTACGTTTGATGGACGTGTTTTCAATAGACAGTCGACATACCTATGGATACAAACTGCGTTCCTCTTTTTGCCGACTTGTTCCTTTATTTGAACGATGCAAGCTATATACAGGGGCTTCTCAAGAAAACGAAAAGCTAACCCGATCTTTAATTTCACGTTCCGCTATATAGATGATGTCCTTTCACTACATAATTCTCGGTTAAGTGATTTTGTTGATCCCATCTATCCCATTGAGCATGAAATAAAGGATACCACAGATATAGCTAATTCTGCTTCATACCTTGACCTACACCTCGAAATTGACAGCGAGAACTGGTTAAGAACGAAACTTTACCACAGAAGAAATGCTTTCAATTTTCCATTGTGAACTTTCCATTGATATGTAGCAACACTCCAGCATCACCTGCATATGGAGTATATCTCTCTCAGTTATTCCGACCTTATGATTCCGACCATGACGTCCCTTATATTAAACTGGACCCCTGTTATAATTACATCTTGATAGAACATTGGCCATGGGAAAAATCCGAACACCTGGTCCATAATCAAGATTCAGAGGGGGAAAATGCATCATTATTAACTGGACAAACAGTAACCTCTAGTTTAACAGAAGCTACTAACCCTTCCGAAGCACATGAGTTCATCCCGGCTTTTAGTAGGATTCATGTTGTTCGGTATTTGTCTGTGTAGTGATTTGTAGATAGTTTTTTGTCCTTTTGTTGTTTTCTTTTCTTTTGGCCATTGTTTTGTCTTTCCTTCGATTTACGTCTTCTGATTATTCCTCTGGGTACCTTCAAACTTTTATTTATCCTATATGTCAATTGTATAAATTAGCATCTTAATGGTATAGGTATATTAGTCAGTAATATAAGTTATGCACTATCACACCTGTACGTATATTGACCATCTAGCTAACAATTGTGTAGTGTGTGTCTGTGTATTTGTTTTCACTTTATTTGAGGGAGACGTTGTATACTAACTATGCCTGAACCTTACAGAGCTACTATGTCGGTAGTAAATATATATTGTTGTGTTATACTTATCGGTTCTGTTCTGTCTACCAGTTGTATAGTATTCATTATCCTCTCAATGTAAGTATATCAGGGTTATATATATTAGAACTAAAGTTCATATCCGTCAAGCATTGGTAACCATAGCCGAATTTGACTTTCTTGTTCAAAAATGTTTTGTTTATATTCATCTTTTCCCTTTTGATTATTAAAGTACCTGATGAAGCTTATTCCCAGAACGTGTTGTGCATGTGCCCTAAAATGGATACCAACATTGTATTACGAGTTATGGGTTATACCGTAAATCGAAGTAGGACAGACAATACAATGTCAAAAAGAAAAAGGTCAAAAGGGCAAATAACGATCTACAAAACACTGCACAGACAACACAAGATGGAGCCAAACGAACCCGACAAAAAACCGGAGAAAACCTCAAGTATTCAATATAAAGATCAATTTAATTTAAAACAAGATACAATGAACAATGTTGACAAAGAGTTATCTCGCTTTTCACAGTATTTGTTGTATTTATTAAAAGAATGAAAAAAAAGAGACAGGTTAAAACTCTTATAACAATGAAACAATGGAAGACATGCATACAATCGTAATTGATATCTAGCTAAGAACAGATAACTTTGTACATCGATGTCTGAATCTAAAGCTTTTTGTAAGAGTAATATGTCTCTTTTTTTCAACATACTTTATTTATGAAACTTAAGTGCGACGTTGCATACATTATATTGACAACGGAGCGATATGAAAATCAGAGATAAAATCACTTATCAGACTTCAAATCTTTCGCAAGGATATATTTACGCCGACGAAATTTGAATCACCAACACAATCTTTCGCTATTATATTGCAAAGTAACATAAACAAGAATTACAAGGTTTAAATACAGATTCAAAATTCAAAAATCTCAACAGAAATGTTCGCATATCAATATTTTAAATATAAAACATCTTTTAACCTTGAAAATTATATTTCACTTCATACTATACGGTTAAAAATTGGCATACTTGTAGGAAAATTAATTTACTTTGATTTTATACTGGTCATCAAAATGGTGTAGTTTTCTAAAATTCTATGCATAGTTAGCAAAATTTACTTAAATTTGGACCTCGAGTGGCTAACAGTTTTGCTCCGGTATTTAAAAACTGTATAAACATATATTTCTTTCGCATTGGATTCAAAGTTTACATATAATGTTTTATTCATTAAGCGAAAAAACTAACACAATAAACCTATTATTAAAAAATAATAACAATAACAAATATTGTAAATGGGGTCATTTTGTAGTTTCACCAGATTTTAATTCTGTACAATAATGCGCCAGTTGATAAATAGTTAAGTAACTAGTAGAAATTAAAAATATAATCATTACCCTATTTAGTGACACACCTTTTGTTATCTAAGTTTCTTTAATGGGATTTTATATACCACCCAAAATATAGACTAACAAATCTTTACCTTACTTAATTTTTCGGAAAGTTGTGTCCGGTCCCGGTAGATCAGATTTTGAAAAGGGTGAGTTTCCATTAGACAAACTTCCGACAGCTTCAATGGTATTTGGGCACTGAAAAAACCCATCATAAAAGATTCGAAGGGCTCAGGTGGTATCGTAGGAATAACGCATCAGAAATTTGCCCTTGTTAGATGGACACTCACTAGACATTTCCTAGCATCATTTAGTAGTGCAATGAACGACACGGCAGGTACTACAAGCACCAGCAAAACCTCACATGACGAAATGAAGCAAACAGCTTTGAAGCGAGATGAAGAACAAGTCCAAGCAATAGTAAACCATTTGAACGAAACCATGACTGACCCCTTTGATATAGAGGCCCACCCTCCTTGTCTCATGAATATTTCTACAGGCATGCATGCTACCAGAGAAGTACAGGATTCTTTGCTGTCTGCTGTCAACGAAGGTGAAAGAAAGTGCAGAAACTTTGTTAATAGTGCTCTCTCTGTAGGACAGTCTGTGAGTTTTTATAGCCCTATCTCAAAGTCAAAATTGAAAACATTTGAACACATGAATGCCAAGACATACCTGAAATGCAAATCTGGTGAAATCATAACCGGTCATATCAATCCAGAAATTGTTTTCAGACGTGCTCTAGTTTTGGCTAATAGCAGAGATGATGTCACGATTGACAACATTCTTTCACATCTTGTAGGGCCTATCCCGGTGTCCATGTTCCATGAAGATGGTACAACGAGGAAATCTTGTAAATCAGATCTATTGAAGCAGTTCGAAAATGAAGTTTCCCCAGTTCTTTCGTTGCCGGATTTTGACCCTTCGTTGACAACTTACATCAGAGATGGCATGGCACTAGTTCAGTGCATGGATGCAAAGAAGCATATAACCTTTGGAGACCTTGCTACCGACTACTGCAGACAGTTGACATCATGCTTTGCAAACGCACATACAGTAGCAGATGTATTTGACCGGTATGACGTAAAAAAACTCCATCAAGTCGGCTGAAAGAGAGGTGGTTCCAAAGTGACTGCCCATACAAAGATGTCATAGAAGGGAGAAATATTCCTGACTGGAAGAAATTTCTATCTGTCAAAGAAAACAAGTAAACTCATAAACTTTTTTGGTGACTTCATTGTCAAATTCAATCAAAGTAACCGATGTGTGCCCCCTGGAAATCTGTATTACATTGCCGGTTCATTTGGAAATCCGGAAATTGTGAAAGTTGTTTCAGACCAGGAAGTCTTTGATTGTCCTGACTTGTACATCATTCAAGAAGAGGCGGACACCCGTATGATCCTCCAGACTTTACATGCTCAAAGAATTGAGAAAGCAAGGCAGGATCATTATCAAAACCTCTGATACAGATGTGATTGTTCTCTGTATTTATTTTGATAAGCAGATGACAAACACCAGTGAACTGTGGCTCCAAATGGAAAACGTTAGTAGTGTTCAGGACGGTCGTAGGTTTTTACCTATTCATGAACTATGTTCTTCTCTCTCAGAAATCACATGTAGAGTGTTTCCTGCCGCACATGCTCTCTCTGGGTGTGACACTACCTCTTCCTTCTTTGGAATTGGCAAAACGTCAGTGTACAAAATACTGAAAGATGCAGCACCAGATTTCCATGATTTAGACAATTTGGGAGATCCCGACAAAGATGTTGCTATTTCATGCTCTTCACGGTTTGTAGCTAGGCTTTATGATCAGAAGAAGTCTTTTGCATCCTCCCATCATAACATTAACAAACTTCGAATAAAACTTGCTACAAGTCGGGATGCAAGTCTGGTAAAATTACCACCTTCAGAAGCGGCGCTTCGTCAGCATATTCTTCGTGCCTCATTCCAGACCAAAGTTTGGCATGCTTCCTGTCTGGCAAAGCCACCTCTGCCTTCACCAATGGAATACGGATGGGGAACTGTCAAGGATTCTTTGCATCCAGTCTACTTTGAAGGAAACATGTCAGCAGAATTTCTCCGTGATCTAGTGTGTTCATGCAACGGGAAATCGCAATGTAAAAAGTCCTGTGTTTGTGCAGAGCATAACCTTGCATGTACTGACTTATGTTCTTGCCAAGGATCAGAATCATGTAAAAACGTCCATTATTATACCCTTGCAGAAGACGTTTAATGTATTTACGAGCTGTTTCATTGTTCTGCAAAGATCTTGTTTCGCTTAAGTCTTGTGTAGAACAGCTCCAATTTCCACATGAAAAAAGGCAGTTCCAGTCACTCAGAATGCATTGTACAGTTGTTTTGCCTTATTTCTTGCTGATTTCTGTTGATGCATTTTGTTGCATACAAGAAGTTGTGTTTTTGTTTTTAACCCACATATAAGTATGTTTTGTATGAGTTAATGTTGTCAATTGGACATGTACCAACACAAATCTATGTGAACAAAACTTATATTCCTCATTATAATTTGGCTATTATTTATATTTATTTTGTAGAATACATATTTTTCTATATTTTCTTTACGTTTGAATAAGTTTTAATGGCTTTACTATCGACAGTTTGGTAAATTACCAGGTTTTTAAGCGAAAACCCTCCCCCTTTTTGTGAAAACACATAAATTTGCACAGAACAATTCTTTTTTTATGACATCCGACGTTTTAGATAGAAAATTGAATAAGGAAAACCAATTATGCAATTTATCGTTTTTCTTTAATGAAAAGGGGATTCTAATTGAAATTTGGTATTCAATGAATTTTTGTATGAAAAATGTTTTTTGATCTTTGATCTTGATTTCTGAAAAACTGCACCATATTTTCTTTTGACGACCAAATTATTTTGAAAGTACGAACATTGCCGAGTCGAATAATATATGACACAGCCGTATAGTATTCATGACGATTAAATTTTGGAAATGATGTCTCTAGTCACCGGGCTATTAGTAACCATACATTTAGAATAGAGACTGGTAGACATGAACGTAAACTCAATTCAGTCTCTGGAAAACTTGAGTTGCTTCCAAGGTGTGAGAGACTCTGTCAGCACTGTACTAGTAATTATATTGAGGATGAACTGCACTTTACTCTGGAATGTCCTTTATATCAAAAGCAAAGAAAAACCATTCTAGACAATTTATATATAAAATTTCCAAATCTATATAATCTAGATCATCCAAACCTTTTTATTTGGATGATGTCAAATGATGCGTCTGTTTTTCTATCTACATTTATTAAGTATTTAGATAATAACTTTTTATCAAGAAAAGAAAAGAAGATTATTTAGAGTAAAGAAGACTATAATTATTTTTAATGATTTTTTAATATAATAAATATATTTATATAATAATGTTGTGTTAGCAATGACTATGCCAATATAGTGGTCAGGGTTGAAGACACGGTGCACGACCTGAAGGGTGACTAATATTATTGGATCAGATAGTCTTGAAAGTGTGAGAATATTCATTGTTTCATTTAAAGCTTTAATAATATAAAGATTTTTGAAGTTTGAAATTTAATTAACAACAATAACAAGTATTAAAAAACGTTTAGACGACTATGATAGATTGACAGATTGGATCTGCCCCCTTGTACGTGACCTAACTATATGTAGCTTGACAAACAGCTGAAAACCCAACCTTCCCCGCGTGAAACTGGCATAGTAGATGTACTATTTTCGCATAGTATATCAACGCTATATAATTCTTTGTGATATATGCCAAAATATCGTATGAACTTATATTACAGAAGAAATTTACAGAAAGCATACTAATCATAAATAGTATCCTCTTTGTGGCTGACTGACTCTTTCCTCCGTATTATTATTTCTCTTTGTTTTCTTTGTGTTTGTCTCCAAATAATGATTAAAATTAGTGTGAATGATTGTAAATGTTGATGTATGAATGATCTTCATGTTGTTGATTAATATGCCCATTTTTGGCCCTATGATTAGGAAAATAAAATCTTATCTTAATATTGACTGATTACGATATATTTCATGTTGTATATCTTAGGTTAGGGTTTGGGTTATGGTGCTCAATGCTAAGTATGTCTGAGGTCATTCACATTTAAACTTGTATATTTCAAACAAAAGAATCCCCTAAATAAATGCCAATAAGCGATAAAGGTAGAATAAAAAAATATACAATTGTACTTTAAATAGTTAACCTTTCTAAACATAACAGAAACATATCATGCATTCGGAACGTGTTTACTAATGAATATGTTTTTGTGTATAAAATATATATATGTTAATACCGGTATTCAAAACGATATTTGCTCTCTGGATTAGAAAAAAAACAACAGTTTGCAAAATTACAGAGAACGATATTTATAAATATATATGAAATTTTTGGATTTAACAAAACCGTAAGTACATAAAGTTGAAATGTTTATAAATTAAATGTATGTTGACAGTATCGGATAAAAATATAGTTGAAGGTTTTCCATTTGGTAGGCTAAAATGTAAATTAAAATTTTCAGAGTCTAATGTTAGAGCAAATATGATGACCCAGCATATTTGCAATAATTGAAATTAATCGTTATGCCGTTTCAGTAAATTGACATTTGCATACGCACCAATATGATGGGATTGTCATAATGATTTGTTTGTATTTCTGCAAATGATTTCCCATGTAAAGGAATATGCAATTGATTGAAGTATTAAACGGTAAAAATGTACACTTGTTTCTCTTCTAGAACAGATAATCCTGACTCCTAGTCGATCGGTTATAAACTTTTCATTCTCTGTGCATAGTGGGTTAACATCAGATGTTGATTATATATTTTTGTTTGTTTAACTCAACGGGGAATGAAATGCACCATCTGCCGCACTCGAGTAGGCACCGTGCACGTCACATTACAATGTAGCTAGGCGGCCTATATAATTTATCTGCGAGGGAGATATTATTATAGTATATACAATATTAGGTATAGGAAACCTTGCTCGATTTTTCCTATCCTATTTATGCCCTTTGATTTTCTGGTGTCTCATCATTTATTCGGAATTCACTTCTTTTGACTATTAATATACTTGATGAAAGTTTCTCCAGAAACACGTCATGTGCACCGAATTAGATATATGCTATATTTTATTTTATTACAGAATGAACGGGACGGAGTTTAAAGTTGGGGACATCGTCGCCACAGTTGTTATCGTTTTGTCGCTAGTAATGGCTGTCATCATAGCCATTTTATGTAGATGTCACAAAAAGCACAAGAGAAAGCAGGTAAAAACAAATTCTTAGTCAGAAGAGTTGTCAAGGGATACTGTAAATACTTTACATTTAGCAAGTAACATATAGCATTTTAACCACATATTGTACTTTAAATTGTGATATAGGGTTTTCATTGATTAAACACTGCTATGTTTGTTTATATAGTGAACTCCTTATCATTTTCTGAGTCGTTTTCTTCTATTGATTACTCGTCGTATTTATTTTGTATAGAAAGTTGTCTATATTTATTTTCGTGGTAATATTTCTTTCGAGAACATCATTCAAATTCATTTACATAGTTTCAGTACCATACTTATATGTCGCATTATATACCTTAATTGGGATAATATGAAGCAGTCTGCCGCGATACTGGTACTACAATACTGGTACACAATGCTGGTAATACCAGTATTTTACCAGTATCTTCCAGTATCTGCAATACTGGTACAGATACTGGTAAATACTAGTATCCCAGTATCTTCCAGAATTTTCCAGTATCTGCAATACTAGAAGATACTGGTCATTGCCAAAATATGAGCATTGTAGATACCGGAAGATTCTGAGAAATACTGGTAATACCAGTATTGCAGATACTGGAAGATTCTGGAAAATACTGGTAATACCAGTATTGCAGATACTGGAAGATTCTGGAAAATACTGGTAATACCAGTATTGCAGATACTGGAAAATACTGGTTATACCAGTATTGCAGATATTGGAAGATTAGGTAGAATTCCGGTTAACCCGAGTTTTTATGCCTACATTATACTAAAAGAATTGAATATAATTCATACTCATACGTTATTTCTGCTGTACATAACATAAGAGGCAAAAGCCCTGTAATGTCAAAATATTTTGTATGGTCCCTTAGAGTTTGATATATATTGGTAAGGTAATTTGACATGACTGGGCGGAGCCTAATACTAAGGGTAAATACAATGAGCTGTGATTTACCGTTAGAATTAGGTTCTGCCCACTCATGTCAAATTGCCAGATACTAGAGTTTCCAGTATTGTGTGTTTTACAATACTAGTATTACCAGTATTGCTGGATAAAGAATACTGGAGCTTCCAGTATTGTGTGTTTTACAATACTACTAGTATTACCAATATTGCTGGATGAAGAATACTAGAGTTTCCAGTATTGTGTGCTTTACAATACTAGTATTACCAGTATTGTTGGATGAAGAATACTGGAGCTTCCAGCATCGTGTGTTTTACAATACTAGTAGTACCAGTATTGTTGGATGAAGAATACTGGAGCTTCCGGTATTGTGTATAGATCAACGATTCTGGTATTCCAGTATTGTAAATGCACGATACTGGTACATCCAGTATTGTATATGTACGATACTGGTATTACCAGTATTGTAACATTACAATACTGGTATTTCTAGTATTGTACAGTGTTACAATACTGGTATTACCAGTATTGTAATATTTACAATACTGGTATTTCCAGTATTGTGAATATTATGATACTGGTAATACCAGTATTGTAAATATTACAATACTGGTAATACCAGTATCGCGGCCGGCTGCTTCATATTATCCCTTAATTGTCCTATTAAATTTAAATGATTTTCACTTTGCATATGTCCCTCTACCAACATATATTAATGCCCTACAATTAAGTGTAATTCAACTGCGAACAGTTTGCATAATCATAGATATAACAGCCACAGTGATTAAGCTAAGACTAACATTGATTACTGATGAAAAGCCACGAGTAAGACTGTTGCATTACAACTATAACATGAACGATTTATTCTATTAAGAAAACAATTCAATCACACACAATGTATATATTCAACTTCGGTTTTATAAAAACAATTACTCCATGTCGGTGGTTTTCTCCGGGTACTCCAGTTTCCTCCACCAATAACACTGACCACCACGATAAAACTGAAATATTGTCGAAAGTGGCGTTAAAAATAATAACCCTAACTCCCTATATAAACAAACAGTCTACGGCAAAAACTGTCATTGAACAAATGTTTCTGTTTTCGACAGATTTTTGTCGACAGAGGTGCAACATACATTCCAGTTTCAAAACTCATGGGTAAGGAATATTTTAATTTGTTGTTGTTTCTAATTGCCTGTACCAAGGCAGTAAAGTGAGCGGTCAAGAATATCTGTGTTAGGGGCATCAATTTTGCATCTTTCTATGATTGTTCTATAGGATATTGGAACTTTTCTGATAGCATATACTTTTTTGCTTTTCACTTTAAAATCACTTCATTTCAAAATTTCATTTGGGGCCGTACGTCGCGGTCGTGATCGTATGGTAGTTGGATTTATAACTACCTGTGCAGTCAGTGCCTATCACCACTAACGTTGTGAGTTCGAACCCCGTTCATGGCGAGGCATACTAGATGCAACATTATGTGATAAAGTTTGTCAGTGGCTTGTGGTTTTCTCCGGTATTCCGGTTTCCTCCACCAATAAAACTGAGCGCCATGATATAACTAAAATATTGTTGAAAGTTCATCCACCTGATGTAATAAAAATTTATTTCGACAACATTTTAAGAATCTTTATTGTTTGGCTTAAATTAAAATTAAATCGAGGATTATTGCTACATATGTCAATAAAAATCTTACAAATACCTCTCTAATGGCTTATTTAACGTGTAAATTGAAGGCTAAGATTTGACATTTCCTATCAAAGTCAATATAAAGCTGGCCGACTGTACTTTAATAATCATCACTCCTGTCCGTGCTAACATATGAAGGTAATTAATGACTTGTATGTTGTCATTTACGACCGGGGCAACGAACCGTCGAGCACCGACATTAGTTAGGTAACTATATATGTGGTATTATATTATTATATAGGTTAATATATTCATTTGTAAATATATCCACAATCACTCCATGCAATCGTGGTTAACTTGCACTTGACATGCAAATCTAGGAGGTTCAAAACTCATGGCTGATTAAGCAAAATCTATTCTCAAGGTTATCCCAGAAACGCGTCGTTTGCAATAATAAGTGATTAACGATGTTTTCTTAAAACGAGAGGACTTTTCGCAGTCATTTCTCAGCGAAGCCCTTCGATGAGAGATGACTGAGAAACGTCCTCTAGTTTTAAAAAACATCTTTAATTATTTTATCGCTATTTTGTATTCATAATTAAATAATTTTGTTGTTGAGATACTGACATTTTATTAAACACAATTAATATTTTATATCGTTAATCACTTATTATCAAGGATTTGGTAATGTGACGTCATTATAACGTCATATTAGAAAACAGCGATAATACTACGTGCGTCCTTGACAACGCTTAGCGATTAGCGATAATTTTCCATCTCAGATAGCAAGATCAAAGGAAAATACCACAAACTAGCAATAAAGTAGTTATCTACGTTCTTATTCCCCCTTCTCTTTGTGAACATGTCTAGCTCTAATCGAAATAATTAAATTGCACTATACATTGCAAAAATTCAATTGTTTTGCATATTTATTTCGGAAACCGACAAAGATAAATACTAATTATGGAGATAAATACAAAAACACACAATCCGGGTTGAGTGCGTGATTAATCTTCAACACCTAATTAGTATATGCTGCAACGCTATCATGACGAGAACAAGTTACAAGTTACCTTCTTAATGAAATAGTATCGGGTTTGTTATAGTCCAACCTGTTGAGTAGAATTTTCAAAGGTGCTTATTAACCTACATACAGTCTATATGTAGACATTGACGCTCCATTTGGACACATTATCGTGATGCTGAGCCAACCAGTCTGTCCACTAAAAATCTCCTCGATGCGGCGTGCTTAGTAGATTAGCAACAAATACCTATTGCATGGTCTTTGGTCTGACCCGATCCGAACTCGAACCTACGATTTTCCACACTCGGAGCGAGCAAGCTAACAATTGCACCATCGAGGTAGCTAAATCCTGGTAGACAAAACATAGACAAAACAAAACAAATAAGGCGTAAAACTTCAACAAGGAGAAATAATTTTTTTTTTTACTACGGTTAAGAATACCTAGCTGAATTAAAACACTAATGTTAACACACACTATCATGAACAAAAGTGCCAACATATCAGGTGACAGTATATAATAAGCTTACGTTGTTGTGTTTTTGTATTTATAAGGTTCAGCATGTGGTGTTTGTCTGGATTCAAAAGATTCTAGAATGGGCCAGGTTGTCAAATTATACTGTAACCATAGTAAGTAATATGTTAGAATTATATTTTATAATCTTGATGCAGAGTCTAATCTTTGTTTTAAACCCAACACAAGATATATCACATTGGATGCAAGCACGCTGTCCTGATTCAGAACCGACCCGTCTTTGTCCCTATTCTTAAGTTCGGTTTGCTAAGCGGAGAAACAGCAAATACCATGTTTATGGATTTCGGTTTGACCAGATCTGAGATCGAACCCTCGAAAATGCTTTACCATTACACCAACAAGACAGTGGTGTTTTGTGGTTGGAGTATGCTAAATGGAACAACAGAAAGTTAATCTTTAGTTTTATGTGTAATGTTTTGTAGATTGTTGATTGTCACTTTGCCCTTTTAATGGCCATTGTTTTGTCTCTCTGTCTTCGAATGACGGGTTCTAATTACCCCCCTTTGATGTCTTCAAACTTCTCCCCTCTTAAATGTGCTATGAAGATAATAAAATAACAGATTGCAATTACAGTTATTATATGATATAATTAGCTCATCTAAAAAACGCATGCTAAACAATCTGAACTAATTGCAGTATTGTGTAAGAAATAGGTGATGATATCACATATGTTAGAATTTCACCAAGTGTATATTATGCATGTACATGTATAACAAAATTAAGCACGTGAATTTCAACATTCTGTATATGCAGCTTTTCATCAAGACGTGCATTAAAAATCACACGTATGATGTAATTATTAAAAAAAAATTCTTCTCCCTCAGGCATAGGTGACCTCAGACGATTGTGGCTCTCCTGACCTTTGACCTTGAGCGTACCTGATGAAGGTTATTCCAGAAACACGTCGTGTCTACTAAATTTGATATCTACGTTTTTATTTCAAATTTTCATTTTTATTCTTTCAGCTTTTCATCAGGAATGTATGACAGAATCTTTAAAAAGTCAAACACAATGTCCGATATGTCGACAAGGACTTAAACTATTTACACCAAGCCAAAGAATATTTGCTTATTTCCAGAACAAAATTAGTCAACTTCCGTTTACACAAAGTGGTACAAGTGGTAAGTTATGAATGAAGACACAGTGAAAGACATGTTGCTTTTATTGTGTGTTGTATTTGTTTATTTTGTGTGTTGTATTTGTTTATTTATTATGTGCACTACCTGTGATTATTGTTTTTAGTCAAGAAAGTTAAAATCCGTACTTTCACTTAGCTGTTTGTATTAATGTAAAGCGTCCTAGACTCCTGTACTAAACTTTAGCTGTAAGGATTCCGTGTAAGATGTCATATCCTACCACTTAGCTGCATGAAATATGTGAATTGTGCTATAGGCTAATTTTATTTGCATGGATTCCGTGTAAAGAATCATATGAGACTACTTCTGAATTAAAGGTAGTGAGAAGAAACGAGAAAAGGCGAGTGAGATGGTTGTGGTGCTTCTTTATTTTTTGCTGTTTTATTGTATACAATACATTGTAATGTCGTTATTTTGTTGTGTCGACTTAGTCGTGTAACTCCGCAACGAAACATTTCGTCGAATTTTAATGAAATGGTGCATTTTCTTTTTATTTATGTGGCAAATATTTAACACGCCTTCACATATCCAGATACTAGTTCAGACACGCTACATTGTTGTGCCTGTCCCACGCTAGGACTGATTTCTAACGTCATATGGCGTGGTCTTGTTTGTGTTCGTTGAGCTCAGCTACGATGAGAGGTGATTGTTCGTTTTATAGATATTGGTGGAATAGATAATCATCGCCGTTTAAGCTTTTATTTCTTCATAACTACAAATAATGTTATGCTTCGCGTATTGTGCAAATATCACTAGTTTACAGTGTAAGTACATGCATGTTTAAATATATTTCTCATGGAAAAGTCAAATCGGAATATTTATGTCCAAAACTCCGAGATATATTATATTTTCATGGCGCAAAAAAATGGCTTACTTAAAAGAGAATATTTGCATAATTTTCTAATCTCCTGAAATTATGGGTTACGATAGGTATGTGAGTGCTACCCGTTAGATAATAGTTAATAATGAGATAGAACAATATGACAGAAAACACTAAATTTTTCAACAAAAAACGTTAGAGAAAGCCGAAGCGGCAATCCAGAATGGAGAATCCAGAGACACAGGCAACATCGGACATAATAGACAGAACGATGTCAAGCAAAATAAAATAACACAAAAATGAAAAAGGTGAGCCACAAGTACATTTTGCACTCCAACCAGAACTGGGGGTGAACATTGGTCATCTCGAAGGGTAAGCAGTTCCCGTTTCGAATAATATATTCGCCGTACTACCCATACATTCAAGTCTAGTAAGCGTATTGTGGACTGGAGAGGAAAGAAAATAATCTAGATAAAACGGAAAAGGTCCGTTGTCATTTCATAAACTGATATTTCGTAGCCATCGACCAGTTCGTATTTTGGTAACAATTACTTCAACTTAGGAACAACATACGTTTGCACAATGCTTTCATTTGTTTGTTTTTCAGATTTGGAGGCTAATGTCTGACAACGAGAATAGTAATTCAGTGTTATTTTCTCAGGGGAAAAGAAGTTTAATGTCAGTAGATATGTTACCAAAGACACTGGTCAACCTCTTCTTGTCGACATTGAAAACTAGTGATGGTACAAGACACACGGTCATTGTAACCTTGATCTCACATTTGTGTGCACCAATGAATTGTATCATGGGATTTCAATTAGTGCGAAGCATTGTATTCCCCAACCATTGTCAAAATAAATGGGAGATAATACACATGCATATAAGGCACGATCACTGTAAACTTGATCTCACAGCTGTATGCATCATTGTATTGCATTATGGGATTTCAATTAGTAGGAAACAGTGCATTCCCTCTCCGTTGTCAAAAAGGGGAGATAATACACATGTATGTGAAGAAGCTATTATATAATTCTCCCAAGTTCAGAAACACCAACGCGGAAAAGAAATGTTAAAACAACTGGCATGATCTGTACATTCTACCAAATACATTTCGTTGTGAATTCTAATTAAAGAAATATTTGTAGGTATATGCACAGGGGCTAGGTGCGTCCGAAATTTATTTTACTATATAATACAACAAGGGGAAGAACTCACTTGCTTGCATTTTTTTAAGTGGCTGTGTTAAATTGATCGTAACTTCGGAACGCCTTAATATTTACAAAAAATTGTTTCCACCAGTCGAAAGCCAAGTAATTTTCCTTTCAAAAGAGGCCGCAATTGTTAGCGTAGGCCTCTGAACTGCTGAGGTAAGCTACACGAACCAAAGCAAAACGGCGTGAAAATCGGAGGTCGTACAAATGCTGGGTTAACTTTTTCGGAACATCTCTAGACTCTACATGACTTTGGATGAAAAGGGGAAGTTAGTCAAATCTGTTCAGCCAATCAAAACGCCCGTTAGAACTCGCTCATATTTTCAAGTCTGTGGTGTTTGGGAAGGATGGAAAGGGGATTTCTTTCAAAAACAGACTTAAAGGGCATATAAATTGGGGAAAGGTAAGAAATTTGAACGTAATTTGAATGGATGAAAGTATTTAGTTAGTCAAAATGACTTGTTTACGCCAGGGAAAGTCTACAAATATGAAGTGATTAACCCATCATTTGTCCGATTTTCACGCCGTTTTGTTTTGATTCGTGCAGGGAACCTCAGCAGTTCGGAGGCCTACACTAACACTTGAGCTTTCTGTGGAAAGGAAATTTACTAGGCCTTCGACTGGTGAAAACATTTTTTGAAAGTATTAAGGCGTTCCGAAGTTACGATCAATTCAACACGACCAGTTAAACAAATGCAAGCAAGCGAGTTCTTCCCCTTGTTGTATTATATAGTAAAAAAAAATTTCGGACACACCTAACCCCTGTGGGTATATGGTATACAGGTGAACCTAATCAGACTTCGAAATCCACCCTATAAATATGCTTCTGTCTTCGTATAATTTTGCACTTTGAATTTCATATAATGAAAATAATATTTGCTAACCGACCATATATCATTGTGCTTTTGGATGGTAGGATGCGAAATAAATTTCTAATTGCAAGAAATTAGAGGTGATAAGGTTTGTTATTGATTGATAAAAAGGCAGCGGTTTTATCCTGGTAATCCGATTCTGTCCAATAATAAAAATAGAAAAATGAACGATATAAAATAAAAAAAAATTCCAGGTATAATAAGAAAAAAAATAGAAGTAAAAAAATAATAATGAAAAATAAAATAAAATTAAATATAAGGATTAAATAAATAGAAATAGAAATAAAAAGGAAGAAATTAAGGACAACAAGATATAAGAAAATAAAAATAATAACAAATGAATGCCACGATATAACTAAAATAATGTTAAAATTGGCAATAATAACCTATTTTATTATGATGAAATATTTTAAGTAACAATCAGTTAACATTCTTTACAAGGAAGTACCGGTGTTAATACAAACAAATGTGGTTTCGTTTAACAAATATTATGCAAATGACTACATGTATTATTTTACTGAGCGGAAATATTTACATGTTTTTCTAGACAACAATCAAAACCCATAGACAACATACCATACCCATAAATATCTATATATAGGCCAATAATTGAAAAACAATATTCAAATTGAATAGCCACACGACAGTGCCATGTGCTGAATAAAAAGAACGGGAAATCGAAATTAAATTTTATCTTGTTTCTTAATAAATAAACTAATCAGATCATTTTTAAATTATTTATCACGCATCCAAAATTAAAGTCATAAACCTATATTTTCGGAACCAATTAACCTGTCTTTTAATGAATCTTTTTAAACGTATCCGTCTTTTGCAAACGGTCAGAAATAGCATAATCCAATCTGCTGGGGTAGTCGCACCACCAGGTCTCAAACTGTGTAATCCATATTTCTTAATATCAGAAACAAATGGTCGAAATGCAGCAATGAACAATTCTCTCATACGAGTGTTTAATGTGAAAAGAGAGATAACTCTTTTCAACCTTCCTCAGCTGAGATACACAACTTCAATTAAGTATATGTTTATTGTTCTTTTTGTATTGTTATTTTACATTGTACTTTGTTGTATTGACATTGAAGATAGCTCATTGTCTGGTCTTTATTTCAATAAAATTACCTTATCTTATCTTATCTTACGAGTGTATGAAAGTGATCTATTCTCCTTTCGCAATTCAAAACGATCCTTACACTTAGTTAAGTTTCTATTCAGCAACAGCAAATACTTTTCTAATTTTTTTAACTGGATACAAGTTGCTATCCATTCGGGATATGACAACTGTATTTCCGTCGCGATATAAGTCAGTTTTACTTTTAGGAATAAAAATCGACACATAATAAGATTTGAAAATAATATCGCTCCTCTTAATTTATAATAACTCGGAAATACGCAGAAATTCTGCAAAGGCAAGAACTAATAATACGCTGTTACATAAGATTGTTCTCTTTGAAAACTGAATTATACAATTTAAGTAACATATCAGAAGTAATGGGTTCCTTTTTCTATATAGATGTAACTAACTAATCGACGTTTTGCACCATCAAACACGTTTTTGGCTATCAGACTATTAGTCGGAGATGTTTTCCCAAATAGTATGCGCCCAGTGTAAGCTGTAGTAACGGGACTGACGGTACGACTTGTTTGTATTAAAGAAGATATATAAATGCAACATGAAACGGATTTCCTAGGAATATATCCAACATGTTAATGCCATTCGTAACAGCTTTTTCCAACGCATGAATACCGCATAATATGCTTTAAATGTACTATCTGCCTCAGATACACACAACAAATCCATAAGTAAATCTACATTCCCAAATAAAGGTGACGGCAAAAGTTGTACATCAGACTCATGATCCTGCAAAAATACATGTACATTGTGTATAGCAAATATTTCAATAAGCACATTCTTATCATTAAATAATATTAATACATATAATCATTGTATATTAGTAAATCTCCAACAAGATTATTTAACATATAGTCTTAATGCTTGACATAGCATTCGATGTTAGTGTATTAGTTATCAACAAGGCTGATATCTTATATCAAGCCTTTAATGCCAGTTCTGAAAATGAAATTCAGATATGCATTAAAAAGTTAGTATATCAAAACTGTACAAGGCCTTAACATGTCTTCCTTTTTATCATATGAAAAACAGATAAGTATTAATAGCTTGTAAATTTCAAGGTATACAACCTTTAAAAAAATATTACTACTTCACTATTGTCTGAAATCTAACCTTAAAGATAGCATTATAAACGTCAGATCAGTAATACCAAAAATATATCTCTGACTTTTACCTGGAATGTAAAACATCTTTGCAACAGGTAAATCAATTTATCCTGCAATCAGTACATTTGCTGTACAAATATACCACACGAATAAATTTTTGCTTTATTCGTAGGCTAGAATAAACTTTTAAACCTACGAATAAACTTTTAAGCCCCGCCCATAGATTCCGGAACTACTTTTTTGTGTTTTTGCTCTCCTGTGAAGGAGTTAAAATATTAACCGTAACCAATGTCAATAATCGACGTCGTCTTTTTCTAATAAATGTTTTCGTTCTCACTATTTGTAAATTTACAAACCGACAAAATTAAACTAATAATTTTAAAATTTCATATTTTTTATACATATTTTACGATAAAAAAAATCCTAGAAGTCAATAAAAAACAAAACAAAAATCTTAAACAAATCCGAATCATTTATAACTTGACAGGGAAGCTTTGAAAACAAAACAAAAGCAACTAAAACTACAGGACAAAGGGAATAAACCAAAGAGGGCATGCCCTCCAACAGATGAGGAAATTAACATCCTTTATAACAGAAACGTTCTGGGCAGTCACACACCACAATCTTTACTAAACACACTTATATGGTTAAATAACTCAGTACAGTTTGAACATCAAACTCTAAGATTACTACATATATTTTATTATAAAATTTCTTCATATTAAATGTTCAATTAATTCACATCAATTACTTCAACATATCAGATAGTAGATTTCTTCAAGGTGAAAATAACACATATTCCTGCTATTGCATCAAGTCACTTTAAAATTATAGATAATTTTTTATATTCTGAATTCTTTATGACACCACAAGATATCTATATAATTTGTTTTAACCATTTGGAATAATTGTATTCAGTCACTTCCTCCAATCATCTTTTTTTTAAACATTTTTTTCTTTTGCAAAATTCCAACAAAGTTGTATGATCTGTCAGTTGAAACTAGTGTTTTATCTGCTGGAATTCTACTCACTGTTGATCAGGATTACAGTACATTTTTTATTTTGTGCAATTCCATTTGAAACTGATTCACATACCCCTGGCCTGTATGCAACAACTGAGTGATAGTTCTTGAAAAATGTCCTTTGTTTAATCAGATCTTTATAAAACGTTCATAGGTTTTTATGCAATTATTTCTTTCATATATATAGTCTTGGCACTTATTTCAAACATCACATGTACATTGTACACTGTTAAACCATTAATCCAGCCATTCATCTGAAAGACATTAATATAGCATTGATTATAATTAAAATACATGTTATTATATATTTACTAATAAAATAACAAGAAAAAAGGAACAAAATGCAGACTAAATTAGCAATGTTTGAATATTTGAAACTTCAAGCTTTCATAAAGCATTTTTGTATGATCCGACTCAGAAAATATATTCGCACATTAGTCATCACTGCAACAGCCAACATTATCATGTAAATATTGTTCATTCCAGAAAAATATATCCTTCACTCTAATATTTTTCTGGTCACAACACTTATGCAATAAACCTATGTCCATAATATTCTTGGTTCCTTAGTGACATCGCATTATGTAATTTACCAATCAATGGATTATGGTTTAATAATAGCAAATTTGATATGAAGAAAATAGTTGGTGGGGATTCTACATACATGTAGACTTCAATGCATATTAATTCATTTGATTATGATATACAAACAGAAGTTAAATATAGTAATTAAAATCATATCTGGTGCTTGTTGACACTAAATCAGATCTCTATTTTGATTTTCTTCAATTTACCGTGTATATATGAAAGTTTTATTTTATTCTATAAAAATAAATTCCAATTTTCCATTGAAACCTATGTAAAGTCCAGAAGATTGGTATTAGCTTCTCCTCCTTTATATACTTGCATTGTCGCAAAATACATAATTTATTTGTACGAGCTTTAGAAACAGGTAGAAAAGTGCATGAAAGAAAACTTTCCAGTCTCATGAAAAAAATGAAGGATAGTTGCAAATTAGACATTAATCAATCAGTGCCAGAAAATATCTTATCCCGTCCAGAAGTTAAGAGAAAACAATGTGGAGGGGATAGATATTATGCAAATATCAGGGCATAAAAATGTGGCATTTATTAATAATTACTCAACATTGAGTGAGGAAAGACACAAGAAAATATCAAACATCCTCAGCAACACTGAAAGTGAAACTAACAGAAATGCTTTTCAGCAAACTTACCTCGTAAAACCTCCACAAATTCTACAGCCAGTAGCACTTCTGATGTTTCGTGTCGAAGCAATCCCGATGTTCCTTCTTACAGTTCCAATACAAATATGTCAAGTCAAATTAGTTCTATGTTTTACGGCGTGGTCATCCATAACAAATGGTGAATGTGTACACAATTTTCACAAATGACTAAATATCCCAATAACTGAGCATTTGAGTGTTTGACATCGTTGTTAAATACATTTCCGTGAATCAGTTCAGTTTGTTGAGATAAATGATTAATCTTTCTGTTTTCTCTACTCTACCTAGTTTACTTAAAACATGCTCGAATCGTCTATACATGTATGTGTGTATTGCTTTCACATGTTTACAAACTGTGTGGGTCATACTTAAATACGCCTGCAGTAGTAACCAGGTAAATATATACGCCTGTGTGTCATACAAAGGTGGACGCCTGCAACTATATGGTTCTTTTTTATTTATTTTTTTTTAATATAAACTAGTAAAAGGAATATATCGGATTGTTATTATTTGATATAAAAAAATAAAAATAAAAGTGAACCATATAGTTGCAGGCGTATACCTTTTCACACAGGCGTATATATTTATCTGGTTACTACTGCAGGCGTATTTAAGTATGACCGCATGTGACGTATGGTCGCTAAATTAATGTGTTTTCATATCTATGAAAAACATATTAAATATATATATTTCAGGTTCTAAACTATCAATTTTCTATAGAGATTTTCACCTTAATCAATAAATCTTCACTTAAATAAAGTTATTTCACTTCCTTTTGAGAACTATTTGTTCGCGAATTTTTGTCGGCAAAAAAAATCTGGTATTTTACTACGCCAAATAGTGAGGATTCCGTTGCATTAAAAAATGCATTTTTACGAGTTAAGATTATTTTTTAGGACATCGTGGATTGCAGGATAAATACAATATTGGTCTGTTGACGGTAAATATAGAATTTATTTGACTCGGCGCGAAACGGGGAGAAAGACTCGCTAGAAGCTCGTCTTTCACCCCGTTTCTCAGCCTTGTCAAATAAATTCTATATTTACCGTCAACAGACCAATATTGTATATATATCCGATCACTTGATCTATAAACCCGTTACCACTCTGACATAGCATTGACCAATAATTAGCCGACGGCCAACATGGAACAATCAAAGTTCCAAACAAACAAACAAATACTTTATTATCCCCAGACACTATACAGTGTACAAGGGGTCAAAACATCAAACAAATACATAGTAGTTAGACATTTACAACATAAATACATATAAACTCAATACATTGAAATAGACAATTGCAATTAGAAATTTACAACAATATACAAATAGGGTAGCTTGACTCAAACAACGTCACGTGCAGTTCGTGGCAAGAATGTAAACATTTATACTACACGTGGCAGTATATACAATTATGTAATTTGTAGAGTGTTGTTAAGTTTTTATTTATTTGTGTGGGATTACATATTTTAAAGTATGCAGGGTAAGTACTATTTTTTTTTTAATTATTAGTTTAATTCCATGTTCTTGTGAGTAAAAAAAATGAAAAAAAAAAAAATGTGCTAAAACATTGGAACCATTGATATAAAACTGAAAAGGATATTACCAATTACAAATATTTAATAATTTTTCTAATGAATCCACATATTTTACGATACAACGTTACATTACATCCCTTTCAATTTATATAACGAAGGATTTCTTAAGTAATATTCCGGGATAAATTTTGTTCGTAGTTCATTAATTTGTGGATATGAACAAATAAACAAATAATGAAATTCATTTCCAATTTCTAGGTTACATAAATGACATTTCCTGTTTTGTTTCAGAATATTTGCCCATCTACCAGTTTCGATAGGAAGTTTCAAATTCGATCATCTCAGTTTACACATATATATTCTATCAGATGGGTGTAACATAATAAGATAAGGTTCTAGCTTAAATTCGGTTTTGAAAATACCATAAAATTCACCTCGTGAAGAACTATTAATCTGTTGAAACCAATGCTGAATATACTGGTCTAACAACTTTTGTTTTAGAACAGACTTTAATACATTTCTATTCATATGTATCTGATCATTCCAAATGAAACTAAGTCCACACTCATCAAAGATTGATTTGACGTATGTAATCCATTTAAAATGTATGGGATTACTTTGATGAAGTTTGAACATAAGTCTATACATGATACTGGAAAGTTTATTATTATTACATAACATTTTATTCCAAAATGTAGCCATTCTCAACTTAATAATAATTTCAACAGGAAAACGACCAATTTCACCGTAGACCATGAAATTTGGTGTACTGCTTCTTAAGTTTAGAATTCTTTTACAATATTGCAAGTGCATTTTTTCTATGCCCTGTTTATTTTCAAATCCCCATACTTCACAAGAGTAAACTAAAATTGGAGTAATAAGTGAGTCAAATAGCTTTAATTGTAAGTCAATCGGGATGGCTAAGTTTCTTATTTTTCTGTATAAAGCATATAATGCTTTATTTGCCTGATCTAACAATTTCTTTCGAGCTGTACAAAAATTTTCATTATAATTAAATATAACCCCTAGGTATGAGTACGAATCTTGTAAATCTATAGCCTGACCATATATTTTAAAAACAACATTAGTTTTATATTTCTTTTTGCTAAACACTACAATTTTTGTCTTATTCGTATTTACAGTGAGTTTCCAAATGTTACAATACTCTTCAAAAGCTGATATTGCCTCTTGAAGGCTTTCTGCCGATTCAGATAAAATTACAGTGTCATCTGCATAAAGTATTATAAATATTTTTAAATAACATGCAATTGTGTCTTGACATTTTTTAGATATTTGTTCAAGATCACTGATATTATTTTCCAAGAAAAAGGTTTCCAAGTCGTTCAAAAACAATGAGAACAGAAAAGGAGACATATTTTCCCCTTGTTTCACCCCTACCTCACTATTAAAAAATACAGAACATTCTTCTCCTTTTCCAATTGATATACTGTCTCCTATATTTCAATACACGTGGTATTAAGTATAGGAGAATGTCCGAGTAACTCTCCATTCCTTAACAATAATGGAGCCGAGGGTCCGAGGCCCATTGTTTTTAAGGAATGGAGAGATACGAGGACATTCTCCAACTTAAAATCCACCCATTGTACTTTATTAATTTTATTAATTATTAATCTTGTAACAAAAAAGGCCGTGTATAGTATCTAAAGTACAAAGTATTAAATTGTTTGCCCCTTGTGGAACCTTAAAGTACAAAGAGAACAATAACTCTCCATTCCTTAAAAAAGATTAAGCAGTGTCAACAATTTCCTGTTTATTATTAATAATATTTTTTACAGAATACTTGTATATTTACTCGAATCCCGTCGTCTCAATTACAGATAGGACGATCTTTTAGTAACTAGAAATAAGCATTTAGTCTGTTCGTATAGACTTCCAGCTTGCTTTTATTCCGGATAACTTCAATACTCAATGAAGATCAACGAACAATAATTGGTCCACTCGACTTCGACACAATTAGACTAGGGGTTAGGGTTAGGGTTATGGTGTTTAACGCCACTTTCAACAATATTTCAGTTGTATCGTTGCGGTCAGTTTTATTGGTGGAGGAAACCGGAGTACCAGGAGAAAGCCACCGACCTGACCCGCCAAAGTCACAGATAAACTTTATCATATAATGTTGTATCGAATACACCTCGCCATGAGTTACATGTAAAGTGGCCTATTCTAAAAGTCACAACTTTAGTAATGATAGGCACTGATTGGATAGGTAATTGTAAATCCAACTACAATACGATCACGTACTACAACGGTCCCTTCAATTAGACTAGGGCTACAATTGTTTGGCCGCTCATAATTTAGATATCTAGACGGGAGGGTTGGAATCCGCCATCGCGTTGTGCTTGTTAGGGCGTAGAATTCTACCAACGTTGTTAAATATATGTCTGTGTATTTCAGTTATTGAGGATAAATTTGATCTTTATGGTTGATTAGATTGTTTAACACCACTTAATTATTATTAGTATATTATTAATAAAGAAATAAAATAGTTGTAATATTGTTCTTAAATAATTTTCATATATACACATTCAAAATGTGACATACTTTACATTTACGAACGTAACTGTGACAAGCTGTCAGATAATGGTTCAAATTTAGATGCATTCGCAGATATACACATACTTGTAATTCTCGATATACTACGCTGGTATCCATTTTCGTGGATAATCTGATAGTGATGCAAGTTCATGGTTTTGATATTTACTCATAGCTTCTTTTTTACATACACCTTTATTGGAGCATTAAAGTTCGTGGTTTATGATGCCAACCAAGCCACGAAAATTGATATTCAACGAATAACGATTCATGCACAATGCTTTAAATCTTAAAGACAAATGTAAAAAGCAGATATCTATGCGTAACAATAAAAACATTGAATTGTTTTTCTATGTATAACATCAATATAAAATCATGATTATGTCTGCAGTTCTGTATCATCTATACACATTTAACCGCAATGGTTGTGTAATGGTTAGTGTGCTCATATTGAGTGCGGTAGCTCGTCGGGTCAAACCATTTACTGAAAAATAAGGTATATGTTGCTTCTCTTCTAAGAACACAGCATTAAGAAGAAAGAGAAAAACTGGTTGGTTTGGAATCAAGATGATGTGTCCGAATGGAGCAAGATGTCTACCCGCGGACTGTTGTTGTGTGTGTCGGTCTAGTACATAATCATCTCATGGAATCTAGATTGTTGTCGTCATGATATAGCTGACAATTTTCTCATTTAGAGTTACACTACAATCACTCACTCCCTCTATTCACATTAAGACAAAGGAAAAGTTCTTAGTATCCAGCCAGACAAAGCAACATCAGTTAGCATAAAACAATAAAAACCTTAACAACATATCTGCCAACACAAACTATTACAAAGGCCAGGAAATATATACTAGGTACATCGAATTATTAGTCTCAGTTGTCCTGTGTACGACACCCAATGGACATTACAATATCAAATAAAGAAATGTTTGAAGACACATTAAGGGTACATAATTACATTACTTCCGTTTTTCATTGAAATGTTACAATATAATTGGTTATGAAGTGGTCACATGATTATAAAAGAGATGTTTTACATCCCAATAAAACTCAAACCCGAACTTGCACGTGCCTTCATGACGACATCAGATGTAAACAATCAATGGCGTAGTAATTTCCAACAGCAAATAATCTAACACAAATAAAATTCACAACGACAAATTAAACTATATTAAATTTTGGTGTGATTTAAATGTAATTATAAGAATTGAATGCATTTTTTGTAGTTTTATAGGCGTGTAAAAGCGTGGACCGAGGCACATTTTTTTGTATGAAGCGCTAGTTGTATCTGTTTGGCTGATATTGGAGATGACCTGTTTGTACTACAAGTGGTATCTTTTAATATAATTTGATCGCACAAGATGTAACAGAAGTTAAAACGTAGATATCTAATTTAGAGCGCATGACGCGTTTCTGGAATAAGTTTTATAAGGTACGCTGAAGTCAATTAATCTAAACGAATTTGAGAGCAAGAAAACAAAACTGCCTAAGCAGGATAAACAAAGTCGTATAAATATTATTTTTTTTTTATTTTTTTATTTTTTTGTAATTTTCAGTTTTTACAGACACTACAGACAATACTGAACAATTACACAACAAGACAAAATATATTATTTTATAAATAATCGTATAAATATGCCTGCGGGAGATAAGTCTGGTGTTATTAATATTTACATTATCTAGTAACTGTAAATTGCAATAATATATATGTTTATAAATGTCTATCAACACATATATTGATCCAATGATGGTAATACAATGATAGATATCGAATATATTAACCCGAAACATAGTCCAAAAGTTGTCACTAAAGTTATGGTTGTTCATTGTCTAAAGTTCATTTAATATCAAAAAGAGGAATTAAGAAATCTTTCTAGACATAGGTAAAGGAAAAGAAAGTACAAAAGTTCAGGCTGTAAGACATCAGAAAAAAAATCCTTGTATGGTGAATAAGAGTTACGGTTTTTAGAATAAGACTATTTATTACAACATGTGTTAAATGTAGGTCATATTGGAAGGTTTTATTATCATACAAGTAATAGTCCGATCAATCAGAAGTGTGATTCAAGAATTGACAATCCAGAGGCTCAGACAACATTGGGCACAAAACACAGAACGAAGATAAGTAAAACTATTAAAGACAGCACAGAAAACTAAAACGCTAATAACACAGACCGCGATGATGAACCAGGAGGGTAAGTATAACACAGACCGCGATGATGAACCAGGAGGGTAAGAATAACACAGACCGCGATGATGAACCAGGAGGGTAAGTATAACACAGACCGCGATGATGAACACATGTGATCCAGGAGGGTAAGTATAACACAGACCGCGATGATGAACACATGTGATCCAGGAGGGTAAGTATAACACAGACCGTGATGATGAACCAGGAGGGTAAGTATAACACAGACCGCGATGATGAACCAGGAGGGTAAGTATAACACAGACCGCGATGATGAACACATGTGATCCAGGAGGGTAAGTATAACACAGACCGTGATGATGAACACATGTGATCCAGACGGGTAAGTATAGCACAGACCGCGATGATGAACACATGTGATCCAGGAGGGTATGTATAACACAGACCGCGATGATGAACACATGTGATCGAGGAGGGTAAGTATAACACAAACCGCGATGATGAACACATGTGATCCAGGAGGGTATTATAACACAGACCGCGATGACGAACACATGTGATCCAGGAGGGTAAGTATAACACAGACCGTGATGATGAACACATGTGATCCAGGAGGGTAAGTATAACACAGACCGCGATGATGAACACATGCGATCCAGGAGGGTAAATATAACACAGACCGCGATGATGAACACATGTGATCCAGGAGGGTAAGTATAACACAGACCGCGATGATGAACACATGTGATCGAGGAGGGTAAGTATAAGACAGACCGCGATGATGAACACATGTGATCGAGGAGGGTAAGTATAACACAGACCGTGATGATGAACACATGTGATCGAGGAGGGTAAGTATAACACAGACCGTGATGAACACATGTGATCCAGGAGGGTATGTATAACACAGACCGCGATGATGAACAAATGTGATCGAGGAGGGTAAGTATAAGACAGACCGCGATGATGAACACATGTGATCGAGGAGGGTAAGTATAAGAAAGACCATGAGGATGAACACATGTGATCGAGAAGGGTAAGTTTAAGATAGACCGCGATGATGAACACATGTGATCGAGGAGGGTATGTATAAGACAGACCGTGAGGATGAACACATGTGATCTAGGAGGGTATGTATAACACAGACCGGGAGGATGAACACATGTGATCGAGGAGGGTAAGTATAACACAGACCGTGAGGATGAACACATGTGATCGAGGAGGGTATGTATAAGACAGACCGTGAGGATGATCACATTTGATCGAGGAGTGTAAGTATAAAACAGACCGCGAGGATGAACACATGTGATCGAGGAGGGTATGTATAAGAGAGACCGTGAGGATGAACACATGTGATCGAGGAGGGTAAGTATAAGGCAGACCCAGACCGTGAGGATGAATACATGTGATCGAGGAGGGCATGTATAAGACAGACCGTGAGGATGACCACATGTGATCCAGGAGGGTATTATAACACAGACCGTGAGGATGAACACATGTAATCGAGGAGGGTAAGTATAACACAGACCACGATGATGAACACATGTGATCGAGGAGGGTAAGTATAACACAGACCGTGAGGATGAACACATGTGATCGAGGAGGGTAAGTATAACACAGACCGCGAGGATCAACACATGTGATCGAGGAGGGTAAGTATAACACAGACCGCGATGACGAACACATGTGATCGAGGAGGGTAAGTATAACACAGACCGCGAGGAAGAACACATGTGATCGAGGAGGGTAAGTATAACACAGACCGCGATGATGAACATATGTGATCGAGGAGGGTAAGTATAACACAGACCCCGAGGATGAACACATGTGATCGAGGAGGGTAAGTATAACACAGACCGCGAGGATGAACACATGTGATCGAGGAGGATAAGTATAACACAGACCGCGATGATGAACACGTGTGATACAGGAGGTAAGTATAACACAGACCGCGATGATGAACACATGTGATCGAGGAGGGTAAGTATAACACAGACCGTGATGATGAACACATGTGATCGAGGAGGGTAAGTATAACACAGACCGCGATGATGAACACATGTGATCGAGGAGGTTAAGTATAACACAGACAACGATGATGAACACATATGATCGAGGAGGGTAAGTATAACACAGACCGCGATGATGAACACATGTGATCGAGGAGGGTAAGTATAACACAGACCACGATGATGAACACATGTGATCGAGGAGGGTAAGTATAACACAGACCACGATGATGAACACATGTGATCGAGGAGGGTAAGTATAACACAGACCGCGATGATGAACACATGTGATCGAGGAACGTAAGTATAACACAGACCACGATGATGAACACATGTGATCGAGGAGGGTAAATATAACACAGACCACGATGATGAACACATGTGATCGAGGAGGGTAAGTATAACACAGACCACGATGATGAACACGTGTGATCGAGGAGTGTAAGTATAAAACAGACCGTGAGGATGAACACATGTGATCCAGGAGGGTATGTATAACACAGACCGTGAGGATGAACACATGTGATCGAGGAGGGTATGTATAACACAGACCGAGAGGATGAACACATGTGATCGAGGAGGGTAAGTATAACACAGACCGTGAGGATGAACACATGTGATCGAGGAGGGTATGTATAAGTCAGACCGTGAGGATGAACACGTGTGATCGAGGAGTGTAAGTATAACACAGACCGCGATGATGAACATATGTGATCGAGGAGGGTAAGTATAACACAGACCCCGAGGATGAACACATGTGATCGAGGAGGGTAAGTATAACACAGACCGCGAGGATGAACACATGTGATCGAGGAGGATAAGTATAACACAGACCGCGATGATGAACACGTGTGATACAGGAGGTAAGTATAACACAGACCGCGATGATGAACACATGTGATCGAGGAGGGTAAGTATAACACAGACCGTGATGATGAACACATGTGATCGAGGAGGGTAAGTATAACACAGACCGCGATGATGAACACATGTGATCGAGGAGGTTAAGTATAACACAGACAACGATGATGAACACATATGATCGAGGAGGGTAAGTATAACACAGACCGCGATGATGAACACATGTGATCGAGGAGGGTAAGTATAACACAGACCACGATGATGAACACATGTGATCGAGGAGGGTAAGTATAACACAGACCACGATGATGAACACATGTGATCGAGGAGGGTAAGTATAACACAGACCGCGATGATGAACACATGTGATCGAGGAAGGTAAGTATAACACAGACCACGATGATGAACACATGTGATCGAGGAGGGTAAATATAACACAGACCACGATGATGAACACATGTGATCGAGGAGGGTAAGTATAACACAGACCACGATGATGAACACGTGTGATCGAGGAGTGTAAGTATAAAACAGACCGTGAGGATGAACACATGTGATCCAGGAGGGTATGTATAACACAGACCGTGAGGATGAACACATGTGATCGAGGAGGGTATGTATAACACAGACCGAGAGGATGAACACATGTGATCGAGGAGGGTAAGTATAACACAGACCGTGAGGATGAACACATGTGATCGAGGAGGGTATGTATAAGTCAGACCGTGAGGATGAACACATGTGATCCAGGAGGGTATGTATAACACAGACCGTGAGGATGAACACATGTGATCGAGGAGGGTATGTATAACACAAACCACGATGATGAACACATATGATCGAGAAGGGTAAGTATACCACAGACCGCGATGATGACCACATGTGATCGAGGAGGGTATGTATAAGACAGACCGCGAGGATGAACACATGTGATCCAGGAGGGTATGTATAACACAGACCATGAGGATGAACACATGTGATCGAGGAGGGTAAGTATAACACAGACCGCGATGATGAACACATGTGATCGAGGAGGGTAAGTATAACACAGACCGCGATGATGAACACATGTTATCGAGGAGGTAAAGTATAACACAGACAACGATGATGAACACATGTGATCGAGGAGGGTAAGTATAACACAGACCGCGATGATGAACACATGTGATCGAGGAGGGTAAGTATAACACAGACCACGATGATGAACACATGTGATCGAGGAGGGTAAGTATAACACAGACCACGATGATGAACACATGTGATCGAGGAGGGTAAGTATAACACAGACCGCGATGATGAACACATGTGATCGAGGAAGGTAAGTATAACACAGACCACGATGATGAACACATGTGATCGAGGAGGGTAAGTATAACACAGACCACGATGATGAACACATGTGATCGAGGAGGGTAAGTATAACACAGACCACGATGATGAACACATGTGATCGAGGAGTGTAAGTATAACACACACCGTGAGGATGAACACATGTGATCGAGGAGGGTAGGTATAAGACAAACCGTGAGGATGAACACATGTGATCTAGGAGGGTATGTATAACACAGACCGGGGGAATGAACACATGTGATCGAGGAGGGTAAGTATAACACAGACCGTGAGGATGAACACATGTGATCGAGGAGTGTATGTATAAGACAGACCGTGAGGATGAACACATGTGATCGAGGAGTGTAAGTATAAAACAGACCGTGAGGATACACACATGTGATCCAGGAGGGTATGTATAGCACAGACCGTGAGGATGAACACATTTGATCGAGGAGGGTATGTATAACACAAACCACGATGATGAACACATATGATCGAGGAGGGTAAGTATACCACAGACCGCGATGACGAACACATGTGATCGAGGAGGGTATGTATAAGACAGACCGCGAGGATGAACACATGTGATCCAGGAGGGTATGTATAACACAGACCGTGAGGATGAACACATGTGATTGAGGAGGGTATGTATAACACAGACCGAGAGGATGAACACATGTGATCGAGGAGGGTAAGTATAACACAGACCGTGAGGATGAACACATGTGATCGAGGAGGGTATGTATAAGTCAGACCGTGAGGATGAACACGTGTGATCGAGGAGTGTAAGTATAAAACAGACCGTGAGGATGAACACATGTGATCCAGGAGGGTATGTATAACACAGACCGTGAGGATGAACACATGTGATCGAGGAGGGTATGTATAACACAAACCACGATGATGAACACATATGATCGAGAAGGGTAAGTATACCACAGACCGCGATGATGACCACATGTGATCGAGGAGGGTATGTATAAGACAGACCGCGAGGATGAACACATGTGATCCAGGAGGGTATGTATAACACAGACCATGAGGATGAACACATGTGATCGAGGAGGGTAAGTATAACACAGACCGCGATGATGAACACATGTGATCGAGGAGGGTAAGTATAACACAGACCGCGATGATGAACACATGTTATCGAGGAGGTAAAGTATAACACAGACAACGATGATGAACACATGTGATCGAGGAGGGTAAGTATAACACAGACCGCGATGATGAACACATGTGATCGAGGAGGGTAAGTATAACACAGACCACGATGATGAACACATGTGATCGAGGAGGGTAAGTATAACACAGACCACGATGATGAACACATGTGATCGAGGAGGGTAAGTATAACACAGACCGCGATGATGAACACATGTGATCGAGGAAGGTAAGTATAACACAGACCACGATGATGAACACATGTGATCGAGGAGGGTAAGTATAACACAGACCACGATGATGAACACATGTGATCGAGGAGGGTAAGTATAACACAGACCACGATGATGAACACATGTGATCGAGGAGTGTAAGTATAACACACACCGTGAGGATGAACACATGTGATCGAGGAGGGTAGGTATAAGACAGACCGTGAGGATGAACACATGTGATCTAGGAGGGTATGTATAACACAGACCGGGGGAATGAACACATGTGATCGAGGAGGGTAAGTATAACACAGACCGTGAGGATGAACACATGTGATCGAGGAGTGTATGTATAAGACAGACCGTGAGGATGAACACATGTGATCGAGGAGTGTAAGTATAAAACAGACCGTGAGGATACACACATGTGATCCAGGAGGGTATGTATAGCACAGACCGTGAGGATGAACACATTTGATCGAGGAGGGTATGTATAACACAAACCACGATGATGAACACATATGATCGAGGAGGGTAAGTATACCACAGACCGCGATGACGAACACATGTGATCGAGGAGGGTATGTATAAGACAGACCGCGAGGATGAACACATGTGATCCAGGAGGGTATGTATAACACAGACCATGAGGATGAACACATGTGATCGAGGAGGGTAAGTATAACACAGACCGCGATGATGAACACATGTGATCGAGGAGGGTAAGTATAACACAGACCGCGATGATGAACACATGTGATCGAGGAGGTTAAGTATAACACAGACAACGATGATGAACACATGTGATCGAGGAGGATAAGTATAACACAGACCACGATGATGAACACATGTGATCGAGGAGGGTAAGTATAACACAGACCACGATGATGAACACATGTGATCGAGGAGGGTAAGTATAACACAGACCACGATGATGAACACATGTGATCGAGGAGGGTAAGTATAACACAGACCACGATGATGAACACATGTGATCGAGGAGGGTAAGTATAACACAGACCACGATGATGAACACATGTGATCGAGGAGGGTAAGTATAACACAGACAGTGATGATGAACACGTGATCGAGGAGGGTAAGTATAAGAAACCCGTCGAGCTACTCATTTAGTAAAGTCCGGGAAAAGTCTTTTCGGTGATAGAGGAAAGAAAAAATATATTCGTATAGGCGAAAAGGTCAATTGTAATTTGATAATAGGATATTTTGCAACCCTCTCACTCATCTAGAAAACGAATCACGCAATATGTTATACTAAATAAAGTTATTCTGGATCTGCAAACAATATCCGCGAGTTTTTCCTCCGTTACATTTACAACTTTATCACAAGGTGTAAGAAAATGGCACTAGCTTTAGGTATTGAGTCTATGTTAATCCATGGGGAGGTGTATTTGATACAACTATGTGATAAAGTATATGTAATAGATACAAGTAGCAAAATCACCACTTGTAGTAGTAATATATCAGCTATATCAGTTCGTATGATGATCCCGTTAAATAAATCAATATTTACCATCGTTACCCTAAATGTTGATCAAGGGCCCATTTGGCTCAATTAGTTAGGTAGTTGGATTACCTAACAACTAATACAAGCCTATCACCAAACTAATACGGAATGGGTTCGGCCCCGGCTTTGTAAATTACAAAAGGGTGCACTCGACTCACAGCCGCAAGTGATAAAGCTTACCAGTTGCTTGCCTGTGGTCGGTGGTTCTCTCCGGGTACTCCGGCTTCTTCCACCACTAAAACTGGTCGCGCCATGATATAGTTGAATTATTGCTGAAAGTGGCGTTAAAACATAAAAAATCAAATCAAATCAATCAATGTTGATCACGCTCCGATGTTTCCACTCGCCAACCGATTGTCAATCAAACTCAATTGCCATTCGTTTCGAGTGGATTAATCCGGAATTTAGAAATTGATATAGCAACCTAAAAAAGGTTTGAATATACCAAAGGGGTAATCAATAATCAAAAGTCGTAAATCGAAGAATGGCAGGCAATACCATGACAAAAACAAAGCAAAAAAATAAAAAAAAAACCCAAAACAAATGAAAACAAAACAAAAACAAACAGGGGTTCATGTTATACTACTGTATTTTGCATTCATTTAAGTATATTGGTGTCCCAACACGATTTCCATGACATCATATAATGTTAGTTTCCCGTAACAGTAACACGACCGCTGCCATTAGTAGAGCAGGAACTGCTAAGTCTTCCGTAGCACCTCAGTTCACCCCCTGGATAACTATGATTAGTATTTTTTTTTTTTTTTTTTTTTTTTTTTTTGCTTGATCAGAAGTTTTCTGTGGTGTAGTGTTTTGTAGATCGTTGTTTGTCCTTTTGTCCTTTTTCTTTTGGGTATTGTGTTGTCTATTCTTCGTCGGACTACCCCTTTTGTTATCTACATAATCTGGTGTGCATAAGCTATGAAGTAATATGTACAAATAAAAGAAGGATTAGAAGAATGAAATGATGTTTTCTGAAAGGACGCTATCTATTTTTATTTCAGAATTAACTTTAATTTTTTTACATCTCAAAACTGTATTGACAGCAATATTTATAAATTAGAAAAGATAATGATTTCACATTGTAGAAATGTTTATCGAACAGCAGCAACATCTCCACAGTCTGTTAAGATATGCTTTATTACAATTACGCGTAATACATTCCAGTAGCCGCTCATTACAATATAACAGACCAGGTTAAGCAAATGAAACCATGTAAACCAGTACCTAGAACCCTTTGTGTCCTGAACAACATACCAGTAATGAGTAGATACTTTGGTTCTATCTGATAATGGATCGATTTGATTTTTGGTGCTTAACGCCACTTGCAGCAATATTTCAGCTATATCATGGCGATATCTGATAATGGAAAAAAGACTGGACTAGTGCAAGCACAGCATGCATAAATACCATTTGACACTCGATACGATTCTTGAATAACCTCTCAGGTATGTCCAAAGTTGAAAGATGGAAAGCAAATACTTTTTAAATCTTTGGGTCAAGAAGCAATTAAGGCCTAAACCGGATAATCAGACTATCATATACTTTGTTCTCTACATGATCTGAAATATATTTCTTTCTCTTATCATAATAAAACACTCATCTACTCACGTAACATTTAACAAGTGATAACAGACTACATTTAGTGCGACTTTGTAATTTAGAATTATGTGAATTATCATACTTGATACTTTTGTTTTGCATGATGATGCATAATTATGTTGACTTTGATAATGCCTATATTTGGAACTATATATCTGGTAAGGGAACGACCATTTAACTTGAAGGAGGGGGGGGGGTATGGTTTTTTTCTAAAAAATATTCTGATTTTGGTGGAGAAAAAAAAAAAATCTGATTCAGAGTTTTTGTCATATAATCTAATGTTAAATGCTGGAAATAATTTCGCGCTTTGCACGACAAAAAAAAATTAAAATTCTAACTCTCGTGTTGTCCGAAATAAAAATTCTGAACGAAACAAAATTCCATAACCCCCCCCCCCCCCCCCCTTTCAAGTTAAATAGTCGGTCCCTAATGTAATCACATAAACGACTGTGTTCAGACGAAAATAACATAGTTATTACTAAGCGTCATTCATGGATTTAGTGGGGTTCGTGTTGCTCAATCTTTAGTTTTCTGTATAATGTTTTGTAGATCATTGTTTATCCTTTTGTCCTCTATCTTTTGACGTATACTGGTGTCCCAACACGATTACCATGTCATATAATGTTAGTGTCCTTTAACAGTAACACGACCGTTGTCACTAGTGGAGCAGGAACTGCTAAATCTTCCGTAGCACCTCAGTTGACCATTGTTTTGGCTGTCCATCTTTGATTTACGGCTCTGATTACCCATTTGACATCTTCAAACGTTTCTTGCATTCCGAGTAGCGAAATAAAAATCAGGAGATGAGGTCAAAAGTAATTGTTCCTTTTGTAGATTTTTGGTGGAATTGTTTAACCTTTTTCATAACCTTGTATTATGAATATTAAAAAAAATCACACGTAACCGAACAACCATACGTGAAAATAGAGACGTAGATGTCTCATTCAGCCCAGTGCCGGATTTACCTATAGGCTTGATAGGCTGAAGCCTAGGGCCTCACAATTTAGGGGGCCTCCGGCAAAGGTGTATCGTATTTTTAACACTGTTATTGGACTTTCACACTTATGCTGTCATAGCGTACTGTACTTTCTAAACAACCCTTCAGTAGTTTTCCTTACACAGTTGCACTCCATTTCAGAATATTGTAGAATTTTAAACACCTCCCATCATCTTCGCCTTTATTGAAATTGATTAAGCACATTTCAATCTTCCTCCAGTCGTGAAGATGGGGAATTGGGCGGGGCCTCAGAAGTAGAATAGCCTAGGGCCTCTCTTTATCTAAATCCGGCACTGGCAATGCCACACCCTATTTACCTATGGAAATCTTGGTACTTGTATGAGACCTGAACAAAAATGTGGCGTTGTTGGTGGGATTAAACCTGCAGATGAAACCTCATCGTATGCAATGATTAGCATGCTCCAGGTTCTAATTTGTGACTGGTACAAAATGTGGCGGAGTTAAACAGGTTAATAAAACCCAAACCCACTCCATCTGGATAATTGCATCTCCAATGACTATGCTTTGATGCTTAAGCAGTAAAGAACATGCACATATTCCCTTCCACATAAAAAGACGACAAACTATCTAAAAAATTAATGATAGACGGTGAATACCCATAGTTATTACCATTATCGTTACAGTCAATACGGGTAATTTCGCGCACTGCGCAACACTAATAATAACATAGACATGAGCCGAATTGGACGGTGCATAGAATTACACTTCAGCATTGTACTCTTGCGACAATAAAACATTACTGATTATTTTAACATATTCAATAGCAATTGGTCTTAAACATATAACAAAATTAATGGTCTTCGTCGGAGATCAGCTTGAATAGACCATCAACTAGTTGGAATTAAATATTGAAGATGAAATAGTAGTATGATAAATTAACTGATGTAATCGAACTATCAGTTCTCCCATCAGAATACTTATATTTTCAGCAAAGAAAATCTGCCTCAAAGAGTCAATTATAGATACCAAATCACACCCTCTACGAATGCCAAGACTTTTACCGGACTTGACTCTATATACGAGTAACGCCGCGAGTCTCTTATAAGAAACAGGAACTGCTTACCCTTCGCAAGCACATGAGTTCATCCCCCGGTATTGTGGCGGGTCCGTGTTGCTCATCTCTTTCGTTTTTTGTGTTGTCCTATTATGTGTCTTTACTTTCTGAGTTTCGTGTTTTTATGTCCGCTACGATTTCCGAATAAAACGATGTTCGGTTCGTCTTTACCTCCAGTTGTTTGTAGTAGGGCTCATGTCTTATGTACGTTATTCGTGTTTGTTTGCGCATAGTGGTGTCCAACACATATTATGTTGCTGTTTTTATTGGGTTTTTGTTTCTTCGTCTTGTGTACCCTTGCAAGTTTCTCTGGATTGTCCATTCTAGATTGCCCCTTCGTTATTCTCTAACGTTTATTTAAAAATTCAAATGTGTCAGATTTTATATTTTTAGCTTTGTAAATGACGTAGCCATTATAAATATATATTTTCCACTCCTTACAGTTGTAATCAGATATTGGTGGAACAGATCAACGTTCGGAAATTGATGGTCACATTTGTCAAAATTGTAATTTCTATCAATTCATTTGAATTTCAATTTTCGTTTGTTTATGGAAAAATTACATTTCCTTGGTTACGTAAATTAATGGATCTCCTACTACAGTCAGTACATTATATATAGTGACAAATATTCGTTGAATTTTTGAATTCGTGGTTTGATACTATCCAGAAAATCCACGAAAATTTGTATATCTCGAATTATAATGAATTCACAGTATATAGCATTCCACGAAAATTGGTATATCACGAATAATAGTTAATTCATAGTACTGTATATAGCATTTACACATCGTTACACTGGGTAGATATATTGATCATTACACAGATTTGTCGGACGGTCAATTATATTTCCAATTATGTAGACGTCAGTATGTTTAAGTTTTACTGTGGAAAAGAGCATAATGATGTCCTGCTTCACTTTGACGTCTTTGTGGTAAAGTAATTAAATACATTTTGGTTGAATTTTATCTAAAATTATAATATGAATTTTAGACCAATTTTTAAGCATATTCCAAACTCTTTTTTTTTAAATTTAACTCGAATGTGGATAACTGTAACTGCAATGTATTTCAACCTTAATTGAGGTCTTGATTTTTCAGTCGCCAATGTCCATTTATCTAGATCATATATAAGATCACACCCAGGTGTACAGAAGAGTGATCTATACAAATATCGCAGGAACAATATAGGATGACAATCCGAAAGCAATATGAAGCGCAGATGACAATGGAAAATACAGAATGCAAGGGATCAAGGATAAATTCAGTGTCACAATAAGGGTAAATTATGCTCTTACTCAATATTTCTACCGAGCATAAACCATTAATAAAGACCAAAAACCAATATTTGACATATCAGCTCGACACGACAATGCGATACACTTTTTTTAAATTTTAATACAAAATATAAAAATACCCCAAAACACTGCATGTTATCGATCGCTGCACAGTATAAATGATAGTCTCCAAAAGAAACAATATATCGAAGCATCAATGTGCATACTCCTTTCTAAACAATAGATAACTTTGCTGTATCGAGTACTGTTCTTGACGAATAGAGAAGCAAAAAACGTTGTGGGTTCGAATACCGCTTATTCGGGGTGTATTTGACACAGCATTATGTGAGTGTGTCAGTGATTTGCTGGAGGTCGGTGGTTTTCTCTGGGTACTCCGGTTTCCTTTACCAATAAAACTGACCGCCACGATAAAACTGAAATATTGTTGAAAGTGGCGTTAAACACCATAACCATGAACACTCCAGAGTAACCTTTATATCAAAATCAAGGGAAAATTAGTGAATGGAATATAGATTTACAGATAACATAGAATAACACAAAAACAAGGCTAAGATATATATAGGGAGTGGATGTGGTCGAGTGGTCTAGGGCGCTGGACGTAAGGCTAAGCGAATGGTGCTGCAGTGTATCAATGGTGTGGGTTCAAATCCCGTCGAGGGAAGAACAAAAATTTGACAGCTCTAAAATCTAATTCTAACACTGTTTGGTTTAATTTTCAGACGTATATATATATATATAAAAGAAATTATTAAAAAAAGAACAAAACGGATTTTTCACAACATTCTTGTACTAACGTTTTCACTGCTGTTGCAGATCTTCAGGTACAATGTTTATAAGTGTATATATATGACGTTAACAATATAAAGGGAGACTATGATGTTACGTATTCGCGGTAAAATATATTACCTATAAAATTAATGAACATCTTTAAAGTTGTTATAAGATTAATAAAAATCTTTAAAGTCATTGTAAGATTAACGAAAATCTTTAAAGTCATTTATCATTTAACGAAGGTTTAAGAATATTAATTAATAAAGTTTCTTTTTATCTTCTTAAAAAATCACCCTCTGTATTAACTTTATACAGCGGGAATATTTTAAAATGTCCTCCAGAACAATCATGGAAATGTTCATTAGCTCTTATTATAGTAAGGTCCTGGTGCCTTGTGTGTTGTCTGTGAACAGTCATTCGAGTCCGCAATTCAGTTTTGGTTTCACCTACATAGAATTCTCCACAATTAGAGCAAATAATTGCGTATACAAGATTCTTAGTTTTGCATGATATATCTTGCATAACTGTAAAAGTCCGTCCATTCTTAAATGTAAACGAGGTTCCTTCTATTAAACTAGGACATGTCATACATCTCTTGTCGGTACATTTCTTAACAGATGGTGATGATTCATGAAAATCAAATTTTGATGATGACAAGAAGCCTTTCAGATTTTTCGGCTGCCTTTTGCTGTTTATAATCTTCTTTTTTTGCAATACATTTTTCATACGTTCGCTACTGTTTAAGTTATATTCAATTTGTTTCATAAAATGGAAAATATTGTAATCCCTTGGATTATAAGTAGTTACAAACGGAATTATATTATTTTGATTTGAGGTTACATGCACTTGTTCCCGCAGTTCCGTATGTATCGGTCCTTTTTCCAACGCCTTCTGTATACCATGTTCAACTATTTCCTCCGGATATTGTTGATTTTTCAAATACAATCTAAGTTCTCGTAGTCGCGTATCTCTCAACTCCTCTGTGTTTGTGATCGTTATAATTCTCGAAGCCAAATTAAACGGAATGTTTATTTTAATATGTTTCGGGTGACTGGATCTGAAATTAAGATACATATGGGTCGTGAATATATATATATATATACGGTACCACTTCCTGCATGTACAGGACAATGTAAGACTCCACAATCAAGTACAATACATGTACAGGACAATGTAAGACTCCACAATCAAGTACAATACATGTACAGGACAATGTAAGACTCCACAATCAAGTACAATACATGTACAGGACAATGTAAGACTCCACAATCAAGTACAATACATGTACAGGACAATGTAAGATTCCACAATCAAGTACAATACATGTACAGGACAATGTAAGACTCCACAATCAAGTACAATACATGTACAGGACAATGTAAGACTCCACAATCAAGTACAATACATGTACAGGACAATGTAAGACTCCACAATCAAGTACAATACATGTACAGGACAATGTAAGACTCCACAATCAAGTACAATACATGTACAGGACAATGTAAGACTCCACAATCAAGTACAATACATGTACAGTCCTGGTGTGGAATAAATAATGCTGGAATCAGAGATTAGAGTACTCGGTACGTTTTATTTCATTGTCATTTCTGCTGTGTTTATTCAAAAGTAAATATCTATATATGTAAATGCACGCCTTTTTCGAAATTTCAGAATATAATTGATAAGCAAGACGTTTTGAAAGTTTACAAAACAGAACTTATAAAAAAGAAAATTCAATCTAAATTTAGTTCTGTTTGTATCAGGAGATAATTGTACATGCTGACGTCCTTGCGGTTAATTTTATTCAATAAGAATAAAAGGTAGCGGAACCAATCTGAAAACCTATTATATCTATATATAAACACAATGTAATGTATATGTTTATCCCTAGATTCACCTTTCGACACAAGGTAACATTTCGATTATTGAAGCTATGTTTTTATATTACTGATATGGTCGAGTGGTCTAGGGATCTGGACACGAGGAGGCAGAGCAATTGGTGCTGTGGTGAATCAATGGTGTGAGTTCGAATCCCGTAGAGAACAAAAGAATTGTCAGCTTAAGAAAATTAATTCTAAATCTATTGTGTAGTTTTATTTAAATATATATATAAAAATATGTCACTTTGTTCTACTTTATTTTCTTTTTGTTTCTTTTATTAATTGTATCACGCATTTTACAATATACACAATATTTTAAATCTATTCACGACCCGTATTCAATTACATTCACATAGACTGAGGGGATGATATTACTAGTTCAGATTATGAACACACATGTCTGGTTAAATATTTCATTATAACGACATACCCTGGCTACTTTATATAGGAAAATTATATTCAGTAGCACAGTGTGTATATACTATCATCGGCATTTTTGTGAATTTACTGCACAATAATTCATGTTCTGGTGAATCTTTTAAATCTGATTGAATTGATGAAATGTTATGTGCTACAAAACTTAAAAAAAACCAATTCTGGTGTTTTACAAGACATTCAAAAGATTATAGAGAACACTTTGGACAATCGTATGATATTAGAAAGGTGGAATAAATTCTGACTGAAGGAGAAATCATTGGATAAAAACTATCAGTAAGGTTAAATAAACTGACAGAAGATACAATACCAAGTATGATCAAATAACACTACAGTGGATGGAGCTTTTCATGTCGTAAAGATATTATTTTTAAATATCATACTTATAATAATCACAGGACTACTTCTCACATTTCGCTTTTTGTTGGTGGTATTTTAGTTTATCAAATACATAATATACCAACCAACTAGTCACATCTATGGTTGAACGTACATAATATACCAACCAACTAGTCACATCTATGGTTGAACGTACATAATATACCAACCAACTAGTCACATCTATGGTTGAACGTACATAATATACCAACCAACTAGTCACATCTATGGCTGAACGTACATAATATACCAACCAACTAGTCACATCTATGGTTGAACGTACATAATATTCGTTTTGATAAATAAATAAATTAATAAGCTACCTATTGTAAATTGGGATTTTAGAGCATTGACAAAATATTGATCCATCTTCTGAGGAAAATCACGAACGACATCTTAGAATAAAGAGTGTTGTGGTAACACTATTGAACAATAATAACATACTCTGATCATTCTTCCGGGAAAATATCAGGAAAATATTTAGAACTTGTCGAACGTATATAAGCTTTTTTTCAGTACAGTATTCACAATGAACAATAATCCAAGGAAGATATCAGTGTTCTTGGCAATTCTAGGAGCAGTACTTATGATGATCTGTTCTTTCCTGTACATTGTCACCAAATGGTAAGCTTTAAGACATATAAACAATTTTCATGGATGCATTTATTCGTATAATGTTACTTAACTAAGAATTAATCTTACCCAGGTTAAATCTTTTGTCGTGAAAAATATCAAAAAAATATTTTTTGGGATTTGGTTTTCTTGTAACAGATTCTTACAAGAAAATGATGACATGTGTTGAAGCGACCAAGAATGAACAGTTTCGTGCGTAATTATTTACCTATCATCAGCTATAGGGATAGTTGGTACTGTTTAACTATTGCCGTGATGGCTCATTATCAGCAATACAATAATATGTATTAGTTACTTGGAAAGCATGATAGTCCTGGTACGGATCAAAATACCCGCAGTGCTAGCTTCTATTGTAGAAGAAACTCTTCCACCGTATATTTAAACGTTCTTCTAGTCTAACATTTCCATGCTATGCAAGATGTGCAATTAACATATTGTGTTGTGTTTTTGTTTTTTGTTTTTCTTTGTCTTGTGCACTCTATGTTGTTCTGTTTCTCTGGATTATCCATATTTGATTGCCCCTTGGATATACTCTAACTTTATTTTATAAATCTGGTTACTTGGTGTTAATTTATTAACACAATAGTTGACTGTGAAAGGTAATGAATGCTGTGTAATCGGAATATCTATGTGATCATATCCTATAAGTGGAATGATCACCACCCCCCCCCCCCCCCCCCCCCCAAAAGAGTGGAATGAATGAGTAATTGTTGTTTCTCACGAAGTGAGTACGATTTCAGTGGTAGTTCATGTGGTGACATTGGATAGTGGGACGGGTACAACTGTACTCTGTGATCATCTAATATATATTCTTTGTCATGCTTGCTGACCTTGACCGGTTTTGGATGTCCTTTTGAGGTTCATTTTGGTATACTTGCTACAAAATACTTTTAAAATATTTGACTTTCTGATATTATGACTATTTGGGTGTATATCATGTATCAACATGCTACATATAATAGACGATGGATATATATAATATTACATTAAAATGGATAATGAGAATTATAACTGTTTATAATCCAATGCAGATTATGTTTTTAAATAGTCACAGTACAAGTTGAAAGTATACAAAGGTATCTAAAACAGAAAAAAACAATATATGTTTCTTTGTTGTCGACAGTTCGAGGTCGTGAGGATAATAGGAATATTATCTTAGGAATATCTATCATATGTAACCTTGAAAATGACCTCCATATTACCTTCTGTCAACAAAAGTAGGTTTGACCAAGATATTCAACTTGCTTATATTCCATCCACGTGTTTTAAATTGCGTTTTAGGGTTAAGTTATCTTCCAAAGATTTGGAAAAAGAAGAATTTGAAGATACCAAAAGGGTAATCAGAATCCGTAAATCGAAGGACGGATCACACAATGGTAAAACACAACAGGACAAAAGGACATACAACGATCTACAAACATTACACATACAACCAAAGATCGAGTGAAACGAACCCCACTGAAAACCGAGGGTGAACTCATGTGCTCCGGTAGGGTAAGCAGTTCCTGCTCCACTAGTGGCACCCGTCGTGTAAATCTAGTTACAAACACGATGTTAAGTCCGTGGTTGAGGAAAGGACCGGAAAGTGCTTACGACAAGTGGAACATATCCGTGGTCATTTGAGACACAGATATTCTGTAACAGTTAATTAATTAATAGTGGTGACAGTAAAACTTTCGGAATGATGACTGTCTGTAATATAGGTAAACTTGATATCTACGTTATTATTATTAAATATATATGATAACTTGTGAATCACAAAGATTAAATATATCATTTTAAATCATTTTACCCTTCACAATTAGAGCTTTTCTTATGATATAGCTGGTCACCTAGTCTTATGTGGGAAACGCTTTGCATGACCGCATCATTTCACTAGGGTGGAAGTCGGGGCTATAAAACTAGGTTAACTCCGCTCCTTTTTTATTGAAGTAACCGTGGCAAGCTATGAAAGTAAGCGTTCATGTATATGTGTGTTAGGGGTCATGTATATGTGTGTTAGAGGTCATGTATATGTGTGTTAGGGGTCATGTATATGTGTTAGGGGTCATGTATATGTGTGTTAGGGGTCATGCATATGTGTGTTATGGGTCATGTATATGTGTGTTAGGGGTCATGTATATGTGTGTTAGGGGTCATGTATATGTGTGTTAGGGGTCATGTATATGTGTGTTAGGGGTCATGTATATGTGTGTTAGGAGTATTTGTTTTGTCTCTGTTTCTATCATTTTTCCATTGGATTTTGAAACTGCCCCGCAGGTTTTTGTTTTCATTTTATTTTATGATCAATGAGTTATGGTGTTTAACGCCACCTTCAAAAAAGTATTTCAGTTATATCGTGGCGGTTATCTTTATTGGTGGAGGAAACCGGAATACACAGAGAAAACCACCAACTTGCCTCACGTCACTGACAAACTTTATCATATAATGTTGTATCGAGTATTTATGATCAATGTGTTGGAAAACATGTGCATGTACATAAATAAAGACATTATAATTTATGTCTCTATACAGTACAAATTAAAAATACTTTTTGATCGAATTTTTTAATGTGTTAATTCGATTTTGGTGTAATATTCAATATTTGTAACATGAATGCATTCTTTTCCTTTGATCTTTTTTATGGTGTATATACCAGAATGTAAGCAACAGCTAAGAATTATGAAATAATACACACAGATACGAGATATGGCACACTTTAAATCTAGGCTGTACTTTTGTTACGATCAGACAGCCGTGCAATAATCTACGACCTAGATGTGATATTACATGGCTTCATGTTACAAATCATTTATATCAAGGTATTCGAGTTAAGCGGTTAAGCAATAAGCTCATGCTCATTTGTACTAGGTTTGGAGTTCGGAATATACAATTTGTCGGTTTATACAGGTTGAACAGATACAAACTGAGACTTTATCTAAAGTTTAGTTTATACAGGGTTCCGTTTTTTGCAGGGTTTAGACAGGTTTTACTGTACAATATTATATATTACATTGCAATTATGTGATTATTAGTACTATTAAAGGAGGTCAAGTAACCTTCAGTGTTATTAGGTCATGGACCTAATAAACATTTCTGGTATCTGATTCAAATAGAGCGGCAGAAAGAAACGGTAACAGTATAAATAAGAACTGTGACTTCACAGAAGACACTATTGAAAACGATTAGAACTACGCTTGTTTCAGCTCTTTTCTTTAGAAATGCCTGTACCAAGTCAGGGTCATTACGGTTTTCACAGTTTTCCGGTTGTTGACTGATTTTGTCTGTTTATATACTTATGAGTTTTGACTTTCCCTTTGTAAGATTGTTCGGAGTTATGTAATTTTGTTATTACCCTTATTCAGACAATTTGGTACTTGTTTTGGACTTTTTGACATTACGGGATAAACACAATATACATGTACGTATATTGTGGGTAAATATTTAATTAATTTGCGCTCGCTGTGCAAGACGCTAGACAAGATCACCACAGGCTCACTTTTCGACCTGTTTCTAAAGCTCGTACCAATATTTTTATTTTTTTATTTTCCGACAATGTACACATATTGCATAATTGTTTGTTAGTATTACATATCAATCGTTAAACGTGTAATATCAAATTATATCAACATCAAATAATGGAAACTCTACCTTGTAATTACAAACGTATCAGACCGTAAAACACGTGTGGTAAAAACTAGTGTCATTGATCCACGTGTTATTGAACAGTAAAATATGTTTAAAACATAACAATATAAGATGTGAAATATCATCTTTATCTTATCTAATAACACCAGACGTTTGACAATTCGACATAGTGGAGTACTATATGACTAAGGAAATAATCTGTATGCACTCGTCAAGACTATTAACACCACAAGTTTCTGATTGTTACACAAAAAAAGTATTACATAGCTTAGGATACACTCCGTGTGTCATCTAGACAACTTAAACCAATGGTTTGTGAATTTAACACATTAAAGTACAATATAACTTAGGATACACTCCGTGTGTCATCTAGACAACTTACACCAAAGGTCTGTGAATTTAATACATTAAAGTGCAATATAACTTAGGATACACTCCGTGTATCATCTAGACAACTTACACCAAAGGTCTGTGAATTTAACACATTAAAATACAATATAACTTAGGATACACTCCGTGTGTCATCTAGACAACTTACACCAAAGGTCTGTGAATTTAACACATTAAAATACAATATAACTTAGGATACACTCCGTGTGTCATCTAGACAACTTACACCAAAGGTCTGTGAATTTAACACATTAAAGTACAATATAACTTAGGATACACTGCGTGTGTCATCTAGACAACTTACACCAAAGGTCTGTGAATTTAACACATTAAAGTACAATATAACTTAGGATACACTGCGTGTGTCATCTAGACAACTTACACCAAAGGTCTGTGAATTTAACACATTAAAGTACAATATAACTTAGGATACACTCCGTATGTGCTCATCTAGACAACTTACACCAAAGGTCTGTGAATTTAACACATTAAGGTACAATATAGCTTAGGATACACTCCGTGTGTCATCTAGACAACTTACACCAAAGGGTTGTGAATTTAATACATTAAAGTACAATATAACTTAAGATACACTCCGTGTGTCATCAAGACAACTTACACCAAAGGTCTGTGCATTTAACATATTAAAATACAATATAACTTCGGATACACTCCGTATGTACTCATCTAGAGTATTTACACCAAACAAAGTTTCTGAATATTATACAATGGAGTACTATGTAACGTAGGTTACACACCGTGTGTCATCTAGATTACTTACACCAAAGATTTATGAATTTGACACATCGGAGTACTATATTACGTAGGATATATTCCATATTTACTCATCAAGACTACTTACACTAAAAGTGTCTGAATTTTACACAATGGAGTATAGCATAGCTTAAGATATGCATCGTGTCTCATCTAGAATATTTACTTCAAAGGTTTATAACTTTGACACAATGGAGTACAATATAACTTAGGATACACTCCGTGTCTCATCTAGACTACATACACCAACTATTTATGACTTTGACACATTGGTGTAAGATATTATTTATGACATACGCCGTGTCTCGTATATGCTAATTACACCAAATGTGAATGAAGTTGACACATCAGAATGCAATATCATTTAGTATGTCTCTCATCCTCGTCTAGATTAATTACACCAAAAGTTTATGAATTTGACACATTGGTGTAACATATCACTTAGGATACATACCGTGTGTCATCTAAACTACATACAGCAAATGTTTATGAATTTGACATATTGGAGTTCAATTATTACTTAGGAGAACCACCTTGTCTCATCTAAATTACTTACACTGATGCATTGGAGTACTATATTACGTAGGATAAACGCCTTCCTCAGAAAATCGCATATTGAATACAGCCTATGACCACAAATGTAATGACGTAGATACATTTAACAAGATGGGAAATAAACAAAGAAAATCATTGTTAACAATTCTGGGATCATCACTGATAATTGTAGGTGGTACAATGTATCTGGTATCAAAAGGGTAATTTATTGTTACAATAATATGGAGTGTTATACCAACGGGGCAGTCAGAACTCATAATTTGAAGAAGGACAGACAACACAATGTCCAATAGAAAAGGACAAAAGGACAAAAGGACAAACAACGATCCACAAAACATACACATAAAACTAAAGATCGTGTAGCAATTAAAATAATGTATTTTCACCTTTAAGAAAAATATAAAATTTATCATGGTATATGATTTGTTTTATGGCTGTTTATCCTCACTGTTTTGCTTGTCCTTTTTGTGACGTTTTTCTTTTGGTCATTGTGTTATCTGTCGTTCTTCGATTTAGTGCTTCTGATTACACCTTTGGTATCTTCAATCTCTTCTTGTCATTTTCTTCTTTTTCTTTTTACCATTGTGCTATCTGTCGTTCTTCGATTTACGGCTTCTGATTACTCTTTTGGTATCTTCATAATTGTTGTTCAGCAGTTTTAACGTAATTCGTGGTAAGATGCCTGTGTATGTGTAACGAACTGGTCGGTGAAATCATAGTCTGTAGTAAGTGGCTGGATATTCTTATATCGGATGTGGGTATCGAGAGCTCGAGTTGATTGCAACACAGAATAATTTCAAATACATAGAGAGGGGGTTAGGGTTATGGTGTTTAACGCCACATTCAACAATATTTCAGTTATATCGTGGCGGTCAGTTTTCTTGGTGGAGGAAACCGGAGTACCCGGTGAAAACCACCTACCTGTCACAAATCACTGATACACTTTATCACATAATGCTGTATCGAGTACACCTCGCCTGGATTCGAACTCACAACGTTAGTGGTGATAGACACTAATTGTCTAGATAGTTGTAAATCCAATTATCATACGATCACGACCTCGATATCACCTAAGTACATAGAGAGAAAAGTGTGCACGTTTCGGATACGGCATTGCTGTACCCAAACATGCTAATCAGACACAAACGTTAACCGTAACCATCATATGACCTCGATCAATATCTGTTTAATGCTGGTTCCTACATTTATATATCAACAGGAAGTTGAATTTTCGCTGTTGTTCTATTAACTTCTTGTATGTGTTTGGTCTGTGTGTGTATTTATACTCCATTTGTCATTGCATCGTTGTTCCAAGCAAATTTGCAGTCGTATTTTACAACTGTTTTACCTGTTTTGTTCAAGTATTGTTATAAATACTGTTATAGTGACAGCCGGAAACTTTGAGCCGTAATGAAAGGGGGAGGTTTGGTGCTTTAACATCTGATTCAACCCACCATTTCTTTAGACATGCCTGTACCAAGTCAGGGTCATTACGGTTTTCACAGTTTTCCGGTTGTTGACTGATTTTGTCTGTTTATATACTTATAAGTTTTGACTTTCCCTTTGTAAGATTGTTCGGAGTTCGGTAATTTTGTTATTACCCTTAATTACCATTCTGCTGGTATAATTGGCATTGATGGAACTTTCCCTTTTCACTTCTTGTTCGTTGATGGTAGCATTCTGTGAACATTCATCGTTGCTTAATTAGCTTTGTTTCTGTAAAGATTATAAATAAAACATTTCTTGGTGTCTATTGGATGTGCTTACTGTAGCTGAACATTTTGATACTGTGTATCGCTATAGTAAGTACATTTATTGCGATCAAATGTCAAGTCCGAAGCTATGTCTCCCAAACTTACATGGCTGTAGTTATGCATGTGTGATTTTCATTGATTCATATTTGACTTAACAAAATGACTTAACACTGTATTTTTAGCACGATTGCCACAATGGATCCCAGTAGTGGAGGGAATATGAACTACTTATCCTCACGGGTTATCTGCGTTCATTCCCGGTTTGTAGTGGGTTCCTGTATCTTAATCTTGTATGTTCTGTGTGGTATTGTTTGAACCATTGTGTTGTTCTTTCTGCTTTTGTCTTTATGTTGTTTTTTCCTTTCTCGATCTAAGGCTTTTGATCACCCCTTCTTGGTATCTTAAAACCTTTCTACATAGAAAAAGATCATGATAACTGATCGTGGTTTAATTGGAAGTAGAATGCAAATTGAAAGTTCCCTTGAACCGTAATTTTAAAGCGTCTCCCGAATTTTCATGAGGTTTCATGCTCAATGGGAGGCATTGACATTATTTTATTTTCAAATCTTCTTTTTAACATATAAGAACTTATAGATATTTTTTTTTATCACATTCTTGAAATAAATATATTTTTGTTCAAATTTCGTAAATGTTTGATATACATGTATATTGTTTTACCATAAAGTGAAAAACCAAACTTATCACATTGTAGGAACAGTTAAAAAATGCTATAGAAAAATCGTAGAAAGAGGAAGAATCGATAGCCCTAACACAAGAAATGCACCACCGTTTACTTTCATGGTTTGGCACACGCGGCGGGGTTAAACTAATGTTATTGGCATTAGCGCCCCCTCGTATAATTTAAAACGAAAACTATTATGAAAATAAGATTTAAATAAAGCAAAGCTATATGAAAAGAGTAAAATTCCAAATTATGACATTCATTATAGATATAAACGTAAAATCAAACACGATTTCTGAAAAACAATTTTAATTATGTTTTGTTTGATTTTAATTATTATTTTATCTAAAATGCAAATGATATTATATCATAACATTTTTACGTTGTTAATGTCAGAAGGTGAGTACTTGTCTAGATCCAGGTCAGGGTAATTGTGCCTTTATCTCTGAATAGATATCATATTCGTCCCAAATCCAGAAAATTTACAACTTATTAAAATAATATTAATGACCATGAACACTTGCCAAGTGCACGATTTAACATTTATATAAGTCTAATAAAACTAAGAGATACATACATTCTATTAATAACTTCATAGTGTAGCAACCCCATTAAATATGGCTGATTTTGTTTTTATGATACATGTACATGTATGTGTGTGACATACCATTGTGTAATAGTACGGATGTTACTACAATGTCTTACCGGAATAAGAACACTACAGCTGTCATGTTGACATGTCTTGGTACAGTTTGTATTGAAATCACCTGTGCTGTTTATATTATATCTAAAAGGTAAATACTTTTGCTTAAAATTTTAACCGTTGATTATGGATGGGTGTGAAACTGTTTTATCAAATACAGTGAATAAACGTTAGAGAAAACCGAAAAGGCAGTCAAGAATAGGTAACCTATATTTTAATTAACTAATTCATGATATAGTTGTACACTGTATTGTGGAACAGGAACAGCTTACCCTCCAGTGGCACCTGCGTTGCTTCCTCTGTTTGTAGTGGGTTCGTATATCTCAATTTTAATTTTCTGTGGCATTTTTTTTTACCATTGTGTTGGCATTTTTTCTTTTTTCTTTATGTTGTCTTTCGTTTCTCTATTTAAAGCTTCTGACCACCCCTGTTGTATCCTAAAACTTTTCTACATAGAAATAGTTCATGATAGCTGATCGTTGTTTTAATTGGATGTAGAATAAGTATGTAAATTGAAAGTTCCCTTAAACTGTAAATTTGGTGCTTAACGCCAACTTTAGCAATATTTCAGCTATATCGTGGCTCATTCATTTATGAAATTTACAGAATAGCGATTTGACAATATGTATCTAATTTCAGGAGGAAACATGTAATTACAACTGGTGATGTCATAGCAACATGTGTGATATCATTGACGTCACTCGTAATATTTATCGTGTCTTTGGTATGTTGTTGCAGGTGTTGTCGTAGAAACACTAATGAAAAGGTAAAATTTATTAGAATTTATTCATCATTTATTTAAGAAAGGATGCTTGGGCCCATAAAGATAGTGTAACTCCGCAATTTATTTTTATTGTAGTGCATATGTAACGCCTGGAAAGTGTGTGGTCATGTATGTGTATGTTAGGGGTATAAATTTTGTATCTATCTCTTCGATTAGTCGATTAGATTTTGGACTTGTTCCGACAGTGTATATTTTTTTGTTTTTCATTTCCTGAAGAGTAGCAGTTCCTGCTCCACTAGGGACACCCGTCGTGAAGAGTAATGAAATTAGTCTTGGTCATTTGTTTAGTATGTTCTAATTAAGCTGAAACATTATCATGTAATGAAAATACTGGAAACATAATTTAACGTACATTGTTATTTAGCAGGAAATAGGAGAGTTAGAAGTTTTATAAAGCCAGATTTATATACTTATTAATTTATTTTGTGAAATATGCTTTGCATAATGGAATTATGCATTTATTTAACATCAAATTGCTTCAATTTTTATCTGCATACCTGTTTCAAACACACCTTTCATTTAACAGTCTAAGCACGTGTATACTACATTTTGTCGGTCCAGCTATTATTAGAAGATAGTTGGATATGTGTTCAGACTGTCAAATGTGTGTTTGAAGCAGATGCACAGATAACGTTTTAAGAGAATTTAACGGAAATACATATATTTGACTGTAAGCACACACTAAGTTTGCAATGTTGGCCTCCTTATGCTTTACTACTTTTAGAGTGTATCATACGACCTTGCTTATTTCTTTTTATTTATTGTCCTTCACAAGATTAAAAAATAAATCTTGTTTATTATAGTTTTTTGATACAAGATCAATTTTCATTACAAAAAGTATTGATGTCTTTTCTCTTTTCCATTGTACAAGTTTGAATTTCCCTATCTATTAAGAAATTAAAATAAAATGGTGTATGTGGCTGAGTGGCTAAGAAGGTAATTGATTTTTGACAACCAACCTGACAGCCCTGATATGAGTTCGCATCTCGATATCCTCCTCAAATTTTACAAATTCCAGACACCAACCTAAGGCATGTGGTTCCGGGAAATTCTTCCCCATGAAGTCTGGTAGTCACCAAGTAGATGTAAAATTGCTGACTGAAATAACATGAAAAACAAACCAAAAATACAACAATGTCGGAACAGGTTCCAAAATCCTTTCGGAAAATAGTCGAAGGAGACAACATCATACTCCAGCCACAAATAATGTCAGCCCACTTACCTAGCTTGGTTCATGTATTTCAATAAAAATTGGCGATGATAAACTAGTCTTATGAGTTCAAATTTCCTCTCTTAAGGTGGTACCATACACTACAGGGAAATAACTCTTTAAAATCAGTTGAACGTTTTGATCATATGATATTTGTATGCAGATTTCAAGCATCTCGGTGATCAAAACCACAGAGAGAAAAGCTGCAATGTGGCTAGTGAATTTATAGCTGGTTGGAATTTGTTAAAATTTTGATATTTATTACAGTGGATATATTCAAACACACTGCCAAAAAAATTAGAAAATTAAACGAGCAGATTAAATATTACCTGAAGTGTATGGTATCGCCTTAAATGATGCCGTCATGCAAGTGTTTTCCACATACAACATGACAACCGTCACATTTGACACGTAGTAACAATAAACAACGATAACCATTAAATAAAATCTTAAATATAAAACTGACCGCCACTATATAACTGAAATATTGTTGAAAGTGGTGCTAAACACCCTAACCCTAACACCAGAAAAGAAACTAATTGTTTATATAGAAAATCCTTAAGATGGAATTTATTCCAATACAATCACTTTCTGTGAAGGAAAAAAATTGAATTTTTGATGAATTCCTTTTAACAATTATTTGGAAAACAGAATGTGTTTACTGTTATTCTCTCTTTGAATGCTTTATTTTATTTGTTCTTTGTAGGAATTACACAGAAAAGCAACATACATAGCAATAACAAAACATATGGGTGAGTATTATAATATCATAGTACATTGTTAGCCTGGTGATCTTGTTAGCCTGGTGATCTTGTTAGGGTATTATAATATCATAGTACCTTGTTAGCCTGGTGATCTTGTTAGGGTATTATAATATCATAGTACATTGTTAGCCTGGTGATCTTGTTAGCCTTGTGATCTTGTTAGGGTATTATAATATCATAGTACCTTGTTAGCCTGGTGATCTTGTTAGGGTATTATAATATCATAGTACCTTGTTAGCCTGGTGATCTTGGTAGGGTATTATAATATCATAGTACCTTGTTAGCCTGGTGATCTTGTTAGGGTATTATAATATCATAGTACCTTGACAGCCTGGTGATCTTGTTAGAGTATTATAATATCATAGTACCTTGTTAGCCTGGTGATCTTCTTAGGGTATTATAATATCATAGTACCTTGTTAGCCTGGTGATCTTGTTGGAGTATTATAATATCATAGTACCTTGTTAGCCTGGTGATCTTGTTAGGGTATTATAATATCATAGTACCTTGTTAGCCTGGTGATCTTGTTAGGGAATTATAATATCATAGTACCTTGTTAGCCTGGTTAACTTGTTAGCCTGGTGATCTTGTTAGGGTATTATAATATCATAGTACCTTGTTAGCCTGGTGATCTTGTAAGGGTATTATTATATCATAGTACCTTGTTAGCCTGGTGATCTTGTTAGGGTATTATAATATCATAGTACATTGTTAGCCTGGTGATCTTGTTAGGGTATTATAATATCATAGTACCTTGTTAGCCCGGTGATCTTGTTAGGGTATTATAATATCATAGTACCTTGTTAGCCTGGTGATCTTGGTAGGGTATTATAATATCATAGTACCTTGTTAGCCTGGTGATCTTGTTAGGGTATTATAATATCATAGTACCTTGACAGCCTGGTGATCTTGTTAGAGTATTATAATATCATAGTACCTTGTTAGCCTGGTGATCTTGTTAGGGTATTATAATATCATAGTACCTTGTTAGCCTGGTGATCTTGTTGGAGTATTATAATATCATAGTACCTTGTTAGCCTGGTGATCTTGTTAGGGAATTATAATATCATAGTACCTTGTTAGCCTGGTTATCTTGTTAGCCTGGTGATCTTGTTAGGGTATTATAATATCATAGTACCTTGTTAGCCTGGTGATCTTGTAAGGGTATTATTATATCATAGTACCTTGTTAGCCTGGTGATCTTGTTAGGGTATTATAAAATCGTAGTACCTTGTTAGCCTGGTGATCTTGTTAGGGTATTATAATATCATAGTACCTTGTTAGCCTGGTGATATTGTTAGGGTATTATAATATCATAGTACCTTGTTAGCCTGGTGATCTTGTTAGGGTATTATAATATCATAGTACCTTGTTGGCCTGGTGATCTTGTTAGGGTATTGTAATATCATAGTACCTTGTTATCCTGGTGATCTTGTTAGGGTATTATAATATCATAGTACCTTGTTAGCCTGCTGATCTTGTTAGGGTACTATAATATCATAGTACCTTGTTAGCCTGGTGATCTTGTTAGGGTATTATAATATCATAGTACCTTGTTAGCCTGATGATCTTGTTAGGGTATTATAATATCACAGTACCTTGTTAGCCTGGTGATCTTGTTAGGGTATTATAATATCATAGTACCTTGTTAGCCTGGTGATCTTGTTAGGGTATTATAATATCATAGTACCTTGTTAGCCTGGTGATCTTGTTAGGGTATTATAATATCATAGTACCTTGTTAGCCTGGTGATCTTGTTGGAGTATTATAATATCATAGTACCTTGTTAGCCTGGTGATCTTGTTAGGGTATTATAATATCATAGTACCTTGTTAGCCTGGTGATCTTGTTAGGGAATTATAATATCATAGTACCTTGTTAGCCTGGTTATCTTGTTAGCCTGGTGATCTTGTTAGGGTATTATAATATCATAGTACCTTGTTAGCCTGGTGATCTTGTAAGGGTATTATTATATCATAGTACCTTGTTAGCCTGGTGATCTTGTTAGGGTATTATAATATCGTAGTACCTTGTTAGCCTGGTGATCTTGTTAGGGTATTATAATATCATAGTACCTTGTTAGCCTGGTGATATTGTTAGGGTATTATAATATCATAGTACCTTATTAGCCTGGTGATCTTGTTAGGGTATTATAATATCATAGTACCTTGTTGGCCTGGTGATCTTGTTAGGGTATTGTAATATCATAGTACCTTGTTATCCTGGTGATCTTGTTAGGGTATTATAATATCATAGTACCTTGTTAGCCTGCTGATCTTGTTAGGGTACTATAATATCATAGTACCTTGTTAGCCTGGTTATCTTGTTAGCCTGGTGATCTTGTTAGGGTATTATAATATCATAGTACCTTGTTAGCCTGGTGATCTTGTAAGGGTATTATTATATCATAGTACCTTGTTAGCCTGGTGATCTTGTTAGGGTATTATAAAATCGTAGTACCTTGTTAGCCTGGTGATCTTGTTAGGGTATTATAATATCATAGTACCTTGTTAGCCTGGTGATATTGTTAGGGTATTATAATATCATAGTACCTTGTTAGCCTGGTGATCTTGTTAGGGTATTATAATATCATAGTACCTTGTTGGCCTGGTGATCTTGTTAGGGTATTGTAATATCATAGTACCTTGTTATCCTGGTGATCTTGTTAGGGTATTATAATATCACAGTACCTTGTTAGCCTGCTGATCTTGTTAGGGTACTATAATATCATAGTACCTTGTTAGCCTGGTGATCTTGTTAGGGTATTATAATATCATAGTACCTTGTTAGCCTGATGATCTTGTTAGGGTATTATAATATCACAGTACCTTGTTAGCCTGGTGATCTTGTTAGGGTATTATAATATCATAGTACCTTGTTAGCCTGGTGATCTTGTTAGGGTATTATAATATCATAGTACCTTGTTAGCCTGGTGATCTTGTTAGGGTATTATAATATCATAGTACCTTGTTAGCCTGGTGATCTTGTTGGAGTATTATAATATCATAGTACCTTGTTAGCCTGGTGATCTTGTTAGGGTATTATAATATCATAGTACCTTGTTAGCCTGGTGATCTTGTTAGCCTGGTGATCTTGTTAGGGTATTATAATATCATAGTACCTTGTTTGCCTGGTGATCTTGTAAGGGTATTATTATATCATAGTACCTTGTTAGCCTGGTGATCTTGTTAGGGTATTATAATATCGTAGTACCTTGTTAGCCTGGTGATCTTGTTAGGGTATTATAATATCATAGTACCTTGTTAGCCTGGTGATATTGTTAGGGTATTATAATATCATAGTACCTTATTAGCCTGGTGATCTTGTTAGGGTATTATAATATCATAGTACCTTGTTGGCCTGGTGATCTTGTTAGGGTATTGTAATATCATAGTACCTTGTTATCCTGGTGATCTTGTTAGGGTATTATAATATCATAGTACCTTGTTAGCCTGCTGATCTTGTTAGGGTACTATAATATCATAGTACCTTGTTAGCCTGGTGATCTTGTTAGGGTATTATAATATCATAGTACCTTGTTAGCCTGATGATCTTGTTAGGGTATTATAATATCACAGTACCTTGTTAGCCTGGTGATCTTGTTAGGGTATTATTATATCATAGTACCTTGTTAGCCTGGTGATCTTGTTAGGGTATTATAATATCATAGTACATTGTTAGCCTGGTGATCTTGTTAGCCTTGTGATCTTGTTAGGGTATTATAATATCATAGTACCTTGTTAGCCTGGTGATCTTGTTAGGGTATTATAATATCATAGTACCTTGTTAGCCTGGTGATCTTGGTAGGGTATTATAATATCATAGTACCTTGTTAGCCTGGTGATCTTGTTAGGGTATTATAATATCATAGTACCTTGACAGCCTGGTGATCTTGTTAGAGTATTATAATATCATAGTACCTTGTTAGCCTGGTGATCTTGTTAGGGTATTTTAATATCATAGTACCTTGTTAGCCTGGTGATCTTGTTGGAGTATTATAATATCATAGTACCTTGTTAGCCTGGTGATCTTGTTAGGGAATTATAATATCATAGTACCTTGTTAGCCTGGTTATCTTGTTAGCCTGGTGATCTTGTTAGGGTATTATAATATCATAGTACCTTGTTAGCCTGGTGATCTTGTAAGGGTATTATTATATCATAGTACCTTGTTAGCCTGGTGATCTTGTTAGGGTATTATAATATCGTAGTACCTTGTTAGCCTGGTGATCTTGTTAGGGTATTATAATATCATAGTACCTTGTTAGCCTGGTGATATTGTTAGGATATTATAATATCATAGTACCTTGTTAGCCTGGTGATCTTGTTAGGGTATTATAATATCATAGTACCTTGTTGGCCTGGTGATCTTGTTAGGGTATTGTAATATCATAGTACCTTGTTATCCTGGTGATCTTGTTAGGGTATTATAATATCATAGTACCTTGTTAGCCTGGTGATCTTGTTAGGGTACTATAATATCATAGTACCTTGTTAGCCTGGTGATCTTGTTAGGGTATTATAATATCATAGTACCTTGTTAGCCTGATGATCTTGTTAGGGTATTATAATATCACAGTACCTTGTTAGCCTGGTGATCTTGTTAGGGTATTATAATATCATAGTACCTTGTTAGCCTGGTGATCTTGTTAGGGTATTATAATATCATAGTACCTTGTTAGCCTGGTGATCTTGTTAGGGTATTATAATATCATAGTACCTTGTTAGCCTGGTGATCTTGTTGGAGTATTATAATATCATAGTACCTTGTTAGCCTGGTGATCTTGTTAGGGTATTATAATATCATAGTACCTTGTTAGCCTGGTGATCTTGTTAGGGAATTATAATATCATAGTACCTTGTTAGCCTGGTTATCTTGTTAGCCTGGTGATCTTGTTAGGGTATTATAATATCATAGTACCTTGTTAGCCTGGTGATCTTGTAAGGGTATTATTATATCATAGTACCTTGTTAGCCTGGTGATCTTGTTAGGGTATTATAATATCGTAGTACCTTGTTAGCCTGGTGATCTTGTTAGGGTATTATAATATCATAGTACCTTGTTAGCCTGGTGATATTGTTAGGGTATTATAATATCATAGTACCTTATTAGCCTGGTGATCTTGTTAGGGTATTATAATATCATAGTACCTTGTTGGCCTGGTGATCTTGTTAGGGTATTGTAATATCATGGTACCTTGTTATCCTGGTGATCTTGTTAGGGTATTATAATATCATAGTACCTTGTTTGCCTGCTGATCTTGTTAGGGTACTATAATATCATAGTACCTTGTTAGCCTGGTGATCTTGTTAGGGTATTATAATATCATAGTACCTTGTTAGCCTGATGATCTTGTTAGGGTATTATAATATCACAGTACCTTGTTAGCCTGGTGATCTTGTTAGGGTATTATAATATCATAGTACCTTGTTAGCCTGGTTATCTTGTTAGGGTATTATAATATCATAGTACCTTGTTAGCCTGGTGATCTTGTTAGGGTATTATAATATCATAGTACCTTGTTAGCCTGGTGATCTTGTTAGGGTATTATAATATCATAGTACCTTGTCAGCCTGGTGATCTTGTTAGGGTATTATAATATCATAGTACCTTGTTAGCCTGGTGATCTTATTAGGGTATTATAATATCATAGTACCTTGTCAGCCTGGTGATCTTGTTAGGGTATTATAATATCACAGTACCTTGTTAGCCTGGTGATCTTGTTAGGGTATTATAATATCATAGTACCTTGTCAGCCTGGTGATCTTGTTAGGGTATTATAATATCATAGTACCTTGTTAGCCTGGTGATCTTGTTAGGGTATTATAATATCATAGTACCTTGTCAGCCTGGTGATCTTGTTAGGGTATTATAATATCACAGTACCTTGTTAGCCTGGTGATCTTGTTAGGGTATTATAATATCATAGTACCTTGTTAGCCTGGTGATCTTGTTAGGGTATTATAATATCATAGTACCTTGTTAGCCTGGTGATCTTGTTGGAGTATTATAATATCATAGTACCTTGTTAGCCTGGTGATCTTGTTAGGGTATTATAATATCATAGTACCTTGTTAGCCTGGTGATCTTGTTAGGGAATTATAATATCATAGTACCTTGTTAGCCTGGTTATCTTGTTAGCCTGGTGATCTTGTTAGGGTATTATAATATCATAGTACCTTGTTAGCCTGGTGATCTTGTAAGGGTATTATTATATCATAGTACCTTGTTAGCCTGGTGATCTTGTTAGGGTATTATAATATCGTAGTACCTTGTTAGCCTGGTGATCTTGTTAGGGTATTATAATATCATAGTACCTTGTTAGCCTGGTGATATTGTTAGGGTATTATAATATCATAGTACCTTATTAGCCTGGTGATCTTGTTAGGGTATTATAATATCATAGTACCTTGTTGGCCTGGTGATCTTGTTAGGGTATTGTAATATCATGGTACCTTGTTATCCTGGTGATCTTGTTAGGGTATTATAATATCATAGTACCTTGTTTGCCTGCTGATCTTGTTAGGGTACTATAATATCATAGTACCTTGTTAGCTTGGTGATCTTGTTGGAGTATTATAATATCATAGTACCTTGTTAGCCTGGTGATCTTGTTAGGGTATTATAATATCATAGTACCTTGTTAGCCTGGTGATCTTGTTAGGGAATTATAATATCATAGTACCTTGTTAGCCTGGTTATCTTGTTAGCCTGGTGATCTTGTTAGGGTATTATAATATCATAGTACCTTGTTAGCCTGGTGATCTTGTAAGGGTATTATTATATCATAGTACCTTGTTAGCCTGGTGATCTTGTTAGGGTATTATAATATCGTAGTACCTTGTTAGCCTGGTGATCTTGTTAGGGTATTATAATATCATAGTACCTTGTTAGCCTGGTGATATTGTTAGGGTATTATAATATCATAGTACCTTATTAGCCTGGTGATCTTGTTAGGGTATTATAATATCATAGTACCTTGTTGGCCTGGTGATCTTGTTAGGGTATTGTAATATCATGGTACCTTGTTATCCTGGTGATCTTGTTAGGGTATTATAATATCATAGTACCTTGTTTGCCTGCTGATCTTGTTAGGGTACTATAATATCATAGTACCTTGTTAGCCTGGTGATCTTGTTAGGGTATTATAATATCATAGTACCTTGTTAGCCTGATGATCTTGTTAGGGTATTATAATATCACAGTACCTTGTTAGCCTGGTGATCTTGTTAGGGTATTATAATATCATAGTACCTTGTTAGCCTGGTTATCTTGTTAGGGTATTATAATATCATAGTACCTTGTTAGCCTGGTGATCTTGTTAGGGTATTATAATATCATAGTACCTTGTTAGCCTGGTGATCTTGTTAGGGTATTATAATATCATAGTACCTTGTCAGCCTGGTGATCTTGTTAGGGTATTATAATATCATAGTACCTTGTTAGCCTGGTGATCTTATTAGGGTATTATAATATCATAGTACCTTGTCAGCCTGGTGATCTTGTTAGGGTATTATAATATCACAGTACCTTGTTAGCCTGGTGATCTTGTTAGGGTATTATAATATCATAGTACCTTGTCAGCCTGGTGATCTTGTTAGGGTATTATAATATCATAGTACCTTGTTAGCCTGGTGATCTTGTTAGGGTATTATAATATCATAGTACCTTGTCAGCCTGGTGATCTTGTTAGGGTATTATAATATCACAGTACCTTGTTAGCCTGGTGATCTTGTTAGGGTATTATAATATCATAGTACCTTGTTAGCCTGGTGATCTTGTTAGGGTATTATAATATCATAGTACCTTGTTAGCCTGGTGATCTTGTTGGAGTATTATAATATCATAGTACCTTGTTAGCCTGGTGATCTTGTTAGGGTATTATAATATCATAGTACCTTGTTAGCCTGGTGATCTTGTTAGGGAATTATAATATCATAGTACCTTGTTAGCCTGGTTATCTTGTTAGCCTGGTGATCTTGTTAGGGTATTATAATATCATAGTACCTTGTTAGCCTGGTGATCTTGTAAGGGTATTATTATATCATAGTACCTTGTTAGCCTGGTGATCTTGTTAGGGTATTATAATATCGTAGTACCTTGTTAGCCTGGTGATCTTGTTAGGGTATTATAATATCATAGTACCTTGTTAGCCTGGTGATATTGTTAGGGTATTATAATATCATAGTACCTTATTAGCCTGGTGATCTTGTTAGGGTATTATAATATCATAGTACCTTGTTGGCCTGGTGATCTTGTTAGGGTATTGTAATATCATGGTACCTTGTTATCCTGGTGATCTTGTTAGGGTATTATAATATCATAGTACCTTGTTTGCCTGCTGATCTTGTTAGGGTACTATAATATCATAGTACCTTGTTAGCCTGGTGATCTTGTTAGGGTATTATAATATCATAGTACCTTGTTAGCCTGATGATCTTGTTAGGGTATTATAATATCACAGTACCTTGTTAGCCTGGTGATCTTGTTAGGGTATTATAATATCATAGTACCTTGTTAGCCTGGTGATCTTGTTAGGGTATTATAATATCATAGTACCTTGTTAGCCTGGTGATCTTGTTAGGGTACTATAATATCATAGTACCTTGTTAGCCTGGTGATCTTGTTAGGGTATTATAATATCATAGTACCTTGTCAGCCTGGTGATCTTGTTAGGGTATTATAATATCATAGTACCTTGTTAGCCTGGTGATCTTGTTAGGGTATTATAATATCATAGTACCTTGTTAGCCTGGTGATCTTGTTAGGGTATTATAATATCATAGTACCTTGTTCGCCTGGTGGTCTTGTTAGGGTATTATAATATCACAGTACCTTGTTAGCTTGGTGATATTGTTAGGGTATTATAATATCATAGTACCTTGTTAGCCTGGTGATCTTGTTAGGGTATTATAATATCATAGTACCTTGTTAGCCTGGTGATCTTGTTAGGGTATTATAGTATCATAGTACCTTGTTAGCCTGGTGATCTTGTTAGCCTGGTGATCTTGTTAGGGTATTATAATATCATAGTACCTTGTTAGCCTGGTGATCTTGTTAGCCTCGTGATCTTGTTAGGGTATGATAATATCATAGTACCTTGTTAGCCTGGTGATCTTGTTAGGGTATTATAATATCACAGTACCTTGTTAGCTTGGTGATCTTGTTAGGGTATTATAATATCATAGTACCTTGTTAGCCTGGTGATCTTGTTAGGATATTATAATATCATAGTACCTTGTTAGCCTGGTGATCTTGTTAGGGTATTATAATATCATAGTACCTTGTTAGCCTGGTGATCTTGTTAGAGTATTATAATATCATAGTACCTTGTTAGCCTGGTGATTTTGTTAGGGTATTATAATATCATAGTACCTTGATAGCCTGGTGATCTTGTTAGGGTATTATAATATCATAGTACTTTGTTAGCCTGGTGATCTTGTTAGGGTATTATAATATCATAGTACCTGTTAGCCTGGTGATCTTGTTAGGGTATTATAATATCATAGTACCTTGTTAGCCTTGTGATCTTGTTAGGGTATTATAATATCATAGTACCTTGTTAGCCTGGTGATCTTGTTAGCCTGGTGATCTTGTTAGGGTATTATAATATCATAGTACCTTGTTAGCCTGGTGATCTTGTTAGGGTATTATAATATCACAGTACCTTGTTTGCCTGGTGATCTTGTTAGGGTATTTTAATATCATAGTACCTTGTTAGCCTGGTGATCTTGTTAGCCTGGTGATCTTGTTAGGGTATTATAATATCACAGTACCTTGTTATCCTAGTGATCTTGTTAGGGTATTATAATATCATAGTACCTTGTTAGCCTGGTGATCTTGTTAGGGTATTATAATATCATAGTACCTTGTTAGCCTGGTGATCTTGTTAGGGTATTATAATATCACAGTACCTTGTTAGCTTGGTGATCTTGTTAGGGTATTATAATATCATAGTACCTTGTTAGCCTGGTGATCTTGTTAGGGTATTATAATATCACAGTACCTTGTTAGCCTGGTGATCTTGTTAGGGTATTATAATATCATAGCACCTTGTTATCCTGGTGATCTTTTTAGGGTATTATAATATCACACTACCTTGTTAGCCTGGTGATCTTGTTAGAGTATTGTAATATCATAGTACCTTGACAGCGTGGTGATCTTGTTAGGGTATTATAATATCACAGTTCCTTGTTAGCCTGGTGATCTTGTTAGGATATTATAATATCATAGTACTTTTTATTCTGGTGATCTTGTTAGGGTATTATAATATCATAGTACCTTGTTAGCCTGGTGATCTTGTTAGGGTATTATAATATCATAGTACCTTGTTAGCCAGGTGATCTTGTTAGGGTATTATAATATCACAGTACCTTGTTATCCTGGTGATCTTGTTAGAGTATTGTAATATCATAGTACCTTGACAGCATGGTGATCTTGTTAGGGTATTATAATATCACAGTACCTTGTTAGCCTGGTGATCTTGTTAGGGTATTATAATATCATAGTACCTTGTTATCCTGGTGATCTTGTTACGGTATTATAATATCATAGTACCTTGTTAGCCTGGTGATCTTGTTAGGGTATTATAATATCATAGTACCTTGTTATCCTGGTGATCTTGTTAGGGTATTATAATATCACAGTACCTTGTTAGCCTGGTGATCTTGTTAGGGTATTATAATATCATAGTACCTTGTTAGCCTGGTGATCCTGTTAGCCTGGTGATCTTGTTAGCCTGGTGATCTTGTTAGGGTATTATAATATCATAGTACCTTGTTATCCTGGTGATATTGTTAAGGTATTATAATATCATAGTACCTTGTTAGCCTGGTGATCTTGTTAGGGTATTATAATATCATAGTACCTTGTTATCCTGGTGATCTTGTTAGGGTATTATAATATCACAGTACCTTGTTAGCCTGGTGATCTTGCTAGAGTATTGTAATATCATAGTACCTTGACAGCGTGGTGATCTTGTTAGGGTATTATAATATCACAGTACCTTGTTAGCCTGGTGATCTTGTTAGGGTATTATAATATCATAGTACCTTGTTATCCTGGTCATCTTGATAAGGTATTATAATGTCATAGTACCTTGTTAGCCTGGTGATCTTGTTAGGGTATTATAATATCATAGTACCTTGTTAGCCTGGTGATCTTGTTAGGGTATTATAATATCACAGTACCTTGTTAGCTTGGTGATCTTGTTAGGGTATTATAATATCATAGTACCTTGTTAGCCTGGTGATCTTGTTAGGGTATTATAATATCACAGTACCTTGTTAGCCTGGTGATCTTGTTAGGGTATTATAATATCATAGCACCTTGTTATCCTGGTGATCTTTTTAGGGTATTATAATATCACACTACCTTGTTAGCCTGGTGATCTTGTTAGAGTATTGTAATATCATAGTACCTTGACAGCGTGGTGATCTTGTTAGGGTATTATAATATCACAGTTCCTTGTTAGCCTGGTGACCTTGTTAGGGTATTATAATATCATAGTACTTTTTATTCTGGTGATCTTGTTAGGGTATTATAATATCATAGTACCTTGTTAGCCTGGTGATCTTGTTAGGGTATTATAATATCATAGTACCTTGTTAGCCAGGTGATCTTGTTAGGGTATTATAATATCACAGTACCTTGTTATCCTGGTGATCTTGTTAGAGTATTGTAATATCATAGTACCTTGACAGCATGGTGATCTTGTTAGGGTATTATAATATCACAGTACCTTGTTAGCCTGGTGATCTTGTTAGGGTATTATAATATCATAGTACCTTGTTATCCTGGTGATCTTGTTACGGTATTATAATATCATAGTACCTTGTTAGCCTGGTGATCTTGTTAGGGTATTATAATATCATAGTACCTTGTTATCCTGGTGATCTTGTTAGGGTATTATAATATCACAGTACCTTGTTAGCCTGGTGATCTTGTTAGGGTATTATAATATCATAGTACCTTGTTAGCCTGGTGATCCTGTTAGCCTGGTGATCTTGTTAGCCTGGTGATCTTGTTAGGGTATTATAATATCATAGTACCTTGTTATCCTGGTGATATTGTTAAGGTATTATAATATCATAGTACCTTGTTAGCCTGGTGATCTTGTTAGGGTATTATAATATCATAGTACCTTGTTATCCTGGTGATCTTGTTAGGGTATTATAATATCACAGTACCTTGTTAGCCTGGTGATCTTGCTAGAGTATTGTAATATCATAGTACCTTGACAGCGTGGTGATCTTGTTAGGGTATTATAATATCACAGTACCTTGTTAGCCTGGTGATCTTGTTAGGGTATTATAATATCATAGTACCTTGTTATCCTGGTCATCTTGATAAGGTATTATAATGTCATAGTACCTTGTTAGCCTGGTGATCTTGTTAGGGTATTATAATATCATAGTACCTTGTTAGCCTGGTGATCTTGTTAGGGTATTATAATATCATAGTACCTTGTTAGCCTGGTGATCTTGTTAGGGTATTATAATATCACAGTACCTTGTTAGCCTGGTGATCTTGTTAGGGTATTATAATATCATAGTACCTTGTTATCCTGGTGATCTTGTTAGGGTATTATAATATCACAGTACCTTGTTAGCCTGGTGATCTTGTTAGGGTATTATAATATCATAGTACCTTGTTAGCCTGGTGATCTTGTTAGGGTATTATAATATCACAGTACCTGTTTGCCTGGTGATCTTGTTAGGGTATTATAATATCATAGTACCTTGTTAGCCTGGTGATCTTGTTAGGGTATTATAATATCATAGTACTTTGTTAGCCTGGTGATCTTGTTAGGGTATTATAATATCATAGTACATTGTTAGCCTGGTGATCTTGTTAGGGTATTATAATATCATAGTACCTTGTTAGCCTGGTGATCTTGTTAGGGTATTATAATATCATAGTACCTTGTTAGCCTTGTGATCTTGTTAGGGTATTATAATATCATAGTACCTTGTTAGCCTGGTGATCTTGTTAGCCTGTTGATCTTGTTAGGGTATTATAATATCATAGTACCTTGTTAGCCTGGTGATCTTGTTAGGGTATTATAATATCATAGTACTTTGTTAGCCTGGTGATCTTGTTAGGGTATTATAATATCATAGTACCTTGTTAGCCTGGTGATCTTGTTAGGGTATTATAATATCATAGTACCTTGTTAGCCTGGTGATCTTGTTAGGGTATTATAATATCATAGTACCTTGTTAGCCTGGTGATCTTGTTAGGGTATTATAATATCATAGTACCTTGTTAGCCTGGTGATCTTGTTAGGGTATTATAATATCACAGTACCTTGTTATCCTGGTGATCTTGTTAGAGTATTGTAATATCATAGTACCTTGACAGCATGGTGATCTTGTTAGGGTATTATAATATCACAGTACCTTGTTAGCCTGGTGATCTTGTTAGGGTATTATAATATCATAGTACCTTGTTATCCTGGTGATCTTGTTACGGTATTATAATATCATAGTACCTTGTTAGCCTGGTGATCTTGTTAGGGTATTATAATATCATAGTACCTTGTTATCCTGGTGATCTTGTTAGGGTATTATAATATCACAGTACCTTGTTAGCCTGGTGATCTTGTTAGAGTACTGTAATATCATAGAACCTTGACAGCGTGGTGATCTTGTTAGGGTATTATAATATCATAGTACCTTGTTAGCCTGGTGATCTTGTTAGGGTATTATAATATCACAGTACCTTGTTAGCCTGGTGATCTTGTTAGGGTATTATAATATCATAGTACCTTGTTAGCCTGGTGATCTTGTTAGGGTATTATAATATCATAGTACCTTGTTAGCCTGGTGATCCTGTTAGCCTGGTGATCTTGTTAGCCTGGTGATCTTGTTAGGGTATTATAATATCATAGTACCTTGTTATCCTGGTGATATTGTTAAGGTATTATAATATCATAGTACCTTGTTAGCCTGGTGATCTTGTTAGGGTATTATAATATCATAGTACCTTGTTATCCTGGTGATCTTGTTAGGTTATTATAATATCACAGTACCTTGTTAGCCTGGTGATCTTGCTAGAGTATTGTAATATCATAGTACCTTGACAGCGTGGTGATCTTGTTAGGGTATTATAATATCACAGTACCTTGTTAGCCTGGTGATCTTGTTAGGGTATTATAATATCATAGTACCTTGTTATCCTGGTCATCTTGATAAGGTATTATAATGTCATAGTACCTTGTTAGCCTGGTGATCTTGTTAGGGTATTATAATATCATAGTACCTTGTTAGCCTGGTGATCTTGTTAGGGTATTATAATATCATAGTACCTTGTTAGCCTGGTGATCTTGTTAGGGTATTATAATATCACAGTACCTTGTTAGCCTGGTGATCTTGTTAGGGTATTATAATATCATAGTACCTTGTTATCCTGGTGATCTTGTTAGGGTATTATAATATCACAGTACCTTGTAAGCCTGGTGATCTTGTTAGGGTATTATAATATCATAGTACCTTGTTAGCCTGGTGATCTTGTTAGGGTATTATAATATCATAGTACCTTGTTAGCCTGGTGATCATGTTAGGGTATTATAATATCATAGTACCTTGTTAGCCTGGTGATCTTGTTAGGGTATTATAATATCATAGTACCTTGTTTGCCTGGTGATCTTGTTAGGGTATTATAATATCATAGTACCTTGTTAGCCTGGTGATCTTGTTAGAGTATTATAATATCATAGTACCTTGTTAGCCTGGTGATCTTGTTAGCCTAGTGATCTTGTTAGACTGGTGATCTTGTTAGCCTGGTGATCTTGTTAGCCTGGTGATCTTGTTAGCCTGGTGATCTTGTTAGGGTATTATAATATCATAGTACCTTGTTAGCCTGGTGATCTTGTTAGCCTGGTGATCTTGTTAGGGTATTATAATATCATAGTACCTTGTTAGCCTGGTGATCTTGTTAGGGTATTATAATATCATAGTACTTTGTTAGCCTGGTGATCTTGTTAGGGTATTATAATATCATAGTACCTTGTTAGCCTGGTGATCTTGTTAGGGTATTATAATATCATAGTACCTTGTTAGCCTGGTGATCTTGTTAGGGTATTATAATATCATAGTACCTTGTTAGCCTTGTGATCTTGTTAGGGTATTATAATATCATAGTACCTTGTTAGCCTGGTGATCTTGTTAGCCTGGTGATCTTGTTAGGGTATTATAATATCATAGTACCTTGTTAGCCTGGTGATCTTGTTAGGTTATTATAATATCACAGTACCTTGTTTGCCTGGTGATCTTGTTAGGGTATTTTAATATCATAGTACCTTGTTAGCCTGGTGATCTTGTTAGCCTGGTGATCTTGTTAGGGTATTATAATATCACAGTACCTTGTTATCCTAGTGATCTTGTTAGGGTATTATAATATCATAGTACCTTGTTAGCCTGGTGATCTTGTTAGGGTATTATAATATCATAGTACCTTGTTAGCCTGGTGATCTTGTTAGGGTATTATAATATCACAGTACCTAGTTAGCTTGGTGATCTTGTTAGGGTATTATAATATCATAGTACCTTGTTAGCCTGGTGATCTTGTTAGGGTAATAAAATATCACAGTACCTTGTTAGCCTGGTGATCTTGTTAGGGTATTATAATATCATAGCACCTTGTTATCCTGGTGATCTTTTTAGGGTATTATAATATCACACTACCTTGTTAGCCTGGTGATCTTGTTAGAGTATTGTAATATCATAGTACCTTGACAGCGTGGTGATCTTGTTAGGGTATTATAATATCACAGTTCCTTGTTAGCCTGGTGATCTTGTTAGGGTATTATAATATCATAGTACTTTTTATTCTGGTGATCTTGTTAGGGTATTATAATATCATAGTACCTTGTTAGCCTGGTGATCTTGTTAGGGTATTATAATATCATAGTACCTTGTTAGCCTGGTGATCTTGTTAGGGTATTATAATATCACAGTACCTTGTTATCCTGGTGATCTTGTTAGAGTATTGTAATATCATAGTACCTTGACAGCATGGTGATCTTGTTAGGGTATTATAATATCATAGTACCTTGTTAGCCTGGTGATCTTGTTAGGGTATTATAATATCATAGTACCTTGTTAGCCTGGTGATCTTGTTAGGGTATTATAATATCATAGTACCTTGTTCGCCTGGTGATCTTGTTAGGGTATTATAATATCACAGTACCTTGTTAGCTTGGTGATCTTGTTAGGGTATTATAATATCATAGTACCTTGTTAGCCTGGTGATCTTGTTAGGGTATTATAATATCATAGTACCTTGTTAGCCTGGTGATCTTGTTAGGGTATTATAGTATCATAGTACCTTGTTAGCCTGGTGATCTTGTTAGCCTGGTGATCTTGTTAGGGTATTATAATATCATAGTACCTTGTTAGCCTGGTGATCTTGTTAGCCTCGTGATCTTGTTAGGGTATGATAATATCATAGTACCTTGTTAGCCTGGTGATCTTGTTAGGGTATTATAATATCACAGTACCTTGTTAGCTTGGTGATCTTGTTAGGGTATTATAATATCATAGTACCTTGTTAGCCTGGTGATCTTGTTAGGATATTATAATATCATAGTACCTTGTTAGCCTGGTGATCTTGTTAGGGTATTATAATATCATAGTACCTTGTTAGCCTGGTGATCTTGTTAGAGTATTATAATATCATAGTACCTTGTTAGCCTGGTGATCTTGTTAGGGTATTATAATATCATAGTACCTTGATAGCCTGGTGATCTTGTTAGGGTATTATAATATCATAGTACTTTGTTAGCCTGGTGATCTTGTTAGGGTATTATAATATCATAGTACCTTGTTAGCCTGGTGATCTTGTTAGGGTATTATAATATCATAGTACCTTGTTATCCTGGTGATCTTGTTAGGGTATTATAATATCACAGTACCTTGTAAGCCTGGTGATCTTGTTAGGGTATTATAATATCATAGTACCTTGTTAGCCTGGTGATCTTGTTAGGGTATTATAATATCATAGTACCTTGTTAGCCTGGTGATCTTGTTAGGGTATTATAATATCATAGTACCTTGTTAGCCTGGTGATCATGTTAGGGTATTATAATATCATAGTACCTTGTTAGCCTGGTGATCTTGTTAGGGTATTATAATATCATAGTACCTTGTTTGCCTGGTGATCTTGTTAGGGTATTATAATATCATAGTACCTTGTTAGCCTGGTGATCTTGTTAGAGTATTATAATATCATAGTACCTTGTTAGCCTGGTGATCTTGTTAGCCTAGTGATCTTGTTAGACTGGTGATCTTGTTAGCCTGGTGATCTTGTTAGCCTGGTGATCTTGTTAGCCTGGTGATCTTGTTAGGGTATTATAATATCATAGTACCTTGTTAGCCTGGTGATCTTGTTAGCCTGGTGATCTTGTTAGGGTATTATAATATCATAGTACCTTGTTAGCCTGGTGATCTTGTTAGGGTATTATAATATCATAGTACTTTGTTAGCCTGGTGATCTTGTTAGGGTATTATAATATCATAGTACCTTGTTAGCCTGGTGATCTTGTTAGGGTATTATAATATCATAGTACCTTGTTAGCCTGGTGATCTTGTTAGGGTATTATAATATCATAGTACCTTGTTAGCCTTGTGATCTTGTTAGGGTATTATAATATCATAGTACCTTGTTAGCCTGGTGATCTTGTTAGCCTGGTGATCTTGTTAGGGTATTATAATATCATAGTACCTTGTTAGCCTGGTGATCTTGTTAGGTTATTATAATATCACAGTACCTTGTTTGCCTGGTGATCTTGTTAGGGTATTTTAATATCATAGTACCTTGTTAGCCTGGTGATCTTGTTAGCCTGGTGATCTTGTTAGGGTATTATAATATCACAGTACCTTGTTATCCTAGTGATCTTGTTAGGGTATTATAATATCATAGTACCTTGTTAGCCTGGTGATCTTGTTAGGGTATTATAATATCATAGTACCTTGTTAGCCTGGTGATCTTGTTAGGGTATTATAATATCACAGTACCTAGTTAGCTTGGTGATCTTGTTAGGGTATTATAATATCATAGTACCTTGTTAGCCTGGTGATCTTGTTAGGGTAATATAATATCACAGTACCTTGTTAGCCTGGTGATCTTGTTAGGGTATTATAATATCATAGCACCTTGTTATCCTGGTGATCTTTTTAGGGTATTATAATATCACACTACCTTGTTAGCCTGGTGATCTTGTTAGAGTATTGTAATATCATAGTACCTTGACAGCGTGGTGATCTTGTTAGGGTATTATAATATCACAGTTCCTTGTTAGCCTGGTGATCTTGTTAGGGTATTATAATATCATAGTACTTTTTATTCTGGTGATCTTGTTAGGGTATTATAATATCATAGTACCTTGTTAGCCTGGTGATCTTGTTAGGGTATTATAATATCATAGTACCTTGTTAGCCTGGTGATCTTGTTAGGGTATTATAATATCACAGTACCTTGTTATCCTGGTGATCTTGTTAGAGTATTGTAATATCATAGTACCTTGACAGCATGGTGATCTTGTTAGGGTATTATAATATCATAGTACCTTGTTAGCCTGGTGATCTTGTTAGGGTATTATAATATCATAGTACCTTGTTAGCCTGGTGATCTTGTTAGGGTATTATAATATCATAGTACCTTGTTCGCCTGGTGATCTTGTTAGGGTATTATAATATCACAGTACCTTGTTAGCTTGGTGATCTTGTTAGGGTATTATAATATCATAGTACCTTGTTAGCCTGGTGATCTTGTTAGGGTATTATAATATCATAGTACCTTGTTAGCCTGGTGATCTTGTTAGGGTATTATAGTATCATAGTACCTTGTTAGCCTGGTGATCTTGTTAGCCTGGTGATCTTGTTAGGGTATTATAATATCATAGTACCTTGTTAGCCTGGTGATCTTGTTAGCCTCGTGATCTTGTTAGGGTATGATAATATCATAGTACCTTGTTAGCCTGGTGATCTTGTTAGGGTATTATAATATCACAGTACCTTGTTAGCTTGGTGATCTTGTTAGGGTATTATAATATCATAGTACCTTGTTAGCCTGGTGATCTTGTTAGGATATTATAATATCATAGTACCTTGTTAGCCTGGTGATCTTGTTAGGGTATTATAATATCATAGTACCTTGTTAGCCTGGTGATCTTGTTAGAGTATTATAATATCATAGTACCTTGTTAGCCTGGTGATCTTGTTAGGGTATTATAATATCATAGTACCTTGATAGCCTGGTGATCTTGTTAGGGTATTATAATATCATAGTACTTTGTTAGCCTGGTGATCTTGTTAGGGTATTATAATATCATAGTACCTTGTTAGCCTGGTGATCTTGTTAGGGTATTATAATATCATAGTACCTTGTTTGCCTGGTGATCTTGTTAGGGTATTATAATATCATAGTACCTTGTTAGCCTTGTGATCTTGTTAGGGTATTATAATATCATAGTACCTTGTTAGCCTGGTGATCTTGTTAGCCTGGTGATCTTGTTAGGGTATTATAATATCATAGTACCTTGTTAGCCTGGTGATCTTGTTAGGGTATTATAATATCACAGTACCTTGTTTGCCTGGTGATCTTGTTAGGGTATTTTAATATCATAGTACCTTGTTAGCCTGGTGATCTTGTTAGCCTGGTGATCTTGTTAGGGTATTATAATATCACAGTACCTTGTTATCCTAGTGATCTTGTTAGGGTATTATAATATCATAGTACCTTGTTAGCCTGGTGATCTTGTTAGGGTATTATAATATCATAGTACCTTGTTAGCCTGGTGATCTTGTTAGGGTATTATAATATCACAGTACCTTGTTAGCTTGGTGATCTTGTTAGGGTATTATAATATCATAGTACCTTGTTAGCCTGGTGATCTTGTTAGGGTATTATAATATCACAGTACCTTGTTAGCCTGGTGATCTTGTTAGGGTATTATAATATCATAGCACCTTGTTATCCTGGTGATCTTTTTAGGGTATTATAATATCACACTACCTTGTTAGCCTGGTGATCTTGTTAGAGTATTGTAATATCATAGTACCTTGACAGGGTGGTGATCTTGTTCGGGTATTATAATATCATAGTACCTTGACAGCGTGGTGATCTTGTGATGGTTTTATAATATCATAGTACCTTGTTAGCCTGGTGATCTTGTTAGGGTATTATAATATCATAGTACCTTGTTATCCTGGTGATCTTGTTAGGGTATTATAATATCACAGTACCTTGTTAGCCTGGTGATCTTGTTAGGGTATTATAATATCATATTACCTTGTTAGCCTGGTGATCCTGTTAGCCTGGTGATCTTGTTAGCCTGGTGATCTTGTTAGGGTATTATAATATCATAGTACCTTGTTATCCTGGTGATCTTGTTAAGGTATTATAATATCATAGTACCTTGTTAGCCTGGTGATCTTGTTAGGGTATTATAATATCATAGTACCTTGTTATCCTGGTGATCTTGTTAGGGTATTATAATATCACAGTACCTTGTTAGCCTGGTGATCTTGTTAGAGTATTGTAATATCATAGTACCTTGACAGCGTGGTGATCTTGTTAGGGTATTATAATATCACAGTACCTTGTTAGCCTGGTGATCTTGTTAGGGTATTATAATATCATAGTACCTTGTTATCCTGGTCATCTTGATAAGGTATTATAATGTCATAGTACCTTGTTAGCCTGGTGATCTTGTTAGGGTATTATAATATCATAGTACCTTGTTAGCCTGGTGATCTTGTTAGGGTATTATAATATCATAGTACCTTGTTAGCCTGGTGATCTTGTTAGGGTATTATAATATCACAGTACCTTGTTAGCCTGGTGATCTTGTTAGGGTATTATAATATCATAGTACCTTGTTATCCTGGTGATCTTGTTAGGGTATTATAATATCACAGTACCTTGTTAGCCTGGTGATCTTGTTAGGGTATTATAATATCATAGTACCTTGTTAGCCTGGTGATCTTGTTAGGGTATTATAATATCATAGTACCTTGTTAGCCTGGTGATCTTGTTAGGGTATTATAATATCATAGTACCTTGTTAGCCTGGTGATCATGTTAGGGTATTATAATATCATAGTACCTTGTTAGCCTGGTGATCTTGTTAGGGTATTATAATATCATAGTACCTTGTTTGCCTGGTGATCTTGTTAGGGTATTATAATATCATAGTACCTTGTTAGCCTGGTGATCTTGTTAGAGTATTATAATATCATAGTACCTTGTTAGCCTGGTGATCTTGTTAGCCTGGTGATCTTGTTAGACTGGTGATCTTGTTAGCCTGGTGATCTTGTTAGCCTGGTGATCTTGTTAGCCTGGTGATCTTGTTAGGGTATTATAATATCATAGTACCTTGTTAGCCTGGTGATCTTGTTAGGGTATTATAATATCATAGTACCTTGTTAGCCTGGTGATCTTGTTAGGGTATTATAATATCATAGTACCTTGTTTGCCTGGTGATCTTGTTAGGGTATAATAATATCATAGTACCTTGTTAGCCTGGTGATCTTGTTAGGGTATTATAATATCATAGTACCTTGTTAGAGTATTATAATATCATAGTACCTTGTTAGAGTATTATAATATCATAGTACCTTGTTAGCCTGGTGATCTTGTTAGGGTATTATAATATCATAGTACCTTGACAGCGTGGTGATCTTGTTAAGGTATTATAATATCACAGTACCTTGTTAGCCTGGTGATCTTGTTAGGGTATTATAATATCATAGTACATTGTTAGCCTGGTGATCTTGTTAGGGTATTATAATATCACAGTACCTTGTTAGCCTGGTGATCTTGTTAGAGTATTATAATATCATAGTACCTTGTTAGCCTGGTGATCTTGTTAGGGTATTATAATATCATAGTACCTTGTTAGCCTGGTGATCTTGTTAGGGTATTATAATATCATAGTACCTTGTTAGCCTGGTGATCTTGTTAGGGTATTATAATATCATAGTACCTTGTTAGCCTGGTGATCTTGTTAGGGTATTATAATATCACAGTACATTGTTAGCCTGGTGATCTTGTTAGGGTATTATAATATCATAGTACCTTGACAGCGTGGTGATCTTGTTAGGATATTATAATATCATAGTACCTTGTTAGCCTGGTGATCTTGTTAGGGTATTATAATATCATAGTACCTTGTTATCCTGGTGATCTTGTTAGGGTATTATAATATCATAGTACCTTGACAGCGTGGTGATCTTGTTAAGGTATTATAATATCACAGTACCTTGTTAGCCTGGTGATCTTGTTAGGGTATTATAATATCATAGTACCTCGTTAGCCTGGTGATCTTGTTAGGGTTTTATAATATCATAGTACCTTGACAGTGTGGTGATCTTGTTAGGGTATTATAATATCATAGTACCTAGTTAGCCATAGTACCTTGACAGCGTGGTGATCTTGTTCGGGTATTATAATATCATAGTACCTTGACAGCGTGGTGATCTTGTTAGGGTATTATAATATCATAGTACCTTGTTAGCCATAGTACCTTGACAGGGTGGTGATCTTGTTCGGGTATTATAATATCATAGTACCTTGACAGCGTGGTGATCTTGTGATGGTTTTATAATATCATAGTACCTTGTTAGCCTGGTGATCTTGTTAGGGTATTATAATATTATAGTACCTTGTTAGCCTGGTGATCTTGTTAGGGTATTATAATATCATAGTACCTTGACAGCGTGGTGATCTTGTTAGGGTATTATAATATCATAGTACCTTGTTAGCCATAGTAATTTGACAGCGTGGTGATCTTGTTAGGGTACTATAATATCACAGTACCTTGGTAGCCTGGTGATCTTGTTAGATTATAATAATATCACAGTACCTTGTTAGCGTGGTGATCTTGTTAGGGTATTATAATATCACAGTACCTTGTTAGTGTGGTGATCTTGTTAGGGTATTTTATATTACCACAGTACCTTGTTAGCGTGGTGATCTTGTTAGGGTATTATAATATCACAGTATCTTGTTAGCGTGTGATCTTGTTAGGGTATTATAGTATCACAGTACCTTGACAACGTGGTGATCTTGTTAGGGCATTTTATATTACCACAGTACGCTGGTATCGTGGGGATCTTGCTAGGGTATTATAACATCACAGTACCTTGGTATCGTGGTGGTCTTGTTATATATTAGAATGTCACAGTACCTTGGTAAATTGGTGATCTTGTTAGGGTACTATAATATCCCAGTACCTTGGTAGCTTGGTGATCTTGTTCGGGTATTATAATATCACAGTATCTTGGTAGCGTGGTGATCTTGTTAGGGTACTAAAATATCACAGTACCTTGGTAGCGAGGTGATCTTGTTAGAGTTTTATAATATCACAGTACCTTGTTAGCGCAGTGATCTTGTTAGGGTATTACAATATCACAGTACCTTGGTAGCGTGGTGATCTTGTTAGGGTTTTAAATATCACAGTACCTTGTTAGCCTGGTAATCTTGTTAGGGTATTTCATATTACCACAGTACCTTGTTAGCGTGGTGATCTTGTTAGGGTATTATAATACCACAGTACCTTGGTAGCGTGGTGATCTTTTTAGGTACTATAATATCACAGTACCTTGGCAGCGTGGTGATCTTGTTATGGTATTATAATACCTCATTACCTTGATAGCGTGGTGATCTTGTTATGGTATTATAATATCACAGTACCTTGTTCGTGTAGTGATCTTGTTATGGTATTATAATGCCACATTACCTTGATAGCGTGGTGATCTTGTTATGGTATTATAATATCACAGTACCTTGTTAGTGTGGTGATCTTGTTATGGATAATGCTACATTACCTTGATAGCATGGTGATCTTCTTAGGGTATTATAATATCACAGTACATTGGTAGCGTGGTCATCTTGTTATGGTATTATAATATCACAGTACCTTGATAGCGTGGTGATCTTGTTATGGTATTATAATATCACAGTACCTTGATAGCGTGGTGATCTTGTTAGGGTATTATAATACCACATTGCCTTGATAGCATGGTGATCTGGATTCCGGTTGTTAAGACAACCTTCATTTCCCAGATCAGATTAGACTAGTTCCCTGACTAGATATGTATACGATTAACCTTTTGTTGTCGGCAGGGAACCAGTCTAATATTTAACAAACAGAACAGTGTGACATCCCTTTGACTTATTTCTTACATTATAACAATTATGGTATACCAAATTACCAACCATCCATTGTGTAAGTTTGCATACCGGACAATTCGATCACTTCATCTCATCTCATAGCCATGAAATAACTGTAACTTGCTCCAATAAACAGGACAATTCGTTTATATGCCACGAACATCCAGTTTACATATAAATACAGTAAAACCCGACAGATCCGAACCTCATCGGATTCAGAATAGAGAGGTGTTCGGTTTATAAAGTTAAATTAACTAAGATTTCCTACATTTGGTAATTTATACATAATTCGGTTTTTGCTGGATTATTATACTTTTAATTAGAGAAATAAACCAATCCTACTATGAAGAATGATTTGTTTTGCATTTTATTATCGATTTAAGAAATAAATCATGGAAACCAGAATGTGTTTTGAGTTTTAACATGGGCGAAGGATAAAATTGACTAATATCCGCCAACCCATGTTAAAACTCAAAACACATTCTGGCTTCCATCAATTATTTCGATTCTGATATGTCTAAAAGTACAAATACGGTAGAATACTTTGATTGGAAGACGTTAATTTATATTTACCTTTGCGAACAAAGTCGCACACAATTTATGCTGCCAAATTCTAGCAGACGATAATTCATCAACATGCATATTTACGACGGAAATGTGAGTCACATGCAGCGGCGCTAATGAGATTATACCCAATCGATAAATCGCTCGTTTGTCCACACAGCGAAAGAAGGACGTCATGTTAGAATAAGTGAACAATTTTCAGCTATATCATGGCATGAGTAGGTTATTTGTTGTTGAGATGATATTATTAGGCACTGAAACAAAAATCCACGGATAGACAGATCACTTCACTCTGTCACATTATCTGGACTCCGAGCCAAGCAAGTCGTTGGTTTTCGCTCCACTGAAACAAAAATCCACGGATAGACAGGTCACTTCGCTCTGTCACATTATCTGGACTCCGAGCCAAGCAAGTCGTTGGTTTTCGCTCCACTGAAACAAAAATCCACGAATAGACAGGTCACTTCGATCTGTCACATTATCTGGACTCCGAGCCAAGCAAGTCGTTGGTTTTCGCTCCACTGAAACAAAAATCCACGGATAGACAGGTCACTTCGCTCTGTCACATTATCTGGACTCCAAGCCAAGCAAGTCGTTGGTTTTCGCTCCACTGAAACAAAAATCCACGGATAGACAGGTCACTTCGCTCTGTCACATTATCTGGACTCCAAGCCAAGCAAGTCGTTGGTTTTCGCTCCACTGAAACAAAAATCCACGGATAGACAGGTCACTTTGCTCTGTCACATTATCTGGACTCCGAGCCAAGCAAGTCGTTGGTTTTCGCTCCACTGAAACAAAAATCCACGGATAGACAGGTCACTTCGCTCTGTCACATTATCTGGACTCCAAGCCAAGCAGGTCGTTGGTTTTCCCTCCACTGAAACAAAAATCCACGGATAGACAGGTCACTTCGCTCTGTCACATTATCTGGACTCCAAGCCAAGCAAGTCGTTGGTTTTCGCTCCACTGAAACAAAAATCCACGGATAGACAGGTCACTTCGCTCTGTCACATTATCTGGACTCCGAGCCAAGCAAGTCGTTGGTTTTCGCTCCACTGAAACAAAAATCCACGGATAGACAGGTCACTTCGCTCTGTCACATTATCTGGACTCCGAGCCAAGCAAGTCGTTGGTTTTCGCTCCACTGAAACAAAAATCCACGGATAGACAGGTCACTTCGCTCTGTCACATTATCTGGACTCCAAGCCAAGCAAGTCGTTGGTTTTCGCTCCACTGAAACAAAAATCCACGGATAGACAGGTCACTTCGCTCTGTCACATTATCTGGACTCCAAGCCAAGCAAGTCGTTGGTTTTCGCTCCACTGAAACAAAAATCCACGGATAGACAGGTCACTTTGCTCTGTCACATTATCTGGACTCCGAGCCAAGCAAGTCGTTGGTTTTCGCTCCACTGAAACAAAAATCCACGGATAGACAGGTCACTTCGCTCTGTCACATTATCTGGACTCCAAGCCAAGCAGGTCGTTGGTTTTCCCTCCACTGAAACAAAAATCCACGGATAGACAGGTCACTTCGCTCTGTCACATTATCTGGACTCCAAGCCAAGCAAGTCGTTGGTTTTCGCTCCACTGAAACAAAAATCCACGGATAGACAGGTCACTTCGCTCTGTCACATTATCTGGACTCCGAGCCAAGCAAGTCGTTGGTTTTCGCTCCACTGAAACAAAAATCCACGGATAGACAGGTCACTTCGCTCTGTCACATTATCTGGACTCCGAGCCAAGCAAGTCGTTGGTTTTCGCTCCACTGAAACAAAAATCCACGGATAGACAGGTCACTTCGCTCTGTCACATTATCTGGACTCCGAGCCAAGCAAGTCGTTGGTTTTCGCTCCACTGAAACAAAAATCCACGGATAGACAGGTCACTTCGCTCTGTCACATTATCTGGACTCCGAGCCAAGCAAGTCGTTGGTTTTCGCTCCACTGAAACAAAAATCCACGGATAGACAGGTCACTTCGCTCTGTCACATTATCTGGACTCCGAGCCAAGCAATTCGTTGGTTTTCGCTCTTGCTCCTTTTTGCTGCATTCATAGCGGAGAAGTTGCAACCACATATGATAGACCTATTGGCGCAACATTGCTCTTTATTAGTACTGTCCCACTTTTATATGTTGGCCATCATTTTTCTATTAATAAAACAGATGGTCTGATTCAGTACATGCCATTACGAATGCTTAAATTTCATTACAAAACGGGAATCCATGGTATAATGTGTTCGCTATCGTATGTTAGTTGTATATAACCTTCATACTGTACTAGCATTCCCAAACTAGATTAACACGACGGATGTCACTAGTGGAGCAGGAGCTGCCTGCCCTTCTGGAGCACCTGAGTTCATCCCCGGTTTTTAGTGGGATTCATGTTACTCGATATTTAGTTTTATATGTATATTTTGTAGATCGCAGTTTGTCGTTTTGTACTTTTTCTCTTGGCCATTGTGTTGTCTGTTCTTCTTCGATATACGGATTCTGATTACCTCTTTGGTATCTCCAAACTCTTCTTCCTATTACCCCTAAATTGTGTGAATGATTATCGTACTTCTTCCCTCTACCAATACGACTGGGGTAAAATGGACATTTCTATCAGTTTGTAGTTTACAACATTTATCTTCTTATCAGGATAAACATGTACATTTTATGTTTATTGTGGTTTTATTTATGTTCCTGTACCAAACCAGGAAGTTAAATGGTCATATAAATGTGTGTTAGGGGTTTCCATTTTTGCCTCTTTAAACGATTTTAATGTTTGATTTTGAAATAGTTCCGACAGTGTGGTATTTATGTTTTGTTGTTCATTTTATCATAGTGATACACATCTGTCGTATTATTTAAAGTAAACAATAAATTGTTTATTTAATATCAATATTTTGTTCTTTCTACATTTTGTATTTCTTATCTGGCCGTGTAAATTCTTTATCACTGTAATCATATATCTCTAACATCACTCTTTAATAACTAAATATATAGTTGATCCTTGTTTTCATGAATTCAGAGAATTGGGTATCTGAAAGAGAAAATAGCAATGCAATCCATTCGTACTAGCTTTTCCTCTGATAACTCAAAAATTCAGATCGTCCGAAGTAACACAATCACTTCCCTTCGACTTTGTAACAATCACAACAGGTTTCCACTGCATAAATAATATATATACTATTATATTAACTCCAGATAACTCGAAAGATCAGACACGATACTTCGAAGTAAAATAATCAGCTACATTCGACTTTGAAACAATCACAACAAGGTTCCACTGGATGCATAATATATATTATATTATATTAACACCGGATACCTCGAAAATTCAGATATTTGGAAGTAAGCTGATCAATTTCCCTCGACTTTGAAACAATTAAAACAAGTTTTCACTATAGATATAATATATATTACATTATATTAACAGGGTCAGATTGTGGTATATGTATAGAGCCCAAGGATTCCAGTATATCTACTGTCGTCAAATTAACATGTGATCATAGTAAGTAACGTTTTATAATATTTTGGTGCATTGTTGTCAATCTTTTTTCATTCAATGGTATACGTAGACCACGTGACATTCATTCATTGGTGTACGTGACAACGTGACATGCATTCTGGTATACGTGGACAACGTGACATTCATTCATTGATTTACGTGGACAACGTGACGTTCATTCATTTGTATACGTGAACAACGTGACATTCATCCATTTGTATACGTGGACAACGTGACGTTCATTAATTATTGAATGGGTGTTATTGATGGACCTTTTAGATTATTAAGACATACGTGCAGAAATGAAAATGTAAAAATAAAGTTAGACAATGTTAATATATTCTGTACATGACTTATTTATGAGTGAAATGAATCTTTTAAGCAATATTTAATAACCAAACACCTATATTTGCCAGGTCTAAAAAAACAACTGTATAATATTACAATGATTGTGTCTTGTCCTTAAAACATAGATAGTTTGACATCGGCGTTTTATTTCTACTCTATTAAGATTACATCCTTTTAAACGTTTCTTACACTGGTGTTGTTCTACCTCTCAGGATTGTGGTCTTATAATTGATAGAATGTTATTTGAATCCTATAATTATGAGAATTTCTTGCATATGCTTAAAATGAATGGGACACGAAAATTAAGAAATATTAACTACCAATATTATGTCATTCAGTCAACGTCTTTTCGAGCAGAAAAAGATAAAAAAAAAAAAAAAAAAAAACGTTTACAATATCTACGTTTTAATTATAATAGTTGCATGCCCTATATTTGCATAATGTAGTTTTTTTGCATGTGTCACACAGATTCAAATGTACCTTCTGTACTTACATTTTGCTTACAAACGACGAATGCAAACTTTTCCATAGGTTGCATATTTTCCTGTTATTATCAGTCCAAATGATTTTATAAGCTACATTCTACGGTTTACCAGGGAATTTGTAAGCTACATTTTACGGTTTACCAGGGAATTTGTAAGCTACATTTTACGGTTTACCAGGGAATTTGTAAGCTACATTTTACGGTTTACCAGGGAATTTGTAAGTACATTTTACGGTTTACCAGGGAATTTGTAAGCTACATTTTACGGTTTACCAGGGAATTTGTAAGCTACATTTTACGGTTTACCAGGGAATTTATAAGCTACATTTTACGGTTTACCAGGGAATTTGTAAGCTACATTTTACGGTTTACCAGGAAATTTGTAAGCTACATTTTACGGTTTACCAGGGAATTTGTAAGCTACATTTTACGGTTTACCAGGGAATTTATAAGCTACATTTTACGGTTTACCAGGGAATTTATAAGCTACATTTTACGGTTTACCAGGAAATTTGTAAGCTACATTTTACGGTTTACCAGGAAATTTGTAAGCTACATTTTACGGTTTACCAGGGAATTTGTAAGCTACATTTTACGGTTTACCAGGGAATTTGTAAGCTACATTAAACGGTTAACAGGGAATTTGTAAGCTACATTTTACGGTTTACCAGGGAATTTATAAGCTACATTTTACGGTTTACCAGGGAATTTGTAAGCTACATTTTACGGTTTACCAGGGAATTTGTAAGCTACATTTTACGGTTTACCAGGGAATTTATAAGCTACATTTTACGGTTTACCAGGGAATTTGTAAGCTACATTTTACGGTTTACCAGGAAATTTGTAAGCTACATTTTACGGTTTACCAGGGAATTTGTAAGCTACATTTTACGGTTTACCAGGGAATTTGTAAGCTACATTAAACGGTTAACAGGGAATTTGTAAGCTACATTTTACGGTTTACCAGGGAATTTATAAACTAGATTTTACGGTTTACCAGGGAATTTGTAAGCTACATTAAACGGTTAACAGGGAATTTGTAAGCTACATTTTACGGTTTACCAGGGAATTTATAAGCTACATTTTACGGTTTACCAGGAAATTTGTAAGCTACATTTTACGGTTTGCCAGGGAATTTGTAAGCTACATTTTACGGTTTACCAGGGAATTTATAAGCTACATTTTACGGTTTACCAGGGAATTTGTAAGCTACATTTTACGGTTTACCAGGAAATTTGTAAGCTACATTTTACGGTTTACCAGGGAATTTGTAAGCTACATTAAACGGTTAACAGGGAATTTGTAAGCTACATTAAACGGTTAACAGGGAATTTGTAAGCTACATTTTACGGTTTACCAGGGAATTTATAAACTACATTTTACGGTTTACCAGGGAATTTGTAAGCTACATTAAACGGTTAACAGGGAATTTGTAAGCTACATTTTACGGTTTACCAGGGAATTTATAAGCTACATTTTACGGTTTACCAGGGAATTTGTAAGCTACATTTTACGGTTTACCAGGGAATTTGTAAGCTACATTTTACGGTTTACTAGGGAATTTATAAGCTACATTTTACGGTTTACCAGGGAATTTGTAAGCTACATTTTACGGTTTACCAGGAAATTTGTAAGCTACATTTTACGGTTTACCAGGGAATTTGTAAGCTACATTTTACGGTTTACCAGGGAATTTGTAAGCTACATTAAACGGTTAACAGGGAATTTGTAAGCTACATTTTACGGTTTACCAGGGAATTTATAAACTACATTTTACGGTTTACCAGGGAATTTGTAAGCTACATTTTACGGTTTACCAGGGAATTTGTAAGCTACATTTTACGGTTTACCAGGGAATTTATAAGCTACATTTTACGGTTTACCAGGGAATTTGTAAGCTACATTTTACGGTTTACCAGGAAATTTGTAAGCTACATTTTACGGTTTACCAGGGAATTTGTAAGCTACATTTTACGGTTTACCAGGGAATTTGTAAGCTACATTTTACGGTTTACCAGGGAATTTGTAAGCTACATTTTACGGTTTACCAGGAAATTTGTAAGCTACATTTTACGGTTTACCAGGGAATTTGTAAGCTACATTTTACGGTTTACCAGGGAATTTGTAAGTTACATTTTACGGTTTACCAGGGAATTTATAAGCTACATTTTACGGTTTACCAGGGAATTTTAATTCCATGTTTGTGTTGTATTTTAAAAGGATTGCTTCATCTTTGACAAATATATATTTCACACCATCAAAATACCACAATAAGAAAAGTCGAATTGAAAACACCACAGTATAGAAGAGTTTGAAGATACCAAAGGGGTAATCAGAATCCGTATAACGAAGAAGAACAGACAACACAACGACCAAAAGAAAAAGTACAAAAGAACAAGCAACGATCTACAAAACATACCTATAAAACTATAAAGCTAAAGATCGAGTAACACGAACCCCACTAAATACCGGAGGTGAACTCAGGTGCTCCGGAAGGGTAAGCAGTTCCTAAAAACACCACAGTATAGTTCTACCACATGCTCCCAAGAGTTTTAAAATTATTTGGCTTTCTGATATTTTGGCTTTGAGCGTAGCTGATGAAGGTTATTCCTATGTATGTTTTATCATCTCAATATATAATCTTTAACTTTCGTTTTCTTTTGCAGCTTTTCATAAAGAATGTGTCAATAAGTCACTAGAAACTCAACATAGATGTCCAATATGTAGACAAACACCATCAAGGTTTTCTGTAATAGAACGGGTACTATACAGAGTTTATAGAAACCTCAATAGATCCGTTCGATCTCTATCAAAACATCCAAATAGTAAGTAAAACGGACTGCAATTTGGTTTGAGAGACTGCATTTAAGTCACAAAATATGCTTTGTGTTATTAACGTAAAGCGCTACTACTATTGCTTGATATTGCATGTCTTTGGTATCTAATGTAATATATTAGCCTTTACTAGTATTTTAGCTTTTACTAATATTTCACGACTTATTACCGGGTTTGTAATTAGATTAACACGACAGGTGCCACTAGTGGAGTTCACCCCTGGTTTTTAGTGGGGTTCGTGTTCCTCGATCTTTAGTTTTATATGTATGTTTTGTAGATCGTTGTTTGTCCTTTTGTACTTTTTTCTTTTAGCTATTGTGTTGTCTGTTCTTCTTCGATATACGGATTCTGATTGCCCTTTGGTATCTTCAAACTCTTCTTACGCCAATAACTCTGACAAATTGCTTTGAGACCAAGATGAAGTTTCTCAAACCAAATTGCAATCCATTGTAACTAAAAGTCCATTTCAAGGAAAACAAGGACTGAGAATAAATTTGATATACATCCAATAACTGCAAAGTTAACTAAAGTTTACAGAGAACCAAAGCGGAAGTCAAGAATGTGCAATCCAGAGACATAAGCAATGTAGGGCACACAAGAAACAGAATGAAAACAAACAAAACAAAACACAACACAGACAACTAAACAGATGAGCAACATGGTCCCCAACCAAAATACCGAATGATCAGCAGCTCCTGCTTCTACATCCACCATGTTATTCATATAGACTTGTCGGACAAGGCTATTCGTATATAAACACACAAAACATAAACAAGACATGAGTCATACTCCAAACAACTAGGGGTAAATAACAACCGAACATTGTTTTATCCGGAAAACGTAGCGGAAATCTAACACGGAATTAAGAACATGAGGACATATACCAGGGAAAAATGAATAACACGAACTCTATTACATAAACTCCTCGGGGCTTACTATCATAAAAATGAATGACAACATAAACATGAACATTACAATAGCATGGTGTATAGCCGATTTTTATGGATGCAATCGTTGACAACAATGTATCGAGTACAATGAAAATTCACCTTAAACCGTAAAGCAAAATTATTATTCATATTAGTCAATATTATCTTTTTGTTTCAGTTGAAAGTACACCTGTATGAATGAAAACGACCAGATGCAGTTGAATTGAATTATTCGAATTGAGTACTGATTCATCGAAGCTGACGAGAGAAAAAAATCAGAGCTCATGTGTTTTACCGACATGCATGGGAGGTCAGAAGACTGTGTCAAATATTTTGATAAATTAGCTTATTTGTGGCTATCTATCGCACATATGTGAGGAATATTTGAGACGTTAGTATCACATACCAAATGGATGCATGTATTAAAATTTAATTTGAGCTAAAGATCTAATTTAGATCGAGTAAGTGAAGTTCATTGAACCCACTTAAGTTCACATATACCAAAGTTAAAGTGCACTGAACACAGGTAGTTCATACGAGTATGCACCATTAGTATGGTTTATCGAACGCACCCAAGTTCATATACATCATTGTCAGTTGCATTGACCAGACTTATTTCAAGTTCATATTTATCATTTTCGAAATTAAATGAACGTACTTAAGTTCATATACATCATTAAAGTTAACATTCGTCATCATCAAACTTTATTGAATAAATTAACGTTCGTATAGGCCATAACATGGTTTATGGAACGCAAATACCGTAAGTTCGTATAGGCCATAACATGGTTTATGGAACGCAAATACCGTAAGTTCGTATAGGCCATAACATGGTTTATGGAACGCAAATACCGTAAGATCGTATAGGCCATAACATGGTTTATGGAACGCAAATACCGTAAGTTCGTATAGGCCATAACATGGTTTATGGAACGCAAATACCGTAAGTTCGTATAGGCCATAACATGGTTTATGGAACGCAAATACCGTAAGTTCGCAAGGCTCATTACAAACTTAATTTAGCGAACGTAAGTTCATATACACCATCATTAATGCTTATTGAATGAACCTATGTTCGCATACACCATTAGAAAGGTTGTATAAAGCACATGTAAAAACCACCATAATCATTATTATATAGCAGTCAAAGAACACATAAATATATCTACAAGTAGGTTTCTAGTGTTTTCCATTCCAACCATAATTTATGTTATATATTATTTGATTGAAGAGGATTTTTTGTGCTTATGGTCATTTCATAATTTTTTATTTAATTATATCGTGACTTCCTGGTTCGTCGTGGGAGGAAAGCAAGGAAAAACATAACGACCTGACTAATGAAAACGTCAGTCGGAGATCTGAGACTTTTGGCACATTAGATGGCTAATTCGGCTCGACAATGTCAGTGATGATTAGGTTTATGGTCAGAAAATCAATGATAGAAGAAATCATTATTATTAATAAGGTTTTCAAAACGAAAAGGAAATCACCAGAACAAAATACTGTTATTGATCAGATATAACTATGCTTTTCTTTAATACTAAAAAAGAAGCATATGGGTGTGATTGACATGACAGACAATTTGTGAATATTCTTCATCTTACAATCAATGTAGCTGGTCTGGCTTTGGTTTGAATTTTAGTGTTTAAAGCCACTTTCAACAATATTTCAGCTATATCGTGGTGATCGGTTTTATTGATGGAAAAAACTGGAGTACACGGAGAAAACCACCGACATATCGCAAGTCACTGACAAACTGTATCACATAATGTTGCATCGAGTACACCTCGTCATGGGCGGGATGCAATGGTGTTGGAATATGTGTTAGCGTATATGACATGTCTAGCAGTATGTGGTATTATATATTTATTTTATGCAGATTTATGCCTACACGTTGTACTTGTTATATATTTTATTGAATTTATTAAATACTGTGTTAAGTAATTTCGTTTTCGGGTATTTATCATTAACGAGGCCAGGATAAAGTACTGGTATTTTATGTTTCTCTAACTAACAAATGTAAAGATTTCGAATGAAGATTTTAATTGAAAAAATAAAAAAATAAAAAAAATAAAAAATCATTTGTTGGAATGAAGAAAGATACTCTGCAGTGCACTAGTTGAAATATTCAAGAAATATATAGTTCTATTGATCAATCCGAGATATGAAATAGTACCATTATATGAAAGATATATCTCTACCATCGTCGTCTAAGATACAATGATAAAAAGCAAAACTTGGTTTGTAGACGGTTCTTGTTTTACTTTATATATGGCATTTGTATTTATTTACGCCTAGTGGTGTCCAAGTCTATTTCCATCACATGATGTGACTATAAAGCGACAGGTGTCTCTAGTGGAACAGGCGCTGCTCCCTTTTACGGAACATCCGAATTCTATCCGGATATTTGTGGGATTCATATTGCTCAATCTTTAGTTTTCTGTGTGGTATTTTGTAGATCATCTTTATTCTTTGTCCTTTTGTCCCATTTATTTTGGCCGTTGCATTGTCTGTCCTTATTTCTGATTATCCCTTTGGTATCTTCAACCATTTCTTAAATATAGCAATGATATATTCTTTGTTCTTGTAAATTTTCTGGCCATTCATAAATTGTCTTACACATCATAAGACAAAGATAAGAAAGGAGTAAGTAGTTCCTGCTCCAGTAGTGGCACCCGCCGTTTTACACTTTCTACTAGCACTGTAATAAATCAGGAATGAGGACAGGACCGAATTGTGATTCTGACAAACGGAAAACGTCATATGTGACACAGATATTTCGTAATGGTTAGCAAGAGGCGACCATAAACCTTTCGAAATGACATCTTCTACTTAGCCAATAGGAATAGTTGTATGTGTATGTTTTGTTGATCGTTGTTTGTCCTTTTGTCCTTTTTCTTTTGACCATTGTGTTGTTCAAAAGAAAAAGGACAAAAGGACAAACAACGATCAACAAAACATACACATACAACTATTCCTATTGGTTAAGTAGAAGATGTCATTTCGAAAGGTTTATGGTCGCCTGTTCTCAATGATAGAAGAAATCATTATTCTTTGATATACGGATTCTGATTACCCCTTTGGTATCTTCAAACTCTTCTTGATTATGTAGCTTACAATAACATGTAGAGAACAATACAAACTATTACTACGCTATTATAAAGCAAACGGAATATATTGGCTTTCGTTGATTTTTAAAGAATCTTATCTTTCAAACAGTTTTTCGAAAGATATCAACACCTTGTTGAAACACATTTTGTCACTTGCGTGCAGATGACGAGAGATGGCATTAACTATTAAATTGTGGTTCAAAATTGACTATTGTTTCCCTAATATATCTAGGGGCCGTCGTCATCGTGATCGTATGGTAGTTAGATTCATAACTACCTATGTAATCAGTACCAATCACCACTACAATGTGAGTTCGAATCCCATCCAGGCGATGTGTACTCGATACAACATTATATGATAACGTTTGTCAGTGACTTGCGACTTGTTAGTGATTTTCTCTGGGTACTCCGGTTTCCTCCATTGATAAAACTGACCACCACGATATAACTGAAATATTGTTGAAAGTGTCGTTAAGCACCATAAACCATAAATCTATTATATATTCGGATCGCATTGTGTAATGTATAAAATACAAATGATGTGTTGGGCCATCGGCTCTACTCTATAGCATTATGCATACATATACAATACTTGTGCACTGTCGAAGCACATAGGTAATATGTGTATGAGGCTTAGAAACGGGAGAAATGGCGAGGCTTTGCAGAGCCTTTTCCCCCGTTTCGCGCCGAATACACATATTTACCTATATGCTTCGACAGTGCATATGTATTGTATTTATCCTGCAATTTTAAATCGTAAATAAACGTTTACTGGACGATGATAAAAGTATTTGAAATAATTTTGTGTATGTATTTGAAAACAATATCCCCCGATGTGCCCCGATGAGTTTGCCCAGTAATATGTTACGAGCAATCGATCGGGAGTGATTTGGTTTATATTGATTTGCGACGCTTAAGAAAAAGTGCATGAAAAAATTATACAATAGGTATTTATTAATTAAATACAGCTTGGAATTGATAAGAAAATCAACAACAAGTAATAGTCTAAGCATTATATAAACATCATCACTGAGAACTACTGTTAAGTGTCATTTATTTCGAAAGTCGGAAGGTCAATGTCACTGAGGCGGGTTGGCTGCAGGTTGCATGTACACATTGAAGTTTTGAATGTGTAACGTCGTGCCATAGAACATTGAGGTAGACTGTGCTAGTATCTGAGAAGACGAGAAAAAATTGGACGATTGGTCAACGTGTTGTGACCTCTGAGACGAACTGTGAGTGTCAGCGTGGCCATGGTTAGTGACAGTGCCAATGGCAAGTGCTCGTAATTGAGGTAAGGGATCAGCTGTGTAAAGTGTGTCTGTCGGATTAGTGTTGCTCAAAATATTTGAAATTTCACGCTGTTTATTTTCAGAGATTGCCGAATAGTTATTGATTGATGCAATATTTTTGTGTCCATAAATTTGCATTATATCTTTGCCTTCAATGTTGTTAGTGCGCAGTTTTTCAACGAGGTATTTGCGAGCGCTGTGGTTGGTAATGGGTTTATTAGGATCCAAAGATGCCTTCTCCTTCATGGTTTTAACTATTGACGAAAGTTTTTTCTGTCCAACTTTTTGCCTAAGAAACCAGCGTGCAGATCTAGAATCATCGAGCGGAATAGTACGCGGGGCAAGATAAAATGGATCTTCTGGACCAGAAAAATCATGAGGTCGCTTCTCTGCATATATTTTATACATTTTGAATGGATCATTATCTCCTCCCGACTCATAAAACTTAGGTGTCACTTCTCTCACATCCGTAATATTCGCACCCGTTCGCGTTTTGGTTTGTCGCTCGTTCAATTCTATATATTGTACACCATCAGAGGTTGTGTGTAGTTTGATGTCACCCCATCTGAAAAAAAATAATGTAGATTTTGAAACCAAGATAGTACTGTCAGTTTGCATTGTTTACATATTTTATGTGAAAAATATTGATTTAATTAAAATTGGGGAAAGTTCCTAATGGCACCCCCACCCAAAAATTGTATAATTACCTAATATTAACCCTAACCCTGAACCTAACCATAACCCTATTAAACCTAACCCTAACCCTAATCCAAACCTAGCTCTAACCCTATCATTAAATATACAAATCTATAGATGTTTGAGTGGTGGTGCCATAAAGAACTCTTTCCAAAATTGGTCAATATTGATTGATTGATTGTTGTTTGTCAGTCACAATATCTATTTTTTTATATTGCAATAAAGCTAAATTTGCTTTGATTTGTATTCAACAATTATGCATCGTAACGGTTCTTTTCATTCATACAGCAGGAGATAATATGATGCGATAGACCCTAAAATGTTATTTTCTATATTTTCAGAATACATATTACAGTACAGATGAAATCAAGATGCTAGATGATATGTTTTTGTACAATACAAATTACATGCTTGTTCAATATGGAAATCTGTATTCACGATAGCACAGAACCTTATAACTTGAGGCTACACCAGTGTTGGAGAAAGGATATTAGAAGAATTAAAACGTTTTATACAACTATCGGCAAATCATGTTTTTGTATGTCATATTAATTTGTACAATACAATGTACATGTACATACTTTTTCAAAGGAATATAATGTGACGTCAAAATACGTTCTTAATAGGACTACATTTGTATACTTCAGTCCAATATTTCGCATGCACAAATGGAGTCAAAAAATTTATAAAACGCATACATTTGTATCGAAAGATTGGCTTAGGCCAGGAATTCCGATAATGTGTTTTTGAAATTGTTCATGAAGAAAAATTCGGTATCAAGACATATGGACTCGCAGACTGGAAGTGCAATTTATTACTGCTGAAACTGGAGGAATCAATTTGTGTGCCAAAACTTTTTATGCGTTATATGCCGCATATTATATATTTGACAGATACACACATTTTTATATACAATGTGTACAACCGAATGTTTTCATGGAAGGATTTGTAAATGTGATTCATTTTTCATAATAGTGTTCTTTTTTGACATAAAAGGTATTTTGTTTTAATTTCTGTTTTTCATGTGTAAATGCCATCATGGAATCCAAGTATACCTTAGGTTATAATGTTCATGTGCCCCTCGCAGTCCAAAGTGTACTGTGTTGTTGAACCAGTCTGTATTAAGTAATGATTCAGGAGTGGATTCACCAAGCAATTTCTTCTGGTACAACATATTTATTTCATCATCAGTGAGGGGCTGTGATTTTTTAGGTTTATTTCCCTTTCCTTGCTTCTTCAATACTTTCTGTTTGGCAGATATGGCATCACGAGTAAGATTAAATGCATCGTTACTCTTTGAACCTTCGCCCAGAATGGTAAAACCATACTTCATTCTTTTGAGTTTACGATCTACACTACTGATTATAGACCTTAGGGAATTTGGTTCGTATTCGCCACCATCTTTTTTACGTACTGTCAATACAAAATTTGCCAGCAATGGATCCAGCTCTGTCGGTTCAATTTTATGCAGTTCGCGGGTTTCATTTTTTATCTTTAAAAACTTTGTAACCATGGCAACATATCTAACCGTTTTCTGTAATGTGTTCTTATTCTTTTGGCCATTAATGAATTCGTGCATTTCTGACTCTGACATCCTAAAAAACTCATCAAATTCTGGTGGTATTTGTACATTATCAGCTTGTTCATGGTTTACATTTTGCACAACATCCATATTTTCACTGATATTTTCATGATTAGGCTCAGAAACAGAGGCTGTGACATCAATTTGATCTTGGGGAGTAATGTCAGTTGCTGTTTCCTGACCCTGGCTAGGATTTAAAGTATGAATAGGGGGTAAATCTCTGTTTTGGTTAGATTCAAGCATGTCTAACGGAATTAATGTGTCATCAAGATCTTCATCTTGGTCAAAAAGATCCTGTAGTTGTGACCATTGAATGACAAAATTGCATATTTCATCAGTTTCCATTGATTCAGTGTCCGAAGACATCTTTGTGACCAGAATATCCTCTGCTAGGACCGAGTAATGGAACAAGGGCAAATAATGTCATAAAAGGGTGTTTTAATTGAAATAATTGTAAGATATCAGACAGAAAATAAGACTGCTTCATGAGAAAACATCTTTTATTTTCAACGTATACAGTTAGCAGCGAAAACGGGTACGTTAGAAACTGTCGTGATTTGTGAATGAAATTGACATGAGCGCTGCCATGTTTGCTTACATTTTGAAGGGCAAGGAAAAGAAAGTTGTTCCGGACTGGACGGAGCTTACATTTGTATGTTCTATTTATAACTGACCAATATCCAAAAACAAATATTGGGCAGGCTATATTGGTCGGTAAATGCTGTCATTGCAGGACAAAGTTCAATATCATGTCTCCAAGTTCTTTACAACAGCGATGCTCACCCAATAATATGTTGAACACACTTGTATGACCGGATCATTTCACTAAGAGGTGAGGTTGTAACCCATAAAACTAGTCACTTTTTATTGTGCCAAGCCAGGACAATGAGCGGTCATGCATGTGTGTTATGTGTATAGATTCCCCCACACCCCACCCCTTTGTTTCTACGATTTTCCAATTAAATTTTGGAACTGTTCTGACGGTGTAGTATGCTTTCGTTTTTCATTTTATTGGCTTTTAAATCTTTTGGCTGAGCCTACCTGGTGAACATTATTCCATGAACGCGTCGTGTGCACTGTATATTATTTATCGTATGCTTTACGTATGATAATAAATAAGTAAAAAATAACACCACAAAATAGTCCATGATAAATAGGTATGCAAAACTAAAACATATTATATATAAATATAAATATAGATAAAGATAGATAAAGATGACATTCAAGACACAATAGACGATCCAGTGTATGTTCTTGACTGACGCTCGTGCATCGCAAATATAGCATGTGCCATCCGTTATTGGTTCAATGATGATTGTAGGTGCCGTGACGATGGCTGTGTGAGCATCGACAGGGTGCCAGTGATGATTGTAGGTGCCGTGGCGATGGTCGTGTAAGCAATGCTGGGGTGCAGTGATGATTGTAGGTGCCGTCACGATGGCCGTGTGAGCTCCGGAGGTCGTGAGTCTTCCAATAAAAATCAATGTAGCCAATCAGTCCAGCATGCATACACTAATCAAAAATATAATCATCTGCAATCCTAAGTTAAGAGCACAAAACGTATATGACACGTGGAGTTTCATGCCGCCACTGACGTCACCATGGCGTGCACCATAAATTACTATTGACAGAAATGAACATAATCCTGAAATATATTGTAAAAATCATCAACTCAATTTCATATGTTATTGTTTTATCCTTAAATTTTTAACATTTACTAAGTTGCTGGGAATTTGCGGAGAGGGGTGTCCTATCGAAGAGATGTAAGTTTAAACATATTTTATTTGCTCAAATGTGCAAAAGGATAAGACACAACTTAAACAAACTTATAAAGTCTTCTCCTATATACAATAAGGTACAAAACTACTTAATATAGTATTCATGTATTTGAGTGTTTCTTACATTAATATATGTAAATTGAACAAGAACAGAAAATGAAGAAAGGATTGGGATGGAGTGGGGGTTAAATTACGGAATGCTTAACCATGTACCCGTGGACTGTAATTGGTGTTTTGTTATGAGTATGCTAAACTTCCTGCACGATAAAGTCCCCTTTTGTAGATTTCGAAAAAGAGTAAGCGCAAAGTAACCGCTACAAAAATCTAAATATTTCGCTCCTACCCAAATCTTCATATATTTTTTAGTTTTTAAGTTGCAGTCAAAATCCTTTGTCTCAGTTGAGACATCTCTCCCTCGTTTCTATATAGTTTTTATATTGATGATCTTGTCATTGAATATAGCTGAAATACTGCTCGGTGGATGTTAAACAATAATCAATCAATCAATCTATGATCATGGACTATTTCTACTACATTTACGCCATCTATTTGTCTTAGATGAGTTAAAATCTGATTCAACCCACTCTTTCTTTAGAAATGCCTGTACCAAGTCAGGGTCATTACGGTTTTCACAGTTTTCCGGTTGTTGACTGATTTTGTCTGTTTATATACTTATGAGTTTTGACTTTCCCTTTGTAAGATTGCTCGGAGTTCGGTAATTTTGTTATTACCCTTATTCAATATTTATTGAAGTAGTTTAATCCCGCCACTTGTTATTGAAGTGCCTGTACCAAGCCAGGAAAGTGAGGGGTCATCTATTTGCGTGTTAGGGGTATCGATTTTGCCTTTTTCTATGATTTTCAATTGCATTTTGGAACTGTTCTGACAGTGTTGTGTATCTTTTCTTTTTGATTATATTATGCAATCTTTCCTTAACAATTAAAGATAGAAGCTTATCTGATACCAGGTATATAATACAACATGGTGTATCATCAACGTGTAGTAATAAAGGAATGCGCCCTTATTTTAGATGTTCTCTGCCGGATTACTTTTTCATGACGTCATATCATTCGAATGCAGGAGATCACGTCTCAGTGTAAACAATATTACGACAAATAAACAAACCGACTGTTCATATGTTTTCGTTCATTCGACAGAATAATGTATCATGTATCACGAATTAACAGTCATATTGCCATCTCCAATGACATAGTTTCAATAGTTCCAGCAGCTGTATGGTCTAGTACATAAACATTTATTCCGCATTCTAGCTTAATCGGGATGAATGTCACGTACAAAATGTAATCGCTATCTGTGGTTTTCTCCGTGTACTCCGGTTTCCTCCACCAATACAACTGACCGCCACTGTATTACTGGAATATTGTTGAAAATGACATCAAACACAATAACCATTCCCTTAATTCAGAATCGTAATACAAAAATGTACATTGTACATAAATGAAAAAAGATTAAGTTACCTATAAAAAATGTTAGTATAGCTGCAGCTAAAGGGTAATGGTGTTCCCAGTATACAGTAGAGCAGACGATTCCAACTATTCCAATATACAACAGACTCTCTATGATCAGGAATGCACTTGTGGCTCCAATGAAAGCTAAAATAAGTAATATTGTATTAATAATAAAAATGCAATATATATAATACACTCTCTATAATCAGGAACGCACGTGTGGCTCCAATGAAAGCTAAAACAAGACATGTTGTATTAATAATAAAAACACAATATATATAGCACACTCTCTATAATCTGGAACGCACGTGTGGCTAAAATGAAAGCTAAAACAGGACATGTTGTATTAATAATAAAAACACAATATATGTAGCACACTCTCTATAATCAGGAACGCACGTGTGGCTCCAATGAAAGCTAAAATAAGTGATATTGTATTAATACTAAAAACACCATTTACACAACATACTCCATATAATGAGGAACGCACAGGTGGTACTGAATTCTAAAGCAAGACATGTTGTATTAATAAAAACACAATTCACACAACACACTAGGTATAATAAGGCACCCACATGTGGCTTCAATGAAAGATAAAATAAGAAATGTTGCTTTAATAATAAAGACACCATCCATACAACATGTTCTCTATAGTACGGAAACCCCACATGTGGCTCAAATGAACACTAAAATAAGACGTATTGTATTAATAATTAAAACACAATTCATGCACCACTGTCTCTGTAAAATAGGAAACGCACGTATGACCCCAATGAACGCTAAAACAAGAGATGATATATTAAAAAACACAATATATACAACACACTCTAAAATAAGGAACGCACGTGTGACCCAAATGAAAGCTAAAAAAAAGAAATTGTGTATTAATGATAAAAACACAATACATACAACACACTCAATAATAAGGAACGCACGTGTGGCCCAGTGAACGCTAAATTAAGAGATGATGTATTAAAAAATACAATACATACAACACACACTCTATAATATGGAACGCACGTGTGGCCCAGTGAACGCTAAATTAAGAGATGATGTATTAAAAAATACAATACATACAACACACACTCTATAATAAGGAACGCACGTGTGGCCCAGTGAACGCTAAAATAAGTGATGATGTATTAAAAAACACAATGCATACAACATACTCCATATAATGAGGAACGCACGTGTGGTCCAACTGAACGCTAAAACAAGACATGTTGTATTAATAAAAAAAAAACACAAGGCACACAACATACTCCATATAATGAGGAACGCACAGCTGTCCCTAATGAACGCTAAAACAAGAGGTGATGTATTAATAATAACAACACACTCTCTATATTAAAAAGAGCTGGAAGATACCAAAGGGGTAGTCACAATCCGTAGATCGAAGGATAGACAACACAAAGGCAATAAGAAAACGACAAAAGGACAAAGAACGATCTACAAAACATTACACACAAAATTAAAGATCGAGTAACGCGAACACCACTAAAACCAGGGGGATGCACGTGTGGCCTTAACGAATTCTAAAAACAAGACATGTATTAATAATAAAAACTTCATACATGTATCACACTCTCTGTAATAAAGAACACACATATGACCCTAATCAATGCTAAAATAAGACACGTTGTATTACTAAAATTTAGAATAAAGGCAATGATTCACCGTTGCTTCTAAAAATAGAACGCAGAACAAAGGCATCATGCAGATAACAATACAATACAATAAAAATATTTTTATTTCCAATTGAGGAGCCCTTTCGGGCAGAACAATTAACAGAGAATTTAATAAAATGATTATGGATTGATTACATTGATTGGAAGATGACGAAATTTTTATGAAACAATAACAAATCAAAATTTAATCATACCATTCCTTATATATCTTTATTCTCATCACCAAATGACATAGGTACAGAGAAGACATAGACACAATTATATACAATATATACAATATATACACAATATTAGAACACAGGAAACCAGTTAGCTAGGAGGACACACCCTTTCATTTATGATCCGTATAAATTTACATAGATTAGTCAGATTCAGTCTATTTGTTGACGCCATAATCCCCAAGAAGTTAATGATATTTGGTCTTTTTGTATATCTCTTCTTGATATAAATATCTCTATATTGCTTAAAATATGGACAATTTAAAATATAATGGAATTCATCACCAATTTCCTCTAAATTACATAAATTACATTTTCTATTTTCGCGCGGTATGTTATTCCATCTTCCATGTTCTATTGGCAGTTTATGGTTTGTTGTTCGAAATTTACATAGAGTTAAGAAATCTTTTTCGTCTAAAATATCAAAATATTGTTCAAAAATAAACGTTTCTTTAAAAATACAATAATTTAGGGTTTTAGAACAATTGTGTAATGTTTCTCGCCATGTCTGCTGGAATTGATCGTGCAATCTCAATTTTATATTGGATTTTAACCAGACTTCACTAATGAAAATTTGTGTTTCCCAAATATACGAAAAACCACATTCATCTAAAATAGTTTTTACACTGTTTAGCCAAGAAAAATTTGCATTCTGTGTATTACATAAATGGTACATTAAACGATACACAACAGAGCAAATTTTTGACTGTTTTCCTGTTATAAGTTTGATCCAGTATGACACCATCCGCTGTTTTATATCTATATAGAGGGGGTAGCGTCCCAATTCACCATAAATCATACAATTTGGAGTTGAAGATTTGAGATTTAGTAGAAGCTTACAATATTTCAAATGTACTCTCTCAATTATATCACAGTTACTTAATCCCCATAATTCACAACCATAAAGTAATATAGGTTTTACCATTTTATCAAATAAATCAAGTTGACATGAAATAGAAAGATTGTGGAATTTTCCTCTTTTCAGGATTTCGTACATTGCTTTGGTCCCTTTATCAGCAAGTGTTTTAATTGCCCTTTTAAAGTTTCCCGTTTTTGTCAATAATAAACCCAAATAATTAAATTCCTTCACAATTTCAATTTCGCTGTTGCTATATGTAAATTGTAAATTTTGTGGTAATCTTCCATTTGTAAAGCATACAATTTTAGTTTTGTCTATATTTACTTTTAATTTCCAAGCCAAGCAATAATCATGGAAAATATTTAATTGTTTTTGAAGGTCTTCAGGGGTTTCTGCCATTAGGACGGTGTCATCTGCATAAAGCAATAGAAATATGTTTATATATACATTCATAATATTTTCAATATCTTGTGAAATTGTGAGAAGGCCTGTAACATTGTGGTTTTCTAAAAAATCTTCCAGATCATTCAAAAATATTGCAAATAAGAAAGGGGACAAGTTTTCACCTTGTCTGATGCCATTATCACATGGAAAATAATCGGATTTACTGTTATTAAAAATAATATTTGATTTGATATCTTTATATATATTCTGTATTACATTTAACATTTTCCCATTTATATTATTAATTAACAATTTGTACCACAATCCTTCCCGCCAGATTTTATCAAAGGCCTTCTCAAAATCTATAAACGCACAATACATTTTTTTCTTTTTCCTTTTTAAAAGTTCAAAGAATGAATACAATGTAAATAAATTATCAACTGTACAATAGCCTTGCCTGAAACCACACTGATTTTCATGCATAACAAAGAAATCGTCAGAATATTTACTCAGTCTCTCGCTCAAAATAGCCGTAAAAAGTTTACCCAAACAGCTAACTAATGTTATTGGTCTAAAGTTTTTGGGGTCATTACTGTCTCCTTTATTTTTGTAGATAGGGATTATGTTTCCAACCACCCAACTCTCAGGTATAAACCCAATGTCGAAAATCAAGTTAAATAGTTTTTCGTAAATTTCAATGAACTGGTTTGAAGTTGTTTTTATGTATTCGTTTATGATAGCATCTTCACCCCCTGACTTATTATTTTTCAATTTTTGAATACATTTTATAATTTCGTCTTTTTGGATGTATAAATTCAGATTATAATTCTGTCCGTTCATCATATCATCATTCAGAGAAGGTATATCTATTTCATCAAAATTCGATGGAGCACCATTTAATTTTTTAAAAAATTGTAAGAGATTTTCAATAGATATATTTGGTTGTTTTTTGTGTCTACCACTATTGAGTATTTTCCAATATTCTTTCGGATTATTTGTGCGTAAATTTCTCAACTGTTTTGTTATTTTGTTTCTATATAATTTCTGATTCTTATCTAGTGTTCTTTTATAATATTTTTCGGAGTTATTTAATTCTTCTTTGTTTTTTTCAGTTCGATTTTTCTTATATTTTCTCCTTAATTTTCTATAATTTTGTCGGGCTAATTTGCATTCTACGTTAAACCAGGGCTTATTTTCTGATTTTTTCTGACGTGGTCGACTTTTCGTTGAACAAAAAGTACCAAAAGTAATTTTAGCACTTTCTACAAATATTTCACCGATATTTTCAACAATTGAGTTAACACTGCCGGGGGTCATGTCGTCTCCTGGGCGTGATAATTCAATTATCAGGTTGTTAATTCTTTCTTGATTAATATTTTTTTGAAAATCTAATAATTTTTCACTATCCCAATTTTTTACCTTTTCAACATTCTCTTGAACGTGTTCGGATGTGTTTTGGCAAGAATCATCAAGCAAAGCATTGCCATGTAAAGTTATAGATAGTGGACAATGTACATCAGATAACAAACTAGAAAATTCTAAAACCTTTAAACAGTGAAATTTGTTTAAAAAATGTACATTACTAATACAGTAGTCAACTACACTTGTACCTTTACATGTAAAGTTTCCATCCTTGTCACCGTTTAATCTCCCATTGACATAGTAATAGTTGCATTCGAATGTATGCTATATAACAAGCACAGTGACCCATCAGTTATAAAATAATAATGGTCGAACTTCAGAGAGGATTTATATAAATATATATATATATATATATACGCCATACACATAAGTTTACACTTGAATTCTTTTCATTAAATAGTTATTATTATGTATCATTTATTTATTAATTTATTATTATTATTATTTTCTTAGATTTGTATGTTATGCATATAATTGAATAGGTAAATACTTATAGGTATATGCATAATATATATTATACCACTATATTGGATGTAATAATACAATGTGAACTCGGAATAGAGCCCGGAGGACAAACCTCACTCCCAGATAACAATTTAGTTCTAGTTTCTGTTAATGACATCAACAGTTTTATGACTATATTAATAATAATTATATTTTCATTTGAAAGTAACCAAATAAATTTAGATTTGTTATCCAATGTTGCAAAATTTTTGCAAATATCTGAGATTTGCTGCATAGCTTCAGTTCTAAATGAATTTAAAATGGGAAACTGCAGTAAAAAATGTATTTCATCCTCTATTTCTAATTTGCATAGCTTACAAATTCGTTCATTCAATGGTATATTCTGGTGTCTCCCCTTTTCAATTTCTAAGTTATGTGCACTTATTCTAAATCTGATCAATATGTTTCTGTTAAAATTATCTAAATCAAGATAAGATTCAAATGCAAAGTTATTTTTGAAAAGTCTATATGTGCGCAATTTATTTCCATATTGCTTTCCAGGTCTGTCATTAAAAATTTCAGTTTTCCAAACTGCATTATATTTAGGTTTAAGTTTTGAATAAAAGTATGATTTTATATTTCTTTTTGTAGTCAATATCGACTTAGCACTTACATTAAGATACTTAAGTATGGTATCAATGCTTGCATACCAACTTTTTTGTTTTGTTTATGTAGGGCTTCTGAAAGGAGTAGACACTCAGATAGTAAAGTTGATGAAGTATTAATTTTAGATAAGCGGACCCAATATTTTATCATGTTTAGAAGAACTTCCAGAAAGAGGGGATATCTTCCAAGCTCACCCATAACAGCGCTATTTGTTGCCTTTTTCCCAACTTTAAATGAATATTTACATAGTTTAAAATGTGCTTTTTCCACTATAAGGTCCCTGCAAACTTTAGAAAAGTAATTATCCCCTTGTGTTAATAATTTTTGTGCTGGTAAAGAGCCCCAAATTTCACTTCCATAAATTTCACAAATTCCACAAATTTCACTTCCATACTAACATAACCTCAGTGGCATGTACTGTTTATAATATTACCCCAAAGCTATGTCTTGTATATACATGTAACATAACCTCAATGATATGTACTGTCTCTAACATTACCTAAAAGCTATACACTGGATATGAAGCAACCTCAGTACTATATTATCTCTATAATTTAAACTCAATGTTATGTTTATAGCATAATCTCAATGCTATGTATATTCTATAACATTACCTCAATGCCATGTCCTACATATAACATAACCTCAATGCCATGTCCTACATATAGCATAACCTTAATGTCATGTCCTACATATAACATAACATAACCTCAATGCCATGTCCTACATATAACATAACCTCAATGTTATGTCATACATATAACATAACCTCAATACCATGTCCTACATATAGCATAACCTTAATGACATGTCCTACATATAACATAACATAACCTGAATGCCATGTCCTACATATAGCATAACCTTAATGCCATGTCCTACATATAACATAACATAACCTCAATGCCATGTCCTACATATAACATAACCTCAATGTTATGTCCTACATATAACATAACCTCAATGCCATGTCCTACATATAGCATAACCTTAATGCCATGTCCTACATATAACATAGCATAACCTCAATGCCATGTCCTACATATAGCATAACCTTAATGCCATGTCCTACATATAACATAACATAACCTCAATGCCATGTCCTACATATAACATAACCTCAATGATATGTCCTACATATAACATAACCTCAATACCATGTCCTACATATAACATAACTCCAATGCCATGTCCTACATATAACATAACCTCAATGTCATGTCCTACATATAACATAACATAACCTCAATACCATGTCCTACATATAAGATAACCTCAATGCCATGTCCTACATATAGCATAACCTCAATGCCAACATAATCTTAATACCATGTCCTACATATAACATAACCTCAATGCTATGTCCTACATATAAGATAACCTCAATGATATATCCTACATATTATACAACCTCAATGTCATGTCCTACATATAGCATAACCTCAATGCCATGTCCTACATAAAACATAATCTTATTACCATGTCCTACATATAACATAACCTCAATGCCATGTCCTACATATAAGATAACCTCAATGTTATGTCCTACATATTACACAACCTCAATGTCATGTCCTACATATATGATAACCTTAATACCATGTCCTACATATAGCATAACTTCAATGTCATGTCCTACATATATGATAACCTTAATACCATGTCCTACATATTACACAACCTCAATGTCATGTCCTACATATATGATAACCTTAATACCATGTCCTACATATAGCATAACCTCAATGTTATGTCCTGTATATATCATAACCTCAATGTCATGTCCTACATATATGATAACCTTAATAACATGTCCTACATATAACATAACCTCAATGTGATGTCCTGTATATAGCATTACCTCAATGTTATAATTATGTCCATAACATTACCTCAAAGCTATGGCAGGCATATTAACCTACTTCAATGATGCACCGTTATCAATTGAATATTATGTTCTGTTTATAAAATTACCTTGATGGTACGTTATGTCAATGAAATTACCTTGTTGAAAAAAAACGTTAGAGAAAACCGAAGGGGCAATCAAGAATGGACAATCCAGAGACACTGGTAACATTGTCACACAAGACACGGTTCAACGACGAGCAAAGCAAAAAAAACAATCCAGAAAACTAAACAGATAAGCAACACGGTCCACTAAACACCGGGGTGAATCCAACTTCTCACGAAGTTTAAGCAGTTTCTGCCTCTTATTAGACACCCGTCGTGTTACACATAGTAATGACGTATTTGAGTAATGGCGTATTTGCTACCATTATACGTACGCAAACACAAAAAACATAAATAAGACATGAAATATATGAATATTGTGTTTTTCCTTCAATCAGTGTGTATCGTAGTTTTGTCCTCAATAAAAGGGGGCCTCGGTGTCACTTCCTATATAAATATAATCGTTCCACTTTTTCACCTATAAAAATACAATTACCTTTATATCCAAGTACCTTGTCTATCGCCCCACAACATTCAGCTGTCCCATTTTTGTAACAATAATTCCATAGTCCTTGCTTCCCTTCGTCACTTAACAACCATCGATCATCTAGCAGACAAGTAAGCAACGTCACTAATGATATCAAATGTAAGATAATAAAACCAGCTTTTTTCTTATTTAAGTTTGAAGCATTTCTAATTATCTTCTTTAGAATACCACTTAATGTCCACGCCATTTTGTTTTAGAAACGAAAGTAACCTATTAAATTCTCGGTAATAAGAAAATTATTCTTATGAACTATAATTTAAACTGCCTAAAGTACTTCCTTGTTATAAGTAGTTATTCTATTTTTAGTTCAATAAAATTCCTCTTTGACTATTGATATATCAGGGAATAGACGGGGAGCAGGAACACGGGAGTTGAGTGAGAGATAATAAAAAGTCAAAGGGGGGTCGGGGTAGGGGTTAGCGCAAGAAAATTAAGCATGAGTGAAAATAGAAAAAAATATTTAAAAAAATAAATAAAATAGACAGAGCAGGGACTTTGCACTATAGCAAGGAACCGGTAGTCACGAGTGCAGGAGCACTATTTCCGAAAGGAATGGGGAGAATGTCTTTTTATGACTTCTTCAAAGTTAAATCCCCCACCTCGACAGTAATAAATATACGAAAGTCGAAAATTATCCCTCGTTTCTGTGTACAACGCCTTTAACCCAATTATATGTGTGAAGGTCGGCATTTTGATCGCATCATTTCACTAAGATAGAGTTTTGGGCCATCCAATTAGTTTAACTCCGCCGCTTTTTATTAAAGTGCCTGCAATAAGACAGGAGAGTGAGTTGTAATGCTTTATGTATTAGGGATGTTGATTTTCCCTCTGTTTCTCTGCACTTCCTATTAGATTTTGGAACTTTTCTCATCGTGTGGTATTTTTGTTTTCCATTTGATCACTAGATGTTTCTTATCATCTGAATTTAAAATGTTGGCATTAACTTTTATTGGCAACTCAACCTTCCGTAGACAAAACTTTAAACTATAAATAAGGAAGAAACTGACACGCTAAAACAATAGTTGATTGGTTGTACGGTAAACTTTAAACTATAAATAAGGAAGAAACTGACACACTAAAACAATAGTTGATTGGTTGTACGGTAAACTTTAAACTATAAATAAGGAAGAAACTGACACACTAAAACAATAGTTGATTGGTTGTACGGTAAACTTTAAACTATAAATAAGGAAGAAACTGACACACTAAAACAATAGTTGATTGGTTGTACGGTAAACTTTAAACTATAAATAAGGAAGAAACTGACACGCTAAAACAATAGTTGATTGGTTGTACGGTAAACTTTAAACTATAAATAAGGAAGAAACTGACACACTAAAACAATAGTTGATTGGTTGTACGGTAAACTTTAAACTATAAATAAGGAAGAAACTGACACGCTAAAACAATAGTTGATTGATTGTACGGTAAACTTTAAACTATAAATAAGGAAGAAACTGACACACTAAAACAATAGTTGATTGGTTGTACGGTAAACTTTAAACTATAAATAAGGAAGAAACTGACACACTAAAACAATAGTTGATTGGTTGTACGGTAAACTTTAAACTATAAATAAGGAAGAAACTGACACGCTAAAACAATAGTTGATTGGTTGTACGGTAAACTTTAAACTATAAATAAGGAAGAAACTGACACGCTAAAACAATAGTTGATTGGTTGTACGGTAAACTTTATTTAAACTATAAATAAGGAAGAAACTGACACACTAAAACAATAGTTGATTGGTTGTACGGTAAACTTTAAACTATAAATAAGGAAGAAACTGACACGCTAAAACAATAGTTGATTGGTTGTACGGTAAACTTTAAACTATAAATAAGGAAGAAACTGACACACTAAAACAATAGTTGATTGGTTGTACGGTAAACTTTAAACTATAAATAAGGAAGAAACTGACACGCTAAAACAATAGTTGATTGGTTGTACGGTAAACTTTAAACTATAAATAAGGAAGAAACTGACACACTAAAACAATAGTTGATTGGTTGTACGGTAAACTTTAAACTATAAATAAGGAAGAAACTGACACGCTAAAACAATAGTTGATTGGTTGTACGGTAAACTTTAAACTATAAATAAGGAAGAAACTGACACACTAAAACAATAGTTGATTGGTTGTACGGTAAACTTTAAACTATAAATAAGGAAGAAACTGACACACTAAAACAATAGTTGATTGGTTGTACGGTAAACTTTAAACTATAAATAAGGAAGAAACTGACACACTAAAACAATAGTTGATTGGTTGTACGGTAAACTTTAAACTATAAATAAGGAAGAAACTGACACACTAAAACAATAGTTGATTGGTTGTACGGTAAACTTTAAACTATAAATAAGGAAGAAACTGACACACTAAAACAATAGTTGATTGGTTGTACGGTAAACTTTAAACTATAAATAAGGAAGAAACTGACACACTAAAACAATAGTTGATTGGTTGTACGGTAAACTTTAAACTATAAATAAGGAAGAAACTGACACGCTAAAACAATAGTTGATTGGTTGTACGGTAAACTTTAAACTATAAATAAGGAAGAAACTGACACGCTAAAACAATAGTTGATTGGTTGTACGGTAAACTTTAAACTATAAATAAGGAAGAAACTGACACACTAAAAACAATAGTTGATTTGTTGTACGGTAAACTTTAAACTATAAATAAGGAAGAAACTGACACGCTAAAACAATAGTTGATTGGTTGTACGGTAAACTTTAAACTATAAATAAGGAAGAAACTGACACACTAAAACAATAGTTGATTGGTTGTACGGTAAACTTTAAACTATAAATAAGGAAGAAACTGACACACTAAAACAATAGTTGATTGGTTGTACGGTAAACTTTAAACTATAAATAAGGAAGAAACTGAAACGCTAAAACAATAGTTGATTGGTTGTACGGTAAACTTTAAACTATAAATAAGGAAGAAACTGACACGCTAAAACAATAGTTGATTGGTTGTACGGTAAACTTTAAACTATAAATAAGGAAGAAACTGACACACTAAAACAATAGTTGATTGGTTGTACGGTAAACTTTAAACTATAAATAAGGAAGAAACTGACACGTTAAAACAATAGTTGATTGGTTGTACGGTAAACTTTAAACTATAAATAAGGAAGAAACTGACACGCTAAAACAATAGTTGATTGGTTGTACGGTAAACTTTAAACTATAAATAAGGAAGAAACTGACACGCTAAAACAATAGTTGATTGGTTGTACGGTAAACTTTAAACTATAAATAAGGAAGAAACTGACACACTAAAACAATAGTTGATTGGTTGTACGGTAAACTTTAAACTATAAATAAGGAAGAAACTGACACGCTAAAACAATAGTTGATTGGTTGTACGGTAAACTTTAAACTATAAATAAGGAAGAAACTGACACACTAAAACAATAGTTGATTGGTTGTACGGTAAACTTTAAACTATAAATAAGGAAGAAACTGACACGCTAAAACAATAGTTGATTGGTTGTACGGTAAACTTTAAACTATAAATAAGGAAGAAACTGACACACTAAAACAATAGTTGATTGGTTGTACGGTAAACTTTAAACTATAAATAAGGAAGAAATTGACACACTAAAACAATAGTTGATTGGTTGTACGGTAAACTTTAAACTATAAATAAGGAAGAAACTGACACACTAAAACAATAGTTGATTGGTTGTACGGTAAACTTTAAACTATAAATAAGGAAGAAACTGACACGCTAAAACAATAGTTGATTGGTTGTACGGTAAACTTTAAACTATAAATAAGGAAGAAACTGACACGCTAAAACAATAGTTGATTGGTTGTACGGTAAACTTTAAACTATAAATAAGGAAGAAACTGACACACTAAAAACAATAGTTGATTGGTTGTACGGTAAACTTTAAACTATAAATAAGGAAGAAACTGACACGCTAAAACAATAGTTGATTGGTTGTACGGTAAACTTTAAACTATAAATAAGGAAGAAACTGACACACTAAAACAATAGTTGATTGGTTGTACGGTAAACTTTAAACTATAAATAAGGAAGAAACTGACACGCTAAAACAATAGTTGATTGGTTGTACGGTAAACTTTAAACTATAAATAAGGAAGAAACTGACACGCTAAAACAATAGTTGATTGGTTGTACGGTAAACTTTAAACTATAAATAAGGAAGAAACTGACACACTAAAACAATAGTTGATTGGTTGTACGGTAAACTTTAAACTATAAATAAGGAAGAAACTGACACGCAAAAACAATAGTTGATTGGTTGTACGGTAAACTTTAAACTATAAATAAGGAAGAAACTGACACACTAAAACAATAGTTGATTGGTTGTACGGTAAACTTTAAACTATAAATAAGGAAGAAACTGACACGCTAAAACAATAGTTGATTGGTTGTACGGTAAACTTTAAACTATAAATAAGGAAGAAACTGACACGCTAAAACAATAGTTGATTGGTTGTACGGTAAACTTTAAACTATAAATAAGGAAGAAACTGACACACTAAAACAATAGTTGATTGGTTGTACGGTAAACTTTAAACTATAAATAAGGAAGAAACTGACACACTAAAACAATAGTTGATTGGTTGTACGGTAAACTTTAAACTATAAATAAGGAAGAAACTGACACACTAAAACAATAGTTGATTGGTTGTACGGTAAACTTTAAACTATAAATAAGGAAGAAACTGACACACTAAAACAATAGTTGATTGGTTGTACGGTAAACTTTAAACTATAAATAAGGAAGAAACTGACACACTAAAACAATAGTTGATTGGTTGTACGGTAAACTTTAAACTATAAATAAGGAAGAAACTGATACACTAAAACAATAGTTGATTGGTTGTACGGTAAACTTTAAACTATAAATAAGGAAGAAACTGACACACTAAAACAATAGTTGATTGGTTGTACGGTAAACTTTAAACTATAAATAAGGAAGAAACTGACACACTAAAACAATAGTTGATTGGTTGTACGGTAAACTTTAAACTATAAATAAGGAAGAAACTGACACGCTAAAACAATAGTTGATTGGTTGTACGGTAAACTTTAAACTATAAATAAGGAAGAAACTGACACACTAAAACAATAGTTGATTGGTTGTACGGTAAACTTTAAACTATAAATAAGGAAGAAACTGACACGCTAAAACAATAGTTGATTGGTTGTACGGTAAACTTTAAACTATAAATAAGGAAGAAACTGACACACTAAAACAATAGTTGATTGGTTGTACGGTAAACTTTAAACTATAAATAAGGAAGAAACTGACACGCTAAAACAATAGTTGATTGGTTGTACGGTAAACTTTAAACTATAAATAAGGAAGAAACTGACACACTAAAACAATAGTTGATTGGTTGTACGGTAAACTTTAAACTATAAATAAGGAAGAAACTGACACACTAAAACAATAGTTGATTGGTTGTACGGTAAACTTTAAACTATAAATAAGGAAGAAACTGAAACGCTAAAACAATAGTTGATTGGTTGTACGGTAAACTTTAAACTATAAATAAGGAAGAAACTGACACGCTAAAACAATAGTTGATTGGTTGTACGGTAAACTTTAAACTATAAATAAGGAAGAAACTGACACACTAAAACAATAGTTGATTGGTTGTACGGTAAACTTTAAACTATAAATAAGGAAGAAACTGACACGTTAAAACAATAGTTGATTGGTTGTACGGTAAACTTTAAACTATAAATAAGGAAGAAACTGACACGCTAAAACAATAGTTGATTGGTTGTACGGTAAACTTTAAACTATAAATAAGGAAGAAACTGACACGCTAAAACAATAGTTGATTGGTTGTACGGTAAACTTTAAACTATAAATAAGGAAGAAACTGACACACTAAAACAATAGTTGATTGGTTGTACGGTAAACTTTAAACTATAAATAAGGAAGAAACTGACACGCTAAAACAATAGTTGATTGGTTGTACGGTAAACTTTAAACTATAAATAAGGAAGAAACTGACACACTAAAACAATAGTTGATTGGTTGTACGGTAAACTTTAAACTATAAATAAGGAAGAAACTGACACACTAAAACAATAGTTGATTGGTTGTACGGTAAACTTTAAACTATAAATAAGGAAGAAACTGACACACTAAAACAATAGTTGATTGGTTGTACGGTAAACTTTAAACTATAAATAAGGAAGAAACTGACACACTAAAACAATAGTTGATTGGTTGTACGGTAAACTTTAAACTATAAATAAGGAAGAAACTGACACACTAAAACAATAGTTGATTGGTTGTACGGTAAACTTTAAACTATAAATAAGGAAGAAACTGACACGCTAAAACAATAGTTGATTGGTTGTACGGTAAACTTTAAACTATAAATAAGGAAGAAACTGACACGCTAAAACAATAGTTGATTGGTTGTACGGTAAACTTTAAACTATAAATAAGGAAGAAACTGACACACTAAAAACAATAGTTGATTGGTTGTACGGTAAACTTTAAACTATAAATAAGGAAGAAACTGACACGCTAAAACAATAGTTGATTGGTTGTACGGTAAACTTTAAACTATAAATAAGGAAGAAACTGACACGCTAAAACAATAGTTGATTGGTTGTACGGTAAACTTTAAACTATAAATAAGGAAGAAACTGACACACTAAAACAATAGTTGATTGGTTGTACGGTAAACTTTAAACTATAAATAAGGAAGAAACTGACACGCAAAAACAATAGTTGATTGGTTGTACGGTAAACTTTAAACTATAAATAAGGAAGAAACTGACACACTAAAACAATAGTTGATTGGTTGTACGGTAAACTTTAAACTATAAATAAGGAAGAAACTGACACGCTAAAACAATAGTTGATTGGTTGTACGGTAAACTTTAAACTATAAATAAGGAAGAAACTGACACACTAAAACAATAGTTGATTGGTTGTACGGTAAACTTTAAACTATCAATAAGGAAGAAACTGACACACTAAAACAATAGTTGATTGGTTGTACGGTAAACTTTAAACTATAAATAAGGAAGAAACTGACACGCTAAAACAATAGTTGATTGGTTGTACGGTAAACTTTAAACTATAAATAAGGAAGAAACTGACACACTAAAACAATAGTTGATTGGTTGTACGGTAAACTTTAAACTATAAATAAGGAAGAAACTGACACACTAAAACAATAGTTGATTGGTTGTACGGTAAACTTTAAACTATAAATAAGGAAGAAACTGACACACTAAAACAATAGTTGATTGGTTGTACGGTAAACTTTAAACTATAAATAAGGAAGAAACTGACACACTAAAACAATAGTTGATTGGTTGTACGGTAAACTTTAAACTATAAATAAGGAAGAAACTGACACACTAAAACAATAGTTGATTGGTTGTACGGTAAACTTTAAACTATAAATAAGGAAGAAACTGACACACTAAAACAATAGTTGATTGGTTGTACGGTAAACTTTAAACTATAAATAAGGAAGAAACTGACACACTAAAACAATAGTTGATTGGTTGTACGGTAAACTTTAAACTATAAATAAGGAAGAAACTGACACACTAAAACAATAGTTGATTGGTTGTACGGTAAACTTTAAACTATAAATAAGGAAGAAACTGACACGCTAAAACAATAGTTGATTGGTTGTACGGTAAACTTTAAACTATAAATAAGGAAGAAACTGACACACTAAAACAATAGTTGATTGGTTGTACGGTAAACTTTAAACTATAAATAAGGAAGAAACTGACACACTAAAACAATAGTTGATTGGTTGTACGGTAAACTTTAAACTATAAATAAGGAAGAAACTGACACGCTAAAACAATAGTTGATTGGTTGTACGGTAAACTTTAAACTATAAATAAGGAAGAAACTGACACACTAAAACAATAGTTGATTGGTTGTACGGTAAACTTTAAACTATAAATAAGGAAGAAACTGACACACTAAAACAATAGTTGATTGGTTGTACGGTAAACTTTAAACTATAAATAAGGAAGAAACTGACACGCTAAAACAATAGTTGATTGGTTGTACGGTAAACTTTAAACTATAAATAAGGAAGAAACTGACACACTAAAACAATAGTTGATTGGTTGTACGGTAAACTTTAAACTATAAATAAGGAAGAAACTGACACACTAAAACAATAGTTGATTGGTTGTACGATAAACTTTAAACTATAAATAAGGAAGAAACTGACACGCTAAAACAATAGTTGATTGGTTGTACGGTAAACTTTAAACTATAAATAAGGAAGAAACTGACACACTAAAACAATAGTTGATTGGTTGTACGGTAAACTTTAAACTATAAATAAAGAAGAAACTGACACGCTAAAACAATAGTTGATTGGTTGTACGGTAAACTTTAAACTATAAATAAAGAAGAAACTGACACACTAAAACAATAGTTGATTGGTTGTACGGTAAACTTTAAACTATAAATAAAGAAGAAACTGACACACTAAAACAATAGTTGATTGGTTGTACGGTAAACTTTAAACTATAAATAAGGAAGAAACTGACACGCTAAAACAATAGTTGATTGGTTGTACGGTAAACTTTAAACTATAAATAAGGAAGAAACTGACACGCTAAAACAATAGTTGATTGGTTGTACGGTAAACTTTAAACTATAAATAAGGAAGAAACTGACACGCTAAAACAATAGTTGATTGGTTGTACGGTAAACTTTAAACTATAAATAAGGAAGAAAATGACACGCTAAAACAATAGTTGATTGGTTGTACGGTAAACTTTAAACTATAAATAAGGAAGAAACTGACACACTAAAACAATAGTTGATTGGTTGTACGGTAAGCTTTAAACTATAAATAAGGAAGAAACTGACACACTAAAACAATAGTTGATTGGTTGTACGGTAAACTTTAAACTATAAATAAGGAAGAAACTGACACGCTAAAACAATAGTTGATTGGTTGTACGGTAAACTTTAAACTATAAATAAGGAAGAAACTGACACGCTAAAACAATAGTTGATTGGTTGTACGGTAAACTTTAAACTATAAATAAGGAAGAAACTGACACACTAAAACAATAATTGATTGGTTGTACGGTAAACTTTAAACTATAAATAAGGAAGAAACTGACACGCTAAAACAATAGTTGATTGGTTGTACGGTAAACTTTAAACTATAAATAAGGAAGAAACTGACACGCTAAAACAATAGTTGATTGGTTGTACGGTAAACTTTAAACTATAAATAAGGAAGAAACTGACACACTAAAACAATAGTTGATTGGTTGTACGGTAAACTTTAAACTATAAATAAGGAAGAAACTGAAACGCTAAAACAATAGTTGATTGGTTGTACGGTAAACTTTAAACTATAAATAAGGAAGAAACTGACACGCTAAAACAATAGTTGATTGGTTGTACGGTAAACTTTAAACTATAAATAAGGAAGAAACTGACACGCTAAAACAATAGTTGATTGGTTGTACGGTAAACTTTAAACTATAAATAAGGAAGAAACTGACACGCTAAAACAATAGTTGATTGGTTGTACGGTATACTTTAAACTATAAATAAGGAAGAAACTGACACACTAAAACAATAGTTGATTGGTTGTACGGTAAACTTTAAACTATAAATAAGGAAGAAACTGACACGCTAAAACAATAGTTGATTGGTTGTACGGTAAACTTTAAACTATAAATAAGGAAGAAACTGACACGCTAAAACAATAGTTGATTGGTTGTACGGTAAACTTTAAACTATAAATAAGGAAGAAACTGACACACTAAAACAATAGTTGATTGGTTGTACGGTAAACTTTAAACTATAAATAAGGAAGAAACTGACACACTAAAACAATAGTTGATTGGTTGTACGGTAAACTTTAAACTATAAATAAGGAAGAAACTGACACGCTAAAACAATAGTTGATTGGTTGTACGGTAAACTTTAAACTATAAATAAGGAAGAAACTAACACACTAAAACAATAGTTGATTGGTTGTACGGTAAACTTTAAACTATAAATAAGGAAGAAACTGACACACTAAAACAATAGTTGATTGGTTGTACGGTAAACTTTAAACTATAAATAAGGAAGAAACTGACACGCTAAAACAATAGTTGATTGGTTGTACGGTAAACTTTAAACTATAAATAAGGAAGAAACTGACACACTAAAACAATAGTTGATTGGTTGTACGGTAAACTTTAAACTATAAATAAGGAAGAAACTGACACACTAAAACAATAGTTGATTGGTTGTACGGTAAACTTTAAACTATAAATAAGGAAGAAACTGACACACTAAAACAATAGTTGATTGGTTGTACGGTAAACTTTAAACTATAAATAAGGAAGAAACTGACACACTAAAACAATAGTTGATTGGTTGTACGGTAAACTTTAAACTATAAATAAGGAAGAAACTGACACACTAAAACAATAGTTGATTGGTTGTACGGTAAACTTTAAACTATAAATAAGGAAGAAACTGACACGCTAAAACAATAGTTGATTGGTTGTACGGTAAACTTTAAACTAAAAATAAGGAAGAAACTGACACACTAAAACAATAGTTGATTGGTTGTACGGTAAACTTTAAACTATAAATAAGGAAGAAACTGACACACTAAAACAATAGTTGATTGGTTGTACGGTAAACTTTAAACTATAAATAAGGAAGAAACTGACACACTAAAACAATAGTTGATTGGTTGTACGGTAAACTTTAAACTATAAATAAGGAAGAAACTGACACACTAAAACAATAATTGATTGGTTGTACGGTAAACTTTAAACTATAAATAAGGAAGAAACTGACACGCTAAAACAATAGTTGATTGGTTGTACGGTAAACTTTAAACTATAAATAAGGAAGAAACTGACACGCTAAAACAATAGTTGATTGGTTGTACGGTAAACTTTAAACTATAAATAAGGAAGAAACTGACACACTAAAACAATAGTTGATTGGTTGTACGGTAAACTTTAAACTATAAATAAGGAAGAAACTGAAACGCTAAAACAATAGTTGATTGGTTGTACGGTAAACTTTAAACTATAAATAAGGAAGAAACTGACACGTTAAAACAATAGTTGATTGGTTGTACGGTAAACTTTAAACTATAAATAAGGAAGAAACTGACACGCTAAAACAATAGTTGATTGGTTGTACGGTAAACTTTAAACTATAAATAAGGAAGAAACTGACACGCTAAAACAATAGTTGATTGGTTGTACGGTAAACTTTAAACTATAAATAAGGAAGAAACTGACACACTAAAACAATAGTTGATTGGTTGTACGGTAAACTTTAAACTATAAATAAGGAAGAAACTGACACACTAAAACAATAGTTGATTGGTTGTACGGTAAACTTTAAACTATAAATAAGGAAGAAACTGACACACTAAAACAATAATTGATTGGTTGTACGGTAAACTTTAAACTATAAATAAGGAAGAAACTGACACGCTAAAACAATAGTTGATTGGTTGTACGGTAAACTTTAAACTATAAATAAGGAAGAAACTGACACGCTAAAACAATAGTTGATTGGTTGTACGGTAAACTTTAAACTATAAATAAGGAAGAAACTGACACACTAAAACAATAGTTGATTGGTTGTACGGTAAACTTTAAACTATAAATAAGGAAGAAACTGAAACGCTAAAACAATAGTTGATTGGTTGTACGGTAAACTTTAAACTATAAATAAGGAAGAAACTGACACGCTAAAACAATAGTTGATTGGTTGTACGGTAAACTTTAAACTATAAATAAGGAAGAAACTGACACACTAAAACAATAGTTGATTGGTTGTACGGTAAACTTTAAACTATAAATAAGGAAGAAACTGACACGCTAAAACAATAGTTGATTGGTTGTACGGTAAACTTTAAACTATAAATAAGGAAGAAACTGACACGCTAAAACAATAGTTGATTGGTTGTACGGTAAACTTTAAACTATAAATAAGGAAGAAACTGACACACTAAAACAATAGTTGATTGGTTGTACGGTAAACTTTAAACTATAAATAAGGAAGAAACTGACACGCTAAAACAATAGTTGATTGGTTGTACGGTAAACTTTAAACTATAAATAAGGAAGAAACTGACACGCTAAAACAATAGTTGATTGGTTGTACGGTAAACTTTAAACTATAAATAAGGAAGAAACTGACACGCTAAAACAATAGCTGATTGGTTGTACGGTAAACTTTAAACTATAAATAAGGAAGAAACTGACACACTAAAACAATAGTTGATTGGTTGTACGGTAAACTTTAAACTATAAATAAGGAAGAAACTGACACACTAAAACAATAGTTGATTGGTTGTACGGTAAACTTTAAACTATAAATAAGGAAGAAACTGACACACTAAAACAATAGTTGATTGGTTGTACGGTAAACTTTAAACTATAAATAAGGAAGAAACTGACACACTAAAACAATAGTTGATTGGTTGTACGGTAAACTTTAAACTATAAATAAGGAAGAAACTGACACGCTAAAACAATAGTTGATTGGTTGTACGGTAAACTTTAAACTAAAAATAAGGAAGAAACTGACACACTAAAACAATAGTTGATTGGTTGTACGGTAAACTTTAAACTATAAATAAGGAAGAAACTGACACACTAAAACAATAGTTGATTGGTTGTACGGTAAACTTTAAACTATAAATAAGGAAGAAACTGACACACTAAAACAATAGTTGATTGGTTGTACGGTAGACTTTAAACTATAAATAAGGAAGAAACTGACACACTAAAACAATAATTGATTGGTTGTACGGTAAACTTTAAACTATAAATAAGGAAGAAACTGACACGCTAAAACAATAGTTGATTGGTTGTACGGTAAACTTTAAACTATAAATAAGGAAGAAACTGACACGCTAAAACAATAGTTGATTGGTTGTACGGTAAACTTTAAACTATAAATAAGGAAGAAACTGACACACTAAAACAATAGTTGATTGGTTGTACGGTAAACTTTAAACTATAAATAAGGAAGAAACTGAAACGCTAAAACAATAGTTGATTGGTTGTACGGTAAACTTTAAACTATAAATAAGGAAGAAACTGACACGCTAAAACAATAGTTGATTGGTTGTACGGTAAACTTTAAACTATAAATAAGGAAGAAACTGACACACTAAAACAATAGTTGATTGGTTGTACGGTAAACTTTAAACTATAAATAAGGAAGAAACTGACACGCTAAAACAATAGTTGATTGGTTGTACGGTAAACTTTAAACTATAAATAAGGAAGAAACTGACACGCTAAAACAATAGTTGATTGGTTGTACGGTAAACTTTAAACTATAAATAAGGAAGAAACTGACACACTAAAACAATAGTTGATTGGTTGTACGGTAAACTTTAAACTATAAATAAGGAAGAAACTGACACGTTAAAACAATAGTTGATTGGTTGTACGGTAAACTTTAAACTATAAATAAGGAAGAAACTGACACGCTAAAACAATAGTTGATTGGTTGTACGGTAAACTTTAAACTATAAATAAGGAAGAAACTGACACGCTAAAACAATAGTTGATTGGTTGTACGGTAAACTTTAAACTATAAATAAGGAAGAAACTGACACACTAAAACAATAGTTGATTGGTTGTACGGTAAACTTTAAACTATAAATAAGGAAGAAACTGACACGCTAAAACAATAGTTGATTGGTTGTACGGTAAACTTTAAACTATAAATAAGGAAGAAACTGACACACTAAAACAATAGTTGATTGGTTGTACGGTAAACTTTAAACTATAAATAAGGAAGAAACTGACACACTAAAACAATAATTGATTGGTTGTACGGTAAACTTTAAACTATAAATAAGGAAGAAACTGACACGCTAAAACAATAGTTGATTGGTTGTACGGTAAACTTTAAACTATAAATAAGGAAGAAACTGACACGCTAAAACAATAGTTGATTGGTTGTACGGTAAACTTTAAACTATAAATAAGGAAGAAACTGACACACTAAAACAATAGTTGATTGGTTGTACGGTAAACTTTAAACTATAAATAAGGAAGAAACTGACACACTAAAACAATAGTTGATTGGTTGTACGGTAAACTTTAAACTATAAATAAGGAAGAAACTGACACGCTAAAACAATAGTTGATTGGTTGTACGGTAAACTTTAAACTATAAATAAGGAAGAAACTGACACGCTAAAACAATAGTTGATTGGTTGTACGGTAAACTTTAAACTATAAATAAGGAAGAAACTGACACACTAAAACAATAGTTGATTGGTTGTACGGTAAACTTTAAACTATAAATAAGGAAGAAACTGACACGCTAAAACAATAGTTGATTGGTTGTACGGTAAACTTTAAACTATAAATAAGGAAGAAACTGACACGCTAAAACAATAGTTGATTGGTTGTACGGTAAACTTTAAACTATAAATAGGGAAGAAACTGACACGCTAAAACAATAGCTGATTGGTTGTACGGTAAACTTTAAACTATAAATAAGGAAGAAACTGACACACTAAAACAATAGTTGATTGGTTGTACGGTAAACTTTAAACTATAAATAAGGAAGAAACTGACACGCTAAAACAATAGTTGAGTGGTTGTACGGTAAACTTTAAACTATAAATAAGGAAGAAACTGACACGCTAAAACAATAGTTGATTGGTTGTACGGTAAACTTTAAACTATAAATAAGGAAGAAACTGACACGCTAAAGCAATAGTTGATTGGTTGTACGGTAAACTTTAAACTATAAATAAGGAAGAAACTGACACACTAAAACAATAGTTGATTGGTTGTACGGTAAACTTTAAACTATAAATAAGGAAGAAACTGACACACTAAAACAATAGTTGATTGGTTGTACGGTAAACTTTAAACTATAAATAAGGAAGAAACTGACACACTAAAACAATAGTTGATTGGTTGTACGGTAAACTTTAAACTATAAATAAGGAAGAAACTGACACACTAAAACAATAGTTGATTGGTTGTACGGTAAACTTTAAACTATAAATAAGGAAGAAACTGACACACTAAAACAATAGTTGATTGGTTGTACGGTAAACTTTAAAAACACAAAAGGACTAAAGGCTGTCAGAATTGAATTTTTTTTTCATATTAAAAGTTGCCAATATTCGATGTTTTATACTAATTGCAGTTGAAATTTTTCATAATATCATACGTAAATAGCCTAGAACGAAGGAAATACGTCGCTGTTTGATTTTCTTACATCCCGTAAAGAATTCAATGTTGACCTGCACAATATTCATATGACCTAACAGTGACCTTATTCGGGAAAGTGTTTGCGCATGTGCAAAATTGTTTGTTGATGAAGAAAATGTCGGATGTGCAAAAATTGAATCGTGGGAGAACAAAAACATAAATTTCTTAAATTCTATTAATTCTAATGCATTTACATGCAACATGCTTACCTCATTATCCATCCTCAGTTATTAATAGCAGTTACCACACGCTGTTCGGCAAGCTTCGGAAATGCAGCCGATTTATAATTAGGCCGTGTTTATGGCGATTCTATCAACATATGATGCTAAACATTCGAATTCTTTTCACTGATTACGCCATTATAACAGATTTTTTAAACCTGGATTTTTGTTCAGAACATTTTATTAGAATAAAACATCGAATATTGGCAACTTTTAATACAAACAAAAAATTCAATTCTGACAGCCTGTATGCCTTTAAGTGTAAGTAATATTGTTTCATGATTAAATTAATTTTACAAAAGGTTAGAAATTAACAATAACTATGAAAACTAAAAGACTTTCTAAGAGGTCGATCACTTTAAAGTTTAAATAGTATTGTAAGTTTGAATGATCTTACACAATACGGTTGTTATTTTTAGTTCATACTATAGTGTATTTGAAAACTTATATTATGTACGTTCAACCTGCTATATATCTAATCATGGTCTCGAAAGAACGATTTTATTTTCTCTAATTAAAGAATAGTACATATAATTTGAACTTTTATATAAATGGCAACTGCTCATAGAGGGTCTGAAGGTATGTGGTTTTCTCCGGGTACTCCGGTTTCCTCCACTAATAAAACTGACCACCACGATATAGCTGAAATATTGAAGGTGGAGTTAAACGCCATAATCCTAGCCCTCATAAAGTGCACATTATCAGCTTCCCGTCAGTGTCCCTTATATACATGTGATACTGTATATTCATTTCAACTGACCTCATTTATGTCTCTTCATATTTATCTTATAAGTACACATATTACTTTTTTCAAAACAAAAACAATTACATTTGAATAAGTTTACTGCTGAATTTAAAAAGTCAGTGATTAAAATCAGTTTATTTATACTATTGAACTGTTATCATTCTTTTTTTTTCAATTTGAAAAAATAGGGATATTATTTATTTTACTCGCCTTTTTTTTAATCTTGTATTCAAAATGTTATACTTCTTAAGGGAACTCGTATTAGCTAAAGGCTAAATTCAAGATAATATGAAATGAACAACGATGTCAGTTCTTACTCACTTATATAATACATATTGAAGTATTAGTTAATGAGACACATTGTTTTTTGGTCGTGAATGTACACAGTTGTACACAATAGTACAGTAACACATTTTAGTTCGGACACCGAACAATATAAGCTGGGAATGCTAAGTTCAACTTTTTCGAGGAACCAATCCATGCGTCCACTTTTCATGGTTTGTATGAAGCCGAGGTCGATTCGAACACTGAAATTAGCGTTCTTGAGGCAACCCGCTTTCAATTAATAGGAAACGGACAAGGCTGTGTTAAATGCAGTTGCAAAACGGGTTGAGCAAGAACAACTTGTAAATGTGTGAGATCAAATGTTTTATGTAATTCAAGGTACCATAATAGTAACTCCTGCCAAAATAAGTCATGAATTTTTTTATATTAATTTTTAGGACACAGTTTCTGATCTTACATGTAATTAGATGTTGTTTTACTTATTCATGTCTTTTAAAATAAATATATTTTAGAATCAGTGAAATTTACTTCAAAAGTATATTCTATTTGAATTTCCTATATTGGTTGTAAGAGTCTTGTCTATTACCAAACATTCAGAATTAACAATCAGTAAATAAGCGTAAATTCATCTAATTATTTTAGCTATTACTCGTAATTACTGACAAATTAGAAATTACACGTAATTCCTAAGTCCATCAGTTATTACGAGTATTTACTGAAATGTTTAGTAATTACCTGTAATTACTTTATTTACTGTAACATATAGATTGTAATTAGAGCAGAATACTGATTTTTTTTTTTTTTTTTTTTTGGTGGTGGTATGATAATTGCTGTTTAGCATCACTTTGATCATTTACCCCGCTATATCGTAATCACATCTACTAAGCTTAATGAGGGTCCGGGTGGCTCAATGAGTTAGGTAGTTGGATTACCTAACAACTCATACAAGCCTATCACCGATACGGCGTGGGTTCGCGACCGGCTTTGTAAATTACAAGAAAAGATGCACTCGACTCGCAGCCGCAAGTGATAAAGCTTACCAGTTGCTTGCCCATGGTCGGTGGTTCTCTCCGGTACTCCGGCTTCTTCCACCACTATAACTGGTCGCCACGATATAGCTGCAATATTGCTTAAAGTGGCGTTAAAACACCAAAAATAAAAATAATAAAATCTACTAGGCTTAATAGGAGTTGCAATTAGACGTGAAGACTGATTCTTATTTATTTATTTATTCATTATTATTATTTAAGGGGTTTTCCTGTTTAACATAGTTTTGAACAATTTCCCCCCGCTATATCGAGAGCTACTAGGCTTAAAAGGAATAAAGGTCTAAGTTAGTTATCACAAATTAATTGGTGACTTCCTCTGTAATTTGTACGTGTTTTAAATCTTTGACGCTTAGGTGAGTATCAGATGTGTCAGGATTTCGGTCAGACGTCCAAGTCCTTAACCAATTAACCACCCAGTCCCCACGAGAGGACTGAATCCAGGGGGGAAATATGTGACTTTTATATCTATCCTTTGTCACATTACATTGTATTTTGAATTCCATTTGAATGGTAACAATAATCATTAAATACTGGTGCTATACCCAACGATTGAAAAACAGAACAGGTTGTGTCAATATATAAAAAAGGTCCTAAATCCAATTCTTAAAATTACAGGCCGATTTCCCGGTCCTGCATTTGCAGCAAACTACTAGATTACAATTTTGTCAGTAGTATCATTACACATGCGAGTACATATAACATCTATTACCCTCTTTAACATGGGTTTCGTAAATTAAGATCATGCAAAACCCAATTGATAAAAGTTATCGATCATGTCTCTAAAAGGTAAATAAACAGACATTTTAATAATTGACATTTCCATAGTATTTGATTATGTTAGCCACTCTCTACTTCTATTTCTACGTAAATTACACTTGAAAACTTTTAACAAACATGATACAAGTTGTGATAATTGAAGGTGAAAAATCAACCCGTGTCACTGTTGAATCTAGATATCCCAAAAGGATCACTCTTAGGTCCCTGTTGAATCTGGAGTATCCCAAAAGGATCAGTCTTAGAACCTAATCTATTTCTGTATTATATAAACGATATAACCAGAGGGGTTGATATTTAAACTCAGGCAATTTCGTATAACTAGCACTTTGATTTAACTGTTGGAAAATTACCTAACTGACCGATCTCAAAGAGTAGTGCTAAATGGCAAAATTTCACCCAGTCAATCTATATCAGCTGGGGTTCAATTCTTGGACCTTTGCTATTTTTAATCTATGTGAATGACGTAAAATATAATATCCTAAGTAGCATCAAATTATTTGCTGATGATACTGCGCTCATCAAAGAAATAGACAACCCTGTAAATGATTTTCGCGAATTAAATAATGACCTTGAAACCCTAAATTCGTGGTCAAAGCAATGGCTGATAACATTTAATGCCGAAAAGACGAAATATTTAATTTTCCCTAAAAAAGCCTTAACAAATTTACCCATCCTCCCCTTTACCTTGAATAATGTAAGTATTAAGCAGGTTCTATGTTATAAACATTTAGGTCTTATTTTCAATGATAAAATGACATGGTCTGATCACATTGACGAAATTTGCAAAAGAAGTAACACACATTTAGATATAATTTCGGAAATGCGTTATCTATTACCTATTATGTATCGAAAAACTATATAAATCATTTGTGTGTTCCCCTCTAGACTATTCAGACGTTCCCCTTTAGACTATTCAGACGTTCCCTTTTAGAATATTCAGACGTTCCCCTTTAGACTATTCAGACGTTCCCCTTTAGACTATTCAGACGTTCCCCTTTAGACTATTCAGACGTTCCCCTTTAGACTATTCAAACACGTTCCCCTTTAGACTATTCAGACGTTCCCCTTTAGACTATTCAGACGTTCCCCTTTAGACTATTCAGACGTTCCCCTTTAGACTATTCAGACGTTCCCCTTTAGACTATTCAGACGTTCCCTTTTAGAATATTCAGACGTTCCCCTTTAGACTATTCAGACGTTCCCCTCTAGACTATTCAGACGTTCCCCTTTAGACTATTCAGACGTTCCCTTTTAGAATATTCAGACGTTCCCCTTTAGACTATTCAGACGTTCCCCTTTAGTCTATTCAGACGTTCCCCTTTAGACTATTCAGACGTTCCCCTTTAGACTATTCAGACGTTCCCCTTTAGACTATTCAAACACGTTCCCCTTTAGACTATTCAGACGTTCCCCTTTAGACTATTCAGACGTTCCCCTTTAGACTATTCAGACGTTCCCCTTTAGACTATTCAGACGTTCCCCTTTAGCTTATTCAAACACGTTCCCCTTTAGACTATTCAGACGTTCCCCTTTAGACTATTCAGACGTTCCCCTTTAGACTATTCAGACGTTCCCCTTTAGACTATTCAGACGTTCCCCTTTAGACTATTCAGACGTTCCCCTTTAGACTATTCAGACGTTCCCTTTTAGAATATTCAGACGTTCCCCTTTAGACTATTCAGACGTTCCCCTTTAGACTATTCAGACGTTCCCCTTTAGACTATTCAGACGTTCCCCTTTAGACTATTCAGACGTTCCCCTTTAGACTATTCAGACGTTCCCCTTTAGACTATTCAGACGTTCCCCTTTAGACTATTCAGACGTTCCCCTTTAGACTATTCAGACGTTCCCCTTTAGACTATTCAGACGTTCCCCTTTAGACTATTCAGACGTTCCCCTTTAGACTATTCAGACGTTCCCCTTTAGACTATTCAGACGTTCCCCTTTAGACTATTCAGACGTTCCCCTTTAGACTATTCAGACGTTCCCCTTTAGACTATTCAGACGTTCCCTTTTAGAATATTCAGACGTTCCCCTTTAGACTATTCAGACGTTCCCCTTTAGACTATTCAGACGTTCCCCTTTAGAATATTCAGACGTTCCCCTTTAGACTATTCAGACGTTCCCCTTTAGACTATTCAGACGTTCCCCTTTAGACTATTCAGACGTTCCCCTTTAGACTATTCAGACGTTCCCCTTTAGAATATTCAGACGTATTTTATGAAAATTGTTCCAACATCGACTCAACGAAAATAGAAAATATTCAGCGACGGGCATGTATCATCTTGACGTGTGCGATTAGAGTAACAAAAGATAAAACCTTATTAAAAGAAGCTGGTGTTGAACCAATTAAGACACGCAGGAAATTACACAGATTGACATATTTATTTAAGATAAAAAAAATTAACACCCGATTATCTTGTTAATATTCATCCCCTATCGAGTCATAACACACACAAATACGATCTGAGAAGACCATCACAGTTGATTCCTATAAAAGAGCTAGAACTGCCATATATTACAATTCGTTTTCCCAAGCCACTATAAGAGACTGGAATAGTCTTCCCAAAGACGTTTTACCAGCCAGATCAGTTCCTTGTTTTAAAATATTACTCCAACAAACTGACGGACAGAAGACTAATCCTGTTTACTCTCTTGGACATGGTTATGAAACAATTACCCACATCAGACTTCGACTTGGACTAAGTAGTTTAAATAAACATTTATTCAAGTATAATCTCTCTCTTAACAAATTCTGCGATAAGTTTAACGGGAATCATACTGAAACCACAGAACATTATTTACTACAGTGTAACCGATACACAATTTCAAGAACTACTCTGTTACTTGGCATAAACCATATTCTATGCCCTGAGTTGAATATTACATTATTACGAGATTTATGTCCAACACATCTAAGTAAAATCATGATTGAAGGAAGTGATGATTTATCTGTAAATATTAATCACAAACTTTTTGAATGCGTTTTTTAGTACATTAAATCTACAAAAATATTTTCACGCTAATTCCCCTCTGCATAATATTGTTTTTTTTGTTTGTGTCCTCCCAATTAAATCAATACCACATCAGTCAAATCTTTGTTAAATTATTTTTCTTTATAATAGTTTGTCATTTAACGCGCGTCGGGGCCCATGAGTTTAATAAATGTACCAGACCATTATGATTAAGGGTCCAGACAAATAGACAAGTAGAAAGCTGTTTTCTAAATCACAATTCAACAATTCAGTTTTGTTGTACTGATTCCTTGCTAATGTCACACCGTGGTGGAATTAGTTTGAGTATCATTAATTGGAGAATTGGAGGAGGGGGCCAAGTTTCCTTTTGCCCTGGGGCCCCACAATTCTCTTGGCAGCCCTGTGTGTGTGTATGTGTGATGTCTTGTCTGGTATATATTGTGTTGTCATTTCTATATTTGTGATAACCATTATATTGATTGAAATTATGTATTTATGTATGTATTTTGAGGAATGCCTCTCGTAGACATTGGCTGTTGACAATCCTCGTTAAACAAATAAAGAATTAAATAGATATAGCCAGTCAGTATAAACTCTACCATACAATGTACGACTGTTTGAAGATGACACCATTGCATACATGACTATAAATTCCACTATCGATCCACAACGTTTGCAACACGATCTCCACAATATGCGAAGGAAAATGGAAAGTGGAAATGGAAAGTGGATTTCTATTCAGACAAATGTAGCGTCGAAACCTGAACATTAATTCGACCTCCGTAAAGGAACAAGCCTAAAAATCTCTCCGTAAACCATCAATTGAGTATTATACTTTCTCTTCCTTGGATCCCTACAATAAAGGCGAAATGGTCTAGAAGGTTCGTCACTAACAAAGAGCGATACACATCCAGTGTTAGAGACATGCTACACGGGATGCCATTAACCGGTTTTTAACCCATGTCCGTAGCTACGACCTGGATTTCCAACCTCATGTGTCGTGGTCTTTTATTTAGTTCAGTGAGTGAAGGTGAGAGGTGATTGTTCCTTTAGCTGAAACATTATTTTTTCAGTAAGTACACATCTTTATATATAGTGAGAACATAAAAGGATTAAATTCGTTTAATCCTATTTCAAGGTGGGTAAAATTGTAATTATTAATAACACTAAGGTTCTCTTCACTCAGGCATGGGTGACCTTAGTCAATTTTGCTATCCTGTGTATGCCCTTTGGTTTTATTGCTCCCAAAACTTTAAATCATTTGGCTTTCCAATGCTTCGATTTTGAGCGTACCTGATGAAGGTTATTCCAGAAACGCGTCGTGCGCACCGAATGTGAAATCTGCGATTTTATTTTATTAGAGTGAAAAATGATTTAAAAAAAATGTGATATCGGTAGACATTTTTTAGCAATAACAGTGATACAAAATATTACATACATATAAAAACAGATCGACCAACCCGAGATATTAGAAAATCATTTGGGTGAGACTGGGATCAAGTTGGCATTTCCTGTTCCGTGTTAACCGCCCGTGGTACATGATGGTGACATCACAATATTTATATTAAGCTTTGTGTTTAATTCAGCTTAAAACATGAATAAAATTTTAGATGAAAATAATTTTAATTAGTTCAAGTTTTAGGTTAGTTAGTTTATTGTTGCTTATAATGGCTATAACCCCGCCACTTTTAACTAAAGTGCCTGTACCAACCCATGAAAATCTATGATATCGATTTTACATCTGTTTCTGCAATTGTTCTATTATATCTATAGATTGTTCTGATGATGTGGGGGTGGTTTTTCATTCTATTTCAGCAATTTTACAGCTGTATGTTAAAAACCAGAATCCACCCGGTCATGGACAGGTGTTCGGAAAATCTTAGCACTTGAGTTGGTTATCGGGACGCGAACTCACGTCAATGGTGTTATCCTTGTGGTCAGAAGTGTCATCAGCCTTTACACCACTCGGCCGCGCTGGCCATCAATCGGATTAAAAGTGTACGCATCATCACATGTATTCTAGTATCATGACATCGCAAAAAAAAATCAGTTACACAAACCATTACAAAAAAGTTCAACAAACTTCAGAAATAAATAGGTTTCGTAACATATACATTAAAGGGTTCAATATCATGTTTCAAATATATGTTAGACATGGAAATACCTTCGTGGTCAATGACTGTGGCAGTTTACCTTTAAATATACACCCGGTTAAAATCATAGTTTTGATTGAATGATCATTGCAGTATAACCACAGTTCCATAGTTCGGTCGAACAAAGAATATAATATATGAATATTCATTATCTATTGGCTCGTGGCGTTGTTTACAATCTACGTCGTATCACATGAAGAATGGAAAAAGGTGTAAATATATTGTGTCAAATCATAACCTTTCAAATTTAATCCCGCCGCTCTTTATATAAAGCAGATCGTTCATAATGTACGTTAGTGAATTCTTAAACATTTGTGAATATAAAATATTTTAAGGATATATATAGAATATGTTTTGGAAGAAAAACATTTAGTTTAACGTTATAGATATATAGAACAGTTGTTGAAGAAAATATTTGTTATCCGTGTATATTTTGCGTATTTATGAAATGGTGGTTAGATAGGAAATTTGAGAGAAAACACAAATATAATTACATGTAGTTTGGATTGATAACGGACAACGGACAATGAATGGTTATCATAGTCTACTGTTACTGTGCTTTGTTTGCTTACCAGTACTAACAGTTAGCGAAGTCACTTGTAAGTTTTATTTATATATACATCAATATATTGTACATCAATGATATATTTATCATACATGTAGTTTAGTTGAGTCTCTGTGGTGGGGACGTGTTGCTCATCTTTTTAGTTTTCTGTCTTGTGTTTTTGCTTTGTTTGTCTTGTATACCCAATCTTGTCAGATTCTCTGGATTGTCCATTGTTGTACGTTGTCCCTTCGGTTTTCTCTATCGTTATGTGTCCTATATCTAAATATCTTGTTATCTTTATAGTAAGAAAAATTATGGACACGAGAAGCTATCCAACATTACGTTTGTCCTTTTATCCCTTTTCTGTTTGTCATTGTATTGTCTGTCCGTCTTTTATTTACAGCTTCTGATTACCCCTTTGGTATCTTCAAATTTTTCGTGCTTCTCTGACACGAGGTAGACTTGTTGGCTAGGTATACATATATTTATGTAGTGTACATATATTACATTATTATTACATATTTGGTTATTGACCTCCTACTTTACATTCATGACTTAACACCGGGTGTGGATCTAGATTAACACGATGGGTGACATTAGTGGAGCAGTATCTGCCTACCATTCCGGAGCATCTGAGTTCACCCCCTGTTTTTAGTGAGGTTCGTGTTACTCGATCTTTAGTTGTATGTGTATGTTTTGTAGATCGTTGTTTGTCCTTTTGTTCTTTTTCCTTTCGCCATTGTGATGTCTGTCCTTCATTGATTTACGGATTCTGAATACCGTTTTGGTGTCTTCAAACTGCTTTACCATTCATTTAGAAAGACCTTACCAATGGGTCTAACAACATCGCCCCTTGGTGTCTTTCATGTCGAAGCAATTCCAGTTAAATTGAATTTTGTAAGTATATATTCGTTTATGGACTATTTGAGGGTACCTAGAGATGCTATGATAATTTATTTATCTTCTGCCTTAGACACGGAGAGAACTAAGATATTCTAGAACATTATGAAAAGACAGCTTAAACCATGATGGTCAACAGTTCTACAAATATGAATGAAAAAAAACGAACAATCACCTCTCAACTTAATTCACCGGACATGAATAAGAAGACGACATATGACATTGATAATCCAGGTCCATTGTCCTTTTGCAGTTGAATGAATATTGTACATTTATTTCGGGTGAACACATCTTCATATCTCCCTTATTATGCAAGGGAGATATGAAGATGTGTTCACCCGAGAAAAGTCATATTTCCCGAGGGCAACACCCGAGGAAAATATAACTATTTCGAGGGTGAACAAATCTTCATATCACCCTTATGCAAGGGAAATAAATGTTTTATTCCACCAGGCCACGTTTTGGTGAATTCTGCCAAATGAAATCTTTTGGCCATCTTTGATTACAAAATTATTATTTCGGAACATCTCTGGAGTTAATACCGTTATATGACCAAAGCGTTAAATCTTGAGAATTTCGAATAAGGGAAATACGATGTTGTTGAGAGGGAAATACGATGCTTTGATAAATGTCACGTGGGATTGTTACGACCAATCGAATTTCTATATAAGTAGAATAAATATTATAGAGTGGAATATTATAACATATTCTTGTACAGTTTTCCTCGATTGTATATTTTTTGTTTGTGTATTCTCTATTGTAAAACCTGTCCTTGCGCCACGGTGATTACAACTATAGGCGGGGTGACAAAGAAATAAAATATCTATATGTAATACGATATTTTAATTTAGACAAAACTATGATATGTATACGCAACAAACAAAAAATAATTATAGGAATGTTGTTTTATTTAAATGTTCGGACAAATGTTTTCCTCTTTGCCATGAACTGTGCATTGCCCCTTATGTCAATAACCACAGTATTTACCTTGAAACTCATTGTAAACCAGGGGCCGGTAACTAGAATCCTTTCTTAAGTTGCCCTTAAAACACATCATAAGATCGTCGTAAGGGCAAGCAAGATATAACAAAGTGTAAAGTAAAGCGGTTCTTATTGTACCATTTGAAGAGATGCGACATCGATACGTTTATCCTTTGAAGTTTCCGTATTCAGATGTTCCGACATTTCCGTCATTGGTTTTAATGAAATATATTATTGTTTCTGTCAATTTAATCATCAATGTGTTTGGAATGACATGCTTTCACCTTAACGACCAGAAGGGTGCCCAGTAAACAAGGGATGGACAGTGTTGAGAAACAAGCGAATGCCATCTTTAATGGCGACTAAAGAGGTGCAAAAGATGTGCAGTTTTATTAGATTTTGAAACTATTCTAACAGTGTGATATTTTTTTTTCATTTTACTGTACATGAACTGGTGTAGTGATTTAGGAAGTATGCCTATTGGTTAATCTTTCCAGTTGTGGAGCAGGAACTACTACCCTTCCGGAGCACCTTAGTTCACGCCAGATTTTTAATGTGTTCGTGTTGCTTCAGTTTTTGTTTTTCATATGCTTCTGATTACCCTTTTGGTATCTTCAAAGTATGTATCATTGTTTGTCCTTTTTATCCCTTTTGATTTGGCCATTGTATTGTCTGCCCTTGGATTTACGGCCTCTAATTCTAATTACCACTTTAATGTGCTTAAGCTCTTCTTTCAAGATCTGTTCAAAGTGTTTCACATAGCTCATATAATCTCTCTCTCAGTTCTGTATCAAGCCTGGAAAGCGGGCTCTCATGTATATGTAGGGATATAGATTTTGCCTTTTTCTACGATTTTTCTGTTGGCTTTGGAAATGTTTCTACAATATGATATATTCAGTTTTTCATTTTATTTCTATATAAATTTATACAACTACGTAGTTTTGGAAATATCACGAGATCGGTTTAGTCACGTGAAAACATATAGTAAATACCAATTATTTTTCTTTTATTATAAGATTTGTGAATATAAATAAATATTTGAAGGAGGTCACCAAAACATATGATTAAACGGTTCACCGGATATAGGGCGCAGGATGTGTTATGACCGAATTTAAATCTATTTAAAGACTTTATCTTGTACCCATTCTCTGTAATGTAAAGGTTAATGTCTGATTAATGTCTAATGAATAGTATATGGTACCATTATAAGTTAACCTAGTATATAATCATAGTATTTGTTGCTGGGCCATTTAAGGTCATTATTGAGAATATTTGTAATCATTACTAAATAAATTCGTAGATATCTAATGTATTATGCCGCACGCGTTTTTTTTTTTAATAATCTTCATCAAATACGATCATATTCAGAAAATTGGAAAGTCAATGAAAATGTATATACAGTCAAACCTGTCTTATGTGACCTTCCAAGGGAGCACTGAAATAGGATCACTTAAGACAGGTGGTCACTTAATACAGGTTTAACTAAGATGAAATATAATGTGAAGGGAAATTAAGATTAAGGTCGCATAATACAAGTTATTGTTTAATAGAGGTGGTCACTAAAGTAGGTTTGACTGTAACTTAATAGAGGTGGTCACTAAAGCAGGTTTTACTGTAACTTAATAGAGGTGGTCACTAAGGTAGGTTTGACCGTAACTTAATAGAGGTGGTCACTAAAGTAGGTTTGACTGTAACTTAATAGAGGTGGTCACTAAAGTAGGTTTGACTGTAACTTAATAGAGGTGGTCACTAAAGCAGGTTTGACTGTAACTTAATAGAGGTGGTCACTAAAGTAGGTTTCACTGTAACTTAATAGAGGTGGTCACTAAAGCAGGTTTTACTGTAACTTAATAGAGGTGGTCACTAAAGTAGGTTTGACTGTAACTTAATAGAGGTGGTCACTAAAGCAGGTTTGACTAACTTAATAGAGGTGGTCACTAAAGTAGGTTTGACTGTAACTTAATAGAGGTGGTCACTAAAGTAGGTTATACTGTAACTTAATAGAGAGGTGGTCACTAAAGTAGGTTTGACTGTAACTTAATAGAGGTGGTCACTAAAGTAGGTTTGACTGTAACTTAATAGAGGTGGTCACTAAAGTAGGTTTAACTGTAACTTAATAGAGGTGGTCACTAAAGTAGGTTTGACTGTAACTTAATAGAGGTGGTCACTAAAGCAGGTTTAATTGTAACTTAATAGAGGTGGTCACTAAAGCAGGTTTGACTGTAGCTTAATAGAGGTGGTCACTAAAGCAGGTTTGACTAAATTAATAGAGGTGGTCACTAAAGCAGGTTTGACTAACTTAATAGAGGTGGTCACTAAGGCAGGTTTGACTAACTTAATAGAGGTGGTCACTAAAGCAGGTTTGACTAAATTAATATAGGTGGTCACTAAAGCAGGTTTGACTAACTTAATAGAGGTGGTCACTAAGGCAGGTTTGACTAACTTAATAGAGGTTGTCACTAAAGCAGGTTTGACTAACTTAATAGAGGTGGTCACTAAAGCAGGTTTGACTAACTTAATAGAGGTTGTCACTAAAGCAGGTTTGACTAACTTAATAGAGGTGGTCACTAAAGCAGATTTGACTAACTTAATAGAGGTTGTCACTAAAGCAGGTTTGACTAACTTAATAGAGGTGGTCACTAAAGCAGGTTTGACTGTATCTAATTTAGTGCACACGAAACGTTTCTGGAATCAGACTCACTCTTTGTCAAAACATTGGAAAGTATAATCATTTAAAAGTCTTAGGGAACAAGTAAATTAAAGTGCCTAAACTCTAAAAAGTTACCTATTTCTGAGGGAGATTGATATGTAAATGTAAAAGATAATACTTTAGTTTATCTAATAAACCATGCCAATCTCCAAACATGTTTACTACTGAGCGCATGATATCCTCAGAAACTAATAACCCGGAAGTAAAGATATTGACCCAATGATATTAATGAAAACGTAGATCTCTAATTTAGAAATTGTGCAAAAAATCGAGTGAAAAAATGAACGCTTTAGTTCATAATCTTCTGCTCATGATAACTCAGTTTGACCTCACATTGACATCAACTCAAAATGTTATGATAGTATAGTGTCATAACATTGTTTTCATGTCCCTTTTAACGGACAATCGGGTAAAATACGTCACAATAAGACAGCTTTTAAATTCTTTTAAATCACATGTCCTGTGTTTTGTTGAACTGACCAAATTTTTGTTGATCATAATAATACCAGAAATAGCATGGCCTCATTTTAATTATATTTTAATATACATGTACCAACCACCATTTAGAGGATTAGGGAATGGTGTTTAACACTGCATAAAAACAATGTTCGGTTCGTCTTTATCTCCAGTTGTTTGTAGGAGGATGCATGTCTTATTTACGTCATTTGTGTTTGTTTACGTAAAGTGCTGTCCAACACATATTGTGTTGTGTTTTTTCTTTATTTTTCTTCGTCTTGTGTATCCTATGTTGACAGTTTCTCTTCGTCTTGTGTATCCTATGTTGACAGTTTCTCTTCGTCTTGTGTATCCTATGTTGACAGTTTCTCTGTGTTTTCCTTCGTCTTGTGTACCCTATGTTGCCAGTTTCTCTGGATTGTCCCTTCGTCTTGTGTACCCTATGTTGCCAGTTTCTCTGTGTTTTTCTTCGTCTTGTGTATCCTATGTTGCCAGTTTCTCTGTGTTTTCCTTCGTCTTGTGTACCCTATGTTGCCAGTTTCTCTGGATTGTCCCTTCGTCTTGTGTACCCTATGTTGCCAGTTTCTCTGGATTGTCCCTTCGTCTTGTGTACCCTATGTTGCCAGTTTCTCTGTGTTTTTCTTCGTCTTGTGTATCCTATGTTGCCAGTTTCTCTGTGTTTTCCTTCGTCTTGTGTACCCTATGTTGCCAGTTTCTCTGGATTGTCCCTTCGTCTTGTGTACCCTATGTTGCCAGTTTCTCTGTGTTTTTCTTCGTCTTGTGTATCCTATGTTGCCAGTTTCTCTGGATTTTACTTTTTTGATTGCCCCTTCAGTAATCTCTTTCGGAGTCCGGTAATTTTGTTATTACCCTTATTATTTAAACAATATTTCAGTTATATTGTGGCGGTCAGTTTTATTGGTGGAGAAAATCACCGACCTGCCTCAAGTCACTGGCAAACGTTATCGTATAACGTTGAATCGAGTAAACATACGATCCACTTTAAAATATATTATCACTATATGAAGCACATGGCCTGGTAATAAATATAGTATGAGTCGAGTAGACCCAAGTCGTAACCTCCTGACTGTAATAACTTGTGTATCACCGTCATCTGTTTTTGTGTAATACGTATACATTATCTACTCATTCTTATAATAATTATTTGTAAATAATTGATGCTCCTGTAGCGCAGTCTGCTGCGCCTGAGTTTATTGGATAGAGTTGAAAGTTGAAAGCTAACATCAACCATTTCGAATACCGGGTATTATTTACATGTATGAAAGGTTGTTGACCATTAACCGATGGGTAGAAATTTTAATATGTATTTTTTTATTCGATTAACTACCAATTTACCAACCTCAAAAGATTGTATATATCCTTTGAAATAATTTACAAAATATTTTACTTAGTAAAAGGTTGCAATGTATATTGAAATATGTAAGACAGGCCTGTTTATTGCGAAAACCGTGATGTTTCTATGCATTTATCATTTCAATGTCGTGCAATATTTACTTTTTTATTGAATCATGTCTATAGTTGTTTAAACAATGCTATGAAAAGAAATATTTATTTTGTGTTTTTGAATTTTTAAAGTGTAATTATTGTATTATGTACAGAAATGTGGTTCTCGTTACTTGTTAGAAAGATGAAAAATAATTATGTTGTGTAATTGGTAAAATTGTCAAAGGAAATTTATTCGAAATGAAGTGTCCTTGTAATAAGTGCAAAACAAACATTATAAAATGTATTACAGGTTTTGAAATTGCCACATGTAGTATTTAATAATAGACCCTGTATTAATTAAAATAGTAGGTTCCTTTTGCAAAGTCGTTTTACAATAAAAATAGACAAAAAAACCTATTTTAATTGAAAAAAATAATTAATAACCATGTGGTCACATAGAATGGAAATACATTATTCATACTAACGTACATCCATCTAAAAATCAAATTTATGACTCGCGTCGTTTGTAAGAAAGAATTTAATGAGATCCCGTAACTATAGTTTCTTTCTCATGGGCCAATACTATTTTGTTGTTGTTGCAATAATGACTATATATAAATAGTAACACAGGTATTACGATATGGATTTGATTGCAGTTGTAAAATTGCCATTGATGCCGCGGATTTATAATGGTTACACAGTTACATCATCAGGGGTTACGTAATGTTTAACATTTAACATTTTAATCTCCGTTATATTAACCAGATAGCATGGCGTGTCAACATGATTACATGTATATACTGCATATTATATTATAAACAAGCATAGTTATTTTATTCAAATACGACCGTTTTGTTCAGTATATGTTTTTGGATTTTAGTTCTATTAGTTCAAATATTATCCCAAAAAAATGAACTTGTGAATTTACATGTGTATAACATCGAAACAGAAACTAGCATTATCCCAGGAAAATTATAATACTGCAGTCGTTGCTAGAAAAAAAAAACCCATTATGCGTGGTTGTTTGATAATAAAGCAAAGCAAGAATGGTTGACGATATCGCCAATTACCACAAAAGGAGCTAAAAGAATACAACCAATAACTACTAATATGTTTTCAAGGACAATGATTATTTTTAACCAACAAAAGAGTTTGTTTCTTGTGATAGTTGCATTATTGTGTATTGAGGGAATATTATGCATAAACACATGTAAGTAAAATATTTTTAAAACATGACAGTGAAAAGTCGCTATACCATCAAAATTGATACATTTGTCAATACCATTCAATATAAATAATTGAATATGGCAGTTTGAAAATACCCCCCCCCCCCTCCCCCCCCCCCCCCCCCCCACACACACACACACACACACACTTTCCACCCATTTCGTATGTTTGGATTTTTACAACAATATCTGGGTAGGAATTTGTTTCTTCGGTTGGAAGAAAATTAACATTACTATCGCTATTAAATAGAACATGAAATTCATCTCCAATGTTTTTCAAGCAGAGAGTACAAAGTCTCCGTTCTTTTCTTATGCCATGCCATCTAGATATTAGGGTGGGAAACGAACAGATCTGCTAGTATATTGTAATGACATATTTAAAGTTTCCACGTGCACAATCGTGACACATAATTTATGTAACGAACGAATATATCATTATTCTGTGACACATTTCATAATGTAATTTTATTAGTTTGACGTTTCACATCTTCTTGTTTATTTTTTTCCCATCAATTCCAAAATACGTGGTTACTAAAGAAATAAAATTTCACCCGTATCAAATGAACTTTAAAGTCAACGACACTCATAAATAACCATTAAACTACATGTAGCGTTAGCTCGGTATCAAGTAAAGATCGTTACTGTACGTATTGATGTCAAATGTTTTTTTGATCCATAAAAATCGTGACTTTCACTTAAAAAGTGGGTCAATCTGTTAAATGTATCATATCCAAAAAAATGAAACCAAAATTGGTATAATATAATATTTTCTGTGTGTTTTTTTGTTTTTGTTTTTTTTTGTTTTTTTTTGGTTTGTTTGTTTGTTTTTTGTGTGTGTTTTTTTTTATTGTCGAAACTTTTTTTTGTCTAAATCTACATTTATTACAAGTTTGTCTACAACAAGCGTGAAATTAGCTTATTTCGGTGTGTTTCCGTTCTAGGGGTAATATCTGTGTTATTACTCTCGCTTTCGTTCTAATTTGGGGTCGTTAAATAAAGATTAGATTTGATTGATTACCATAGATACATAAATAATATATTTAAAATGTAATACACAGCCCGAGGCTATCGAAAATGAAAAGAAACGAATGGGTCGTATAAGTACATTACAATGTAATGTAGGTCAACCTCGGTGAGGTCGACAACATGTACGTGTATCTAATAGCATATCACAGAAAATTTGAGAAAAATATATTTTAGTTGTGTTTCGTGGTATTTTCAAAATAAATTTTAAAAAAATTTAAAAAACATGTTTCGATAAAATGGTAGTTCATGTAATTACCTCGAATGGTTACATCTGTGTAAATTTTTAAACAATAGAACGTAAATAAATGTTACAAGTGTAAAATGAATGGAGAAAAAACAATAACGTACAATTATTTTGAATAACATTATTTATACAGAGTTATCGTTCCTAAATGTTTTCCTAAATTACAATAAATCGTTATAATTCGAAACGGGAATCAGTCAAAGAAAATTATATAAATCAAATTACAAAGCAAACAGCTACACGTGTACAGCTCTATTCGGAAATATTAAGAAAAGAAAATAAGAGATACCGAAGTGGTGATAAGAAATCGTAATCTACAGGACAGACAATAGCAGAGATTCAGTCAGGATTTTGAGACCATTAGTCACTTTTGCGGAACAGTATAAAAGCTACTATTTTTATCAAATGTTCACATCAGTTATTTTGCCTTATTTCTCTTAGTGGTTAGTAATGGATGATTATCATGTCCTTAAGTGTACACCATACCTGAAATGTCCTCCTAAAGTTAAATGTCTTACGTGTTTGGTCATGATGTTCACTGAAGATAAGATGGCCAAAAGAAAAAGGCCAAAAAGACAATCAACGGTCCGCAAAACACTACATATAAAAGACATTGAGCAACACGAACCCTATTATCAACGGTCCACAAAACACTACATATAAAAGGCATTGAGCAACACGAACCCTATTATCAACGGTCCACAAAACACTACATATAAAAGACATTGAGCAACACGAACCCTATTATCAACGGTCCACAAATCACTACATATAAAAGACATTGAGCAACACGAACCCTATTATCAACGGTCCACAAAACACTACATATAAAAGACATTGAGCAACACGAACCCTATTATCAACGGTCCACAAAACACTACATATAAAAGACATTGAGCAACACGAACCCTATTATCAACGGTCCACAAAACACTACATATAAAAGACATTGAGCAACACGAACCCTATTATCAACGGTCCGCAAAACACTACATATAAAAGACATTGAGCAACACGAACCCTATTATCAACGGTCCACAAAACACTACATATAAAAGACATTGAGCAACACGAACCCTATTATCAACGGTCCGCAAAACACTACATATAAAAGACATTGAGCAACACGAACCCTATTATCAACGGTCCGCAAAACACTACATATAAAAGACATTGAGCAACACGAACCCTATTAAAATCTGAGCGAACTCGTGTATTCCGGAAGTCTAAGCAGTTCCTGATCCAATGTTATTGTCTTTGATTTGACCTTGCCGAGTATACGTACCTTACTATCTTCCAGACTCGTGGCGAGCACGCTCAATATTGCATCTCTTGTGTAATTAACATAATATTTCATTATATTTTAGATGCTGTTATTGACAAGACTAACTGTATAAACAATACGACATGGGCAATAAATACAAGACAATCAACAGTAGAATTTACTGCTGTGTTTTCTTCCTCAATTCTCTCTAAGAACTGTTTGGTTTACGTATCCAATGACGACTTTCAAGCTAAAAAAGTATATGAAGTGTTAGTTGAGATGAGCGGTAACTTTAGTATGCATCATGATTTCTCTGCAGGGATTTTTGTTGGACATCCAGATTCCAATCAACCAATACAGGTACACATAGCACAGTCAAGACTGCCAAGGGCCTCACCTCTGTTCAGCAGTAATCTGTATTGAAAGGTCGAGTATTTCTTGTCCTGTCATAGATAATTTCATATACTAGTAGATTGAACCTCATTTAAGAGGTCACCTGTCTTTAAATACCACCTTTTCTTTGTCCCAAAGCTGACCTCGTACTACAGACTTGATTGTATATTGAATTAGGAAGAACGCTGTGGATGTAAGTGAACATGAGAGAATATCCAGTGCTTATTGTTGCTCTAAATCTTACAGTCATTTAAATAATAAATAAACGTTAGAGACAACTGAAGGGGCAATCAAGAATGGACAATCCAGAGACACTGTAAATAAACGTTAGAAAAAACCGAAGGGGCAATCAAGAATGGACAATCCAGAGGCAATAATGAGTACAAAAGACACAGGACGATTTCATTTTGTTCCATACTTTTGCAATGGTCATTTTTATTGAGAAAAAATAATCAATGCTACATGTATATGATTAGTGATCAATAGAAGTAGAAACAACTACTCAAGTTTTCATGTCGTTTGACGTCATTATCAGCTGTGTTCTTTATCACCGTTTTTAGGTTAGATTATGGTGTTTAACGCCACTTTCAACAATATATCAGTTGTATCGTGAAGGTAAGTTTTCTTGATGGAGGAAACTGGAGTACCAGGAGAAAACCATGTCGCAAGTCACTGACAAACTCTATCACATAATGATGTATTGAGTACACCTCGCCCGAGCGGGATTCGAACTCACAACGCTAGTTCACCGTTCTAGAAGAATAACGAAACTGATGGAAAGTCAAAGTGGACCTTTGGTTTTCTTGGCCCCAATGACTTTTATATTATTTAGGTTTTCACATCTTTCAACTTTGAGCGTTCCCGATGAGGGTCATTCCAGAAACGTGCCGTGAGCACTAATCTAGATATCTACGTTTTTATTATTGGTGTGTTTGTCCTCCCCCCCCCCCCCCCCCCCCCCCCCCTCTGTCGTCCTCCCAGAATAGCCATTGGATCGTGCCAATATTCGTGTCAACAAATATGCGCAATACAATGCCCAGATTAACCGCCATCCCACTTAATTAACTGATTGGTAGTCATCGAATTCATTTTCTTTAGTGGATAAGCAATTGTTGGTTATGGGGAGTAATTAGCCAGCCAGCTTGAAATCAACTACAAATGCTGTCTGCAGAACCTGATAAACAGTCTAGGTCCTGACTTCCATATACGTGTGCGGAAGTGCCACAGCGATATCATCCCATGGGCAGATATGGGGGCAAAAATCTGATAACACGATATCAAGCCTTTCTATAAATAGATCAATGCATGACTTTTTCCATAACAGAACTGTTATCATCCCTCAACTGATATCGAACACTCGTATCCATATAGGTTTGGTGTCTGTGTGGGAAGTTAATTTTGTTCTTTTCAATTCAATGTTGAAATATGTGATAAATAGATTAATGCATGCCTTTTTCCATTTCAGTACTGTTATCATCCCTCGTCTGATATCGACCCTCGGGCTAAAGCCCTCTGGCCGATATCGATCTCTCGGGATGATAACAGTCCTGGTATGGAAAAGGGCATGCATTATTCTATAAGTATAGGTATAGGGATTACTCCTATTAAATGCGATAAAAGCACACAACCGAGATTTTAGTCTGGGTTGGACGATATGCTCCGAATAAAAGAAGATTGAAATCTTATCCATGAGTGTAAACTGTCTCAAGTAATTTATTCTGTAATTTCACTCTGACATATTCACCATGAATTTCTCACAATTACTCCATTTTATTTTTTTTTCGCATTACGGATTTTACACAATTTTTAATTCGTTTTAGACGTACACTTTGTAATAATGACAAGTTATATGATAAATCCCATTTAGTATTACTGAATATTTATGAGATATTATGTTACATGTAGATGAAATAATTGAATATGACATATCAAGTACAAGGGAGTACACGGCAGAAATAGGTCAAACCCAAACTAATTTAAACTTCTCGCTCTAATATCCAAGAAAAAATTTCAAAATACAATGGACGAAAGGACAAATAATGATCTACAAAGCACCATGCAGAACGTAACATGAACCCTATAATACAAGGGATGAGCTTAAGTGTTCCATGATGATGAGCAGTTTCTGCTCCGCTGGTGACATCTGCCCCGCCACCTTGTTAAACCGGTTTTTAGACACGTTGGCAAGTTTGCTTCGAGTTGTTTTTAAATTAAAATTATTTTAATTCGTTGAGGCTACCCTATAATGGTTGTACTTGATCAAAATTACAGAATCAAGATGGCTGAGTAGGCTAATTGATTTCACATCTATTTTAATTTCAGATATTGAACTCACGAACCAGGAAATGGTATAGCCAGTTACCATCGTGGGACGTGTATGTTAGCATGGCTAGTAATATGGTGACGGAGTTCAACGTACGCGTTACGATACAAGAGTGCAGAGGTCAATTCTGTTATCAACTTATAACACCTAGTATTATACCTACACATATAAGTAAGTCAAAACATTTCACATATTAGTTCGAAATTCCAACAACTTTGATAACAATGCTGTATTACGTCATAGCAAAGTAAATACATATTGGGTTTTATGGTTTTAATGATAAAACTATAATACTAGAGCATACGTGATTAAATTTGATTTGATTTATTGTGTTGAACGCCACTTTCATCAATATTGCAGCAATATCATGGCGACCACTTTTAGTGGTGGAAGAAGCCGGAGTACCTGGAGAGAACCAACGGTCATGGGTAAGCAACTGGTAAACTTTATCACTTGCGGCTGCGAGTCGAGTCCACCCGGGCCCCCTACGACTACCTAACTCATTGATCCACCCGGGCCCTTCATATCTGATTAGATATACGGCTTAATTTATAGATATTGTAAAGATTGAAGTATAAGGGGTTAATGACCTTCTCGATTATTGCACAGGTTTGGTTTAAGCATATTTATTTGCTATAAGCAAGACAAAAGGATCAGGCACAAATTATAAAACTTAGGTTGCCGTCTCCGTTATTTACACGATATATATACATACATTGACATATACTGACATAAGCTACATTTAACATCATAACAATTGGTGACAGAGATAAAACAGACATGTAAACTTCAGCGAAATAAGTACATTTTGAGTAAAACTTTTGATGACAGGAAGTATGAGATAGAATTTGAAGATACGATATTTGTGACTGATTAATGTTCTTAAGTAGTTTTCCCTTTATCTTTTAAAATTACATATGTGTAAAAACATATTGCACCGGTGATAGGATTCCTATTGAAATTTCCGACTTTCATTTCATTTTAGTAAGAAGGATATGGATATAGGGATATAAATGAACATGAGAGACTATCAACGTAGAATTTACACCGTAGCGTAAAATGAAAAACGAAAAATGCCACACTGTCGGAACATTTTCCAAAAAAGGCAAAATCGATATCTCTAACTCAAATACATGACGGCTCACTACAGACATATGCAACATTTGCAAAAAAAATAAAATGGAGCATGTGTGTCAAACACTGTCGATAGAACTGAAATACATGAAGAAAACCGTCAGCATGCCGCAATCCACTGACAAAAGTTTATCAAATAAGGTTATATCGATTATACCTCGAAATATTTCAGGCGAGAATCAACTCATAAATCTTAAGCGGTGAAAGGGACGGACTCTATATATATATATACATATATATATATAAAGTCTATGGGAATCTACCGATATATATATATATATATATATATGTGTAGAGGTAGAGCCAACTATTATCAGACCGCGGTCTATAATTTATTCTTGAAATGCCAGTTTTATGCATAAACTACACTAGTACTTCTCTAATAACACCAACTCATTTCTTGATGAGGACAATTTAGTAGTACAATGTATTGTACTATATAAGTGCATCCTAAATTTTGGGTAGCCTTTATAAGTGGGTTACTACAACAATATATTAGCATAGCTTGTAAAAAGTAAAAATACCGTAGATTAATGTATAAAAAAAAAAAAAAAAAAAAAAATAGTTAAACAAAAAAATAAACACCGCATCGGTGGTGTAATGGTTAGTGTGCTCGCCTCGACTGAGGTAGATCGGGGGTTCGAACCCAGGTCGGGTCAAACTAAAGACTATACAATTGGTATTTGTCGCTGCTTTACTAAGCACACAGCATTAAGAAGAAAGAACAGAGACTTGATGGCTCGGAATCAGGATAATGTTACCGAGTGAGACGACATGTCTATCCGCGGACTATTCAACTAAGCGTGTTGGTCTAGTACAAAGCAGACCTTATCATCATTTCATTGATAATTAACATGTTCTCGCCATGATATATCTGAAAAATGGCTGAGTAGGCGTTAAGCAACAATCCCTCACTCACTATGAAATGTACAATGATTTCTGATTTATTTTGTCTTTTCAGTTGATGTGCCAAATCAGTGTTTCTCGAACTATTGTTTGGAAAACTATGCAGTTAGCTATCATATACGAACTAGCTTTTTCCATCCCAAGTCGTGCAGTCTACATTTTGCAGTGAAGAATTATTCCACAATGTGTATAACAATAAGAGATCATTGGAAAAATAATATGATCAAGTCCACAAAGTGTCGAACAATAATGATCAAAATAGGCAACATACTTTACGCAGTAAGTTCGTTATTTATATTATTACATAATGATTTTATTTAAACAATTTTATTGGCTATCATGCTGTCACCTGACATTCCGTAAAATTTTATATTGTTTGATTAAAACTCGTATTGACTTGGTTTCACTTTCACTTTTCATTTTAATGTAATAAAACAATTACAGTCTTTTGCATCGGTCAATACGAGTTTTTATGGACCTTAGAAAATTAATATTCAATAAAGGCTTCGGTGAATATCGTTTTTAAGGTCCATAAAAACTCGTATTGACCTCAACAAAAGACTATAATTGTATATTGCATGATATGTTGTAAGACTAAATCAGGGATGATTTAGAATAGAAAATAAAATAACTGATAATCAATGAAAAATAGCTGAAAATATCTGTACTCCCTTTTAAAAGGTTCATTTTTAACATGATCTGACCGTGTCCTGCAACTTTTACGGAAACAAATTAGAGGAAAATAGCTAAAATCAGTTAAATAACTTTTGTTTAATCTTCCCTGTATGATAGAATCTATATTAAGTATATATTTTTGGTGGATTTACTTTTTTTGGTGTACCACTAAATTAATATCTAATAATATTCCGTATGGGATTATGTCAGTTAACCATTCATTCGTCTTTGACCGTCAAATCATATTGTCGATATGGACTTCTCATGCGACATTGCTCTTAAGAAATCTAATACAAATCAACAGTAGTATGTTTATCAAGGAGTTGGTAAGGTGACGTTGTTATAGATTACATTTGAAACAGCGATATTATATTAATATCTCGCTAGTTGCTTGATCGATAATTACCAATAATCATATTCTTGATTTTAAAATTGTATTTCTGAAAAACGTAGTATTCAGTGTATTTTCGCAATAAACGTTATGGAGAATCATACCGACAATCGACAATAAAGAGATACTGGCAACATTGAACACAAGACAATAAACGTTATGGAGAATCATACCGACAATCGACAACCCAGAGACACTGGCAACATTGAACACAAGACAATAAACGTTATGGAGAATCATACCGACAATCAAGAATAGACAATCAAGAGACACTGGCAACATTGAACACAAGACAATAAACGATATGGAGAATCATACCGACAATCACGAATAGACAATCAAGAGACACTGGCAACATTGAACACAAGACAATAAACGATATGGAGAATCATACCGACAATCAAGAATAGACAATCAAGAGACACTGGCAACATTGAACACAAGACAATAAACGTTATGGAGAATAATACCGACAATCAAGAATAGACAATCAAGAGACACTGGCAACATTGAACACAAGACAATAAACGTTATGGAGAATCATACCGACAATCAAGAATAGACAATCAAGAGACACTGGCAACATTGAACACAAGACAATAAACGATATGGAGAATCATACCGACAATCAAGAATAGACAATCAAGAGACACTGGCAACATTGAACACAAGACAATAAACGTTATGGAGAATCATACCGACAATCAAGAATAGACAATCAAGAGACACTGGCAACATTGAACACAAGACAATAAACGATATGGAGAATCATACCGACAATCAAGAATAGACAATCAAGAGACACTGGCAACATTGAACACAAGACAATAAACGTTATGGAGAATCATACCGACAATCAAGAATAGACAATCAAGAGACACTGGCAACATTGAACACAAGACAATAAACGTTATGGAGAATCATACCGACAATCAAGAATAGACAATCAAGAGACACTGGTAACATTGAACACAAGACAATAAACGTTATGGAGAATCATACCGACAATCAAGAATAGACAATCAAGAGACACTGGCAACATTGAACACAAGACAATAAACGTTATGGAGAATCATACCGACAATCAAGAATAGACAATCAAAAGACACTGTTAACATTGAACACAAGACACAACGCAAGCAAATCAAAAACCACAACAAACAAAGCTACAAAGATGAGCAACACGGACACCACAAAAAAACCTAGGGTGACCCCAGCCGCCCGAGAAACGTAAGAAGTTGCTGTTTCTTAAAAGACACCTACCATGATAATCGTATTCAAATCTGACAAAAGTCTTGTCTTTACTTTAAGCATATTGTCTTTACTTTAAACATATTTTATTGTCAAGAAATTATACAGACAATTGATCAGAAGGAAGCTATAAACTTACGAGGTCTTTTCCGTTGAAAAACAGTACTGTCGGCGACAGAGGAAATGTAAATATAATCACAATGCTTGCGTTAATGCAACCGACAAGATGGTGTAATATACATGTGTTGCTAAAGTGTATCAACTCATCAAAATTAACAAATCAGAATATATGATATTAATGATAAATTAAAAACAAAAACATTACACCGTCAGAACATATAATAATATATAAATATATATATTAATTTTCTTCTGTAGGTAGATGTTGTCATCTGTGTAATACTAGTTCTATTAAAGAGTTTGATTGATGTTTTTATAAATAAACTATATTACTATTCATTAACTGTATATATTATGTGCTTCACTCCTACATTTTTATTTCAGACATTGGATCGTTTAATTTTCAAACCTTGGTGCCTTCCATGGACATTTAAGAATAATTCAGTGTCTCTTATTTGGGAGGATGACCCTGGTGTGTCGGGTCAAAGTATGTGTACAGTTACTATTTTTACAAACACCAGTAACCATGGTGAGGCGTGTTATGTTCCAACAACACAAGCAAATAAGAGTAAGTACAGCAAAGTGATAATTGCAGGCAACGACAAACACGACCGCAGGGGACAAACACGACCGCAGGGGACAAACACGACCGCAGGGGACATACACGACCGCAGGGGACAAACACGACCGCAGAGGACATACACGACCGGAGGGGACAAACACGACCGCAGGGGACAACCACGACCGCAGGGGACATACACCACCGCAGGGGACAAACACGACCGCCGGGGACAAACACGACCGCAGGGGACAAACACGACCGCAGGGGAAAAACACGACTGCAGGGGACAAACACGACCGCAGGGGACAAATACGACCGCAGGGGACAAACACGACCGCAGGGGACAAACACGACAGCAGGGAACATACACGACCGCAGGGGACAAACACGACCGCAGAGAACAAACACGACCGCAGGGGAAAACACGACCGCAGGGGACATACACGACCGCAGGGGACAAACACGACCGCAGGGCTTACGCATAAGCCTAACAAATTTCAGTAAATAAACATTGCTTTAATGGCTGTTCTTCATGAAAAGTTTAAAGATATCAAAGAGGTAATCAGAAGTCGTAAATCGAAGAAGGACTAAGAATTTAATGGCAAAAAGAAAAAGAGACAAAAAGACCAACGATGATAAACAAAACACTACACAGAAAACTAAAGATTGAGCAACACGAACACCACAAAAACAGTAGGTAAACTCAGTTGCTAGCATCGGAAGGGTAAGTAGTTTCTGCCCGCTAGTTGCACCGGTCGTATCACCTTTACCAAAATCAGATGGTATTTCATGCTTAATTTGGTGCTCTTCAATAATTGTTATTTCGTAGGCACTTACATCATCACTTAAATACGGTTCCTTGTCTAAAGATGGTCGAATACTGAACGTCTTTTTCATCTGATGAGACAAAGTGGAAAGGAAGAGAAAGAAAATAAACGCGTTTTGTCAGCGTAATATCATTCCGTTCTTACATTTCCAAGGGGAGATAATCAAATTTTAACTTTTTACTGCTAGTACATATGTATTGCCATTGGACCTTGTCAGTGCGGGGTGTAACCCTTCGTGAGTGTGCTCACAGTACTTCCGGTTCATATTAAAAAGGTAAAAGGATAAAAACACATGAGACAATATTATAATGTTAAATATAATATATCATTATCTGTTGATTTTCGTATTTGCCTAGTTTTTAGTCCATTGGAAATGATTTCTGTATTGGCATGAGGTGAAAAAGATCTAAGAGCGAAAGGATAAAAACACATATTAAGACACTATTTTATGGTTAATTAATAAATATATCATAAAGTGATGATTTCCGTAAATCATGTAATAATATCATATTACTTAGGAATGTTAGTCTGTCCTTTTCTTGTCTTGTATTTGCCTATCTAACAATATCATTGTTCTATTTATAGAGGAACTAAGAAAAGATAATACTGAAATGATGACGGCAATAACAGTTGGCTCCCTTATTATCATGCTGATATTAGCTATTATTATCATATATTGTATCATAAAGCGAGGCCATCATTCGTCAGTAGTTCATGATCAAGGTAAGGTGTTTATGGACTATTTACTAAGGTATTAAGAGGTTAAGTGAAGCAGAACAACAGTTCGTCACTAACTACCATCATCATTCGTCAGTTCAAGGTAAGGTGTTTATGGACTGTTTACTAAGGTATTAAGAGGTTAAGTGAAGCAGAACAACAGTTCGTCACTAACTACCATCATCATTCGTCAGTTCAAGGTAAGGTTGTAATGGACTGTTTACTAAGGTATTAAGAGGTTAAGTGAAGCAGAACAACAGTTCGTCACTAACTACCATCATCATTCGTCAGTTCAAGGTAAGGTGTTTATGGACTGTTTACTAAGGTATTAAGAGGTTAAGTGAAGCAGAACAACAGTTCGTCACTAACTACCATCATCATTCGTCAGTTCAAGGTAAGGTTGTAATGGACTGTTTACTAAGGTATTAAGAGGTTAAGTGAAGCAGAACAACAGTTCGTCACTAACTACCATCATCATTCGTCAGTTCAAGGTAAGGTTGTTATGGACTGTTTACTAAGGTATTAAGAGGTTCAGTGATGCAGAACAACAGTTCGTCACTAACTACCATCATCATTCGTCAGTTCAAGGTAAGGTTGTTATGGACTGTTTACTAAGGTATTAAGAGGTTCAGTGATGCAGAACAACAGTTCGTCACTAACTACCATCATCATTTGTCAGTTCAAGGTAAGGTTGTTATGGACTGTTTACTAAGGTATTAAGAGGTTCAGTGATGCAGAACAACAGTTCGTCACTAACTACCATCATCATTTGTCAGTTCAAGGTAAGGTTGTTATGGACTGTTTACTAAGGTATTAAGAGGTTAAGTGAAGCAGAACAACAGTTCGTCATTAACTACCACCATCATTCTTCAATTCAAGGTATGTTTTTAATTAGATCGGGCCCTATATAACTAGCTTAATCCTGCCACTTTTTATTGCAGTGCCTGTATCAAACCAGGAAAGTTAGAGGTCATGTATTAGTGTGTTAGAGGTCATGTATTAGTGTGTTAGAGGTCATGTATTTGTGTGTTAGAGGTCATGTATTAGTGTGTTAGAGGTCATGTATTTGTGTGTTAGAGGTCATGTATTAGTGTGTTAGAGGTCATGTATTTGTGTGTTAGAGGTCATGTATTAGTGTGTTAGAGGTCATGTATTTGTGTGTTAGAGGTCATGTATTAGTGTGTTAGAGGTCATGTATTTGTGTGTTAGAGGTCATGTATTAGTGTGTTAGAGGTCATGTATTTGTGTGTTAGAGGTCATGTATTAGTGTGTTAGGGGTATCGATTTTGCCTCTTTCTACGATTTTGCTATTGGACTTTGGAACTGTTCCGACAGTGTGGTATTTTTGTTTTTCATTTGTATTGTTATATGGACAGTCTACGGGGGTATCACTAGCACAGTAGATTGGAAGTGAACGCCATCATGACATGAACTTACTTGTAACTGGGGTTTATTCAAGTCTATCATATATCAATTTCTCTTGGCTTGGCTGCACGTGTGTACCTTTTCAATACATTTCTATTCTCCAATGTTCAGTATTTAAATATAGTTTCTAATTATACGGAGTAAAGCAACAATTAAGAAAATTAATACAGAAATGCCAATGTTTGCTGTAAATTAATATTGGTATTTTTAACGTACATAAGATAATGTCTTATTGCAATATTTTTAATCCTTATCGAATTCTTCTAACCTGAATATTTGAAGGTATCCATCGCCTGTATCTTACATTTAGACAGAATTAATTTCATCTGTATTAAACTTTATTTTATATTTCGAACGTTTTAACGGATACTCGGAACTGATTGAATAGATTTGATTGAAAAATTTAAGTTATTTTCGACACATTTTGCTTGTCACATTGTTTGTTTTTAGAAAATGAAGATCTTTAATATTATGTTGATATGGTATATAATAAATATAGTTTTTGGTAGGGTTCTATTGCTTATCTGTTTATCATTCAGTGTTGTGTTGTATATTTTTGTCCTGTGTCTTGTTTGCCCAATGTTGCCAGTGTCTCTGTATTGTCACTTCGAGTTTCTCTAACGTTTACTATGCCTAATTTCACAATCTTATAATTTCAGCAATATCACCTCCACCATATAGCATCGCAATACAAGACACGGCTCCTTCATACTCATGCTGTATCAACCCGACTCAGCAATTTGAAATGACACATGTTTTGTCTGATAGAAGCCAATCTGAACAAAATGCTACAAATGGTGTTTTAAGAAGCCCTCCGCCTTACAGCGAAATATCAAATTAAATGAAGTCCCAACGAGTGGGATTAGACTGACCTATTTGACAATGCATAAAGAATTAATGTATGTGCATTATATTTATATATTTATATTTATAATGTAGATTAATACTGGTGCTAACATTGATCTCAAAACCACGACAACAATAGTCAAGTTGTATCCACAATATACCTGGTTGTAGTTTGTGTCTGAAATAAGAAAAAAATGTTTTCGTTGCTTTCCATACTTTAACATATCACTGAGGGGAGAATGAAATTCTATTGAATATTGCATGCTATTTTTGATTGTGATAAAGCATAATATACTATAATTCAACTATATAATTCATATTTTGCTATCATGAACATTACATTTCAAATATTTAATTCATGTTGTGCTATAATTGATCATAATAATTCATCTATTTAAGTCCGATGGTGCCACCATTACATTTCATCTATTTGATTCACTTTATGCCATCATGATATTTCAACTATTTATTTCATATTAGGCTTAGGGGTAATTGTTATGGTGTTTAACGCCACTTTCAACAATATTTCAGTTATATCGTGGCGGTCAGTTTTATTGGTAGAGGAAATCGGACTACCTGGAGAAAACCACCGACATGTCGCAAGTTACTGACAAACTTTATCACATAAGTTGTATTGAGTACACATCCATGTACAATCTCGACCCTTTAAATAGTCTATATACACGTATGAACGGTTGTTGATCATTAACCAATGGGTAGAAATTATAATATTACAAACTTTATCACATAATGTTGTATGATGTACATTTCGCCATGAGCGGAATTCGAACTCACAAGGTGATTACATAGGTAGTGGTAAATCCAGCTACCATACGATCACGACCAGGACAGTCCCTATGTTAATAGAACAACAGCAATTGTACAATAGGATTTAGAAACAAGCAAAAGCTTTTTTTAATCTGTTTTCAAGGAAAAACATGCAAACGTCACAACAATATATGTATGCTGATTAAAATGTTATACTTGTGTGAGAATTATTAACATTTACACTAAAGTTATACCGGAAAATTGCATTGAGAAATCTGGACTTGTGTTTGGTAAAAATAACACGTCTTACAATTTAATTAATATTTCTTCATTCCATACTAACCACATCGGTGGTATAATGGTTAGCATGCTCGCCGCGAGTGTGGTATATCTTGGGTTCGAGCCCCGGTCGGGTCAACCCAAAGACTATGATATTGTTATTAGTTGCTTCTCCGCTAAACACGCAGCATTAAGGAGAAAGAGCAAAGACTGGTTGGCTGGAGATCAGGATAATGTGTCTGAGTGGAGCGACATGTCTACCCTCGGACTGTTGTTTCAGTGAGCTAACACTATAAAAATCCAACTCAGCATGTTGGTCTAGAACAAAGCGGACCTCATCATTATCTCATTGGAAATTAACTTGTTCTCGCCATGATATAGCTGAAAAATTACTGAATTGGCGTTAAACAATAATCACTCACTCACCATGGAAAATTGAAATGAGAAATCTGGACTTGTGTTTCGTAAGAGTAACATGTCTTACGATTCAACTTATATTTCTTCATTCCATACAATATATGGTACTGTTTATTTATTTAAGAACGTTTTTAAATGTACATTATGTAGTTGATGTGATTTATTAACTTCTATGAAGTCACTCATTTCATTAATTGTTTGTTCTTGTCATAACATGCTATGTATAATTATTTGTAGTATCTATTCAGGAGATTGTATTTGTGCAATATATTTATATTTCATCCAATAACCATGTCTTTTTATTTGATTCTAAATATAGTATCCATGCAATATATGTGATAAAAATAGAAATGTGCAATACCTGTGATTGGGACGTCGTGGCCGTGATCGCATGGTAGTTGAACTACCTATGCAATCAGTGCCTATCCCACTGATGTTGTGCATCTCGATCAGGGCGAGGTGTACAACGTTATGTAAAATATTGTTGAAAGTGACGTTAAACGCCATCAAACAAAACAAACCTGCGATTGTTACCACACTGTACTTGTTATTTTGTAGAAGTAGGTACTTGACTGGTGGTATGTTATTGTTTGTAAATTGATGCTCTACGACAATGTATTTGTTAACTTCCGGAGAGAAGGGTCGTGTGTCAGGGTGACTCTTGTAACATAAGTATTAACACTTTACAACACTTTTGTAAATAAATTCTTCAGGTCAACCGCCGTACATTCATTTGTAACACTCGTCGCAACTTCGGCTGATTACGTACCTTCATCATACCTCGTCCGTATTACGATAGCTCCCATTGGAACTACTTTCGGAAATCTTCAATGAAGAAGGTATTAAAATAATTTCACTTTCGAATATTCGTCCAATAATAATATATTTTCATTCGTCGCAATGTCGGCTGATTCCGTACCTTCATCAAAGACCAATATATTTCAAAGCAAACTCATCTATTGTCGCCATTTTAGAACTTATTCGCGGTGCGCAATGTTTGATTGAAGTGATACGGTCTTCCGGCGAAGAAATGTGACGCGTAGACGCATATCAAATACCGTATTACAGCCGAGGTATTAAGGGAGAGAAGGGGACTCACCCGAGGTTTGCCGATTGTCATTTGTAACTGAATACTTCACGACAACCGTCAAGAGTTTCTATCACGACATCCGTTAAGTGTGTCTATAACGACAAGTGCCAAATGTGTCCATCACGACAATCGTCATGCGTATCAGTGAATACTCTCATACTTCATGGTGAGTGTTGTGCATAGTCTTATGTATTAAGAAGATGGGTATTGTCAATCCATTCCTTAATAGAGGCTTCATAAGAATAAAGATGCACACTCTTTTACACTTAGACATCACAATGTATGTTTTACATACCCCTTTGAATTACGATTTCAAGACAGGTTTTATGCAAACATATTAAAATATATATCAAAATTTTGCGGTCGGTGTTGTAAATTAAAATGTCACGATGGTCGCTATGCATTCCATTATACATAAAGAATTCACAACAGGTGCTATGCATATGTTTATACATAAAGACTTAGCAACGATTTGTATGCATACTAGTGAAGAAAAAGACTTCATGATAAATGTTGTGCATGCCTTTTTAGTTTGTTTTATTTCATGTTTGACAGTTGTTGTCTATCACTATTATGATATGTAAACTTTCATCTAACATATATGAGTTAACTTTGTCATGTTTGTCTAGTTAAATTACTTATAACTTGTTTTCGTCTTACTAACTGTAATTTGTTACTTTTATTTATTTATTAAATAAATTAGCAAACTGAAAGAATTGATATATTTATCATTGCCATGCACCAATGGAAAATAAAACATGTTTCTCATGCAGTGAAGGTGAGGTCTCCCGCATTAACATGTTTCATGGCTTTCTGGTGAGGTCTCCCGCATTAACATGTTTCATGGCTTTCTGGTGAGATCTCCTGCATTAACATGTTTCATGTTAATTTTAATTTTGTGAAATATACTGTGCATCGACTACTAATTTTGTGAAATATACTGTGCATCGACTACATTTGTTGTCTTCTATGTAGACCGCATATTCGTTGTGGTGGTTAAATGTTCGTTTTGAGTGTGGATAAATGCTAATTTAGGATAAAATTAGGTAGACTATAATGGTCACATTTTTTAGTTCTCTGCTAAGCTCACAACATTACGGATTCTAGACAGTAAGTATTGCTTCTCTGTTGAATGACCAATCTACTTGAGTCTGTGAACTTTCCGGAAATGTAGTAGTTCACAATGCTACTTTAATTCAACGTGGAAAGAAATACAAATTACAACCCACTTTGTTATTGCTTTAAAAATCTGTCACATTGTGTGCTCACTTAACGCTCATTATATATTAGTGATTGTACTCAACTTTAAACAAGACTCACTAGATTAGGCAAACATTTCGCGATTACCTAATGTGACCTACCTCGACAGATCATTGCAATTCAGCAAAACATAAGTTGTGGATTTCAACATTAGTAGCAGTAACATATATATAGTGTCATATATTGGTGACTTCACACACATCATTTCTATACCATTGATTGAAGTGCTTTCCTGTTAATGGACTGTTGTGCTTCTGTTTGGTATTTAGTAGCTCACAAACACTGCACAAAGCGTTGAAATAATTCAATCCTTCGTCTATACGATATTTGTCAATTTCTTTCAGATAAGACACGTATTTGTCCTCGTTTGACCCTAGTTCGATCATGAATTTGGCAAGAGCTTTCGGACTGTCAAAATCGCGGACATCAATATAAGTATTCTTTGGCAGTATATCTTTAACATTCGGAGCTCCTCGGTAGACATATATAGCGTTACTTTTATCAAGATATGTGTGGAATAGCTTCTCCGTTATATAGTCCTTGCACAAGCTATTTTCAAATGCAAGGTAAAATTTGTATCGCTGTGAAAGAAACTCGTGACATTCAGACATTGAGTCTTTAGGACATTTCGATTTTCCGCATTTCCCATATATATCCACATCAATATACTTTCCAAGTTCCCGGATGTACTTTTCTCTTTTTGATTCCGTGAAACAGTTACTAACCACCCAAACAACAGACTTTGTTTTCTGTTTAAAAATAGCATGGTAATCTTTGTGTAATGGAGTGTTGCGCTTTTCTGCACTATAGCTTAAGAAAACTTCACTGTCTCTTCGATATGTCATACTCCAGTCAAATGCATTATCCCATATTTTGTTTAATTTAGCATTATTTACAGGACTTTCAACATGTGCAATTATCCAAATTTGACCAGACCTTTTCCTCGGTTTATCAGTGTTCACAGGATCGTATGCAAACAACACTGCATCACTTGTTTCCAAAGCTGACTTTTTATTGATCATTACACAGTTTCCATAGGAACAATAAGAAAGACTTTCAGTACTAGAAAAATAGTCATGTCGATGATACCACAGTATTTGAAATGTTTTATTATATTTCTTTGACTCTGTTTTAAATAAATTTGCGATCTTTGGTAAATAATTCTTCTTGTTGTAATTCGTCGTTATACTACCAGTATGGTATATGCTTATTTTTACTACAAATACTACAGCCAGGAATGAAACAATGATTGCTCCCTTCTTCATTGACATTCTTACTGAAACAAAAGGTTATTATTTAAAATGTGATTTTACAAAGCAGACAATAAAATATTATGAAAAGAATATTTAAACAGTGAAAACTGAACCAATATCAACAAAACAAACACTTCTCATCTTACCTGAACTCACTGAACACAAAAAGAAGATCAAGACTTTTGACCATTGATTGATTGTATTTTGTTGTTTAATGTCAAGAATGTACAGATGATGTTCGTGTCGTCTAAAAGTAACGACGTGTGTCACTAGTGGAGCAGGAACTGCACACCGGGTATATCTGAGCTCTCCACCGCTTATCAGTGGGATTTAAGTTGCTCAATTTTGAGTTTCCGCAACTTTTTTTTTTTTCAATATGTCTAACTCACAATTGTATATCCTGGGTACTGGAGACAATCCCCAAAGCTCAATCAAAAACAAGTCCTCATTCGGTGGATATGGAGTGTCCTCTCTGTTGTATGGTTATATTACGGAAATCCTATCGTGGACAATAGTGGATGACGTGTTTGATGATTGTCACTTTCCTTACACGTTTAAGATCGTAATGTAGATTTCGAAAAAGAGAAGGCGTATTAAGGCCGCCCAGAGTTTTTTCCTCATCATCCAACTAATTATACATACACCGCCATCGATATACGCTGTACGGGGATATACGGTAGCCTAGCTTCCGATTGTGCATTTGATTTCATAAACTTTAGAGAAAACCGAAGGGGCAATCAACAATGGACAATCCAGAGAAACTGGCAACATGGGGTTCACAAGACGAAGACAAACAAAACAAAAACACAACACAAAATGAGTTGGACACCACTATATGTAAACTAACATAAATAACGTAAATAAGACATGATTCCTCCTACAAACAACTGGAGGTAAAGACGAACCGAACATCGTTTTTATGTTTTCTTTAAATATATTTTGAAAACATATTTTTTTAGATTAGCAATTAATTTAAAAAAAAATATGTAATGAAAATATTCAAAATATCAAAAAACAACGAAAATAACAGCTGAATAAGTGATATCGGTATGCAGCCAGTTGTAATCGGGACTTGTTTACATTTTACAAGCGTTAATTAATGAAATTATATTTTGTTTTCTTTCATAGGTAATAATTTTCACAAAATGTCGAGTCGAGATATTTGCTTAAAAATATTTATCATAGCACACACTTATCTCCCTTTAATACATAAACAAAAATTACTTAAGAATAAAGAGAAATATAAACAACACCTTAATAAACATACCTTATCTTTAAGAAATCTGACCGATTCTAATGGATTATTAATTTGTTACTTATTAATATCATGTAAAAATACGAAATAAACATTTCGCTTGAGGATAAATATGGGCAACAAACTTTGAATTATCTAACATGACCAATATATATATATTCCCAAAGGGCGGAAGTTACGATGTGTTGCACATTTACCCGTTTACCTGTGTGTCCTCAAAAGATTCAAAGAATTTATTCTTCATTTGATCTCTGAAATCTCAAAGGTAATTGATTACAAGAATCTATATAATAAATACTAAAATCTGAAACATCACAGGAACATTTGAAAAAAGAGGCCTTACAAGGTTTGGTTAGATCTTTTTGCGCCACATATTTTAAATGATCAAGGGGAGCAAGAAAGGATCTAATTTTAATTAGATTGCATGGATTACTCGTCGTGAAGCCATACTTTCCAAACAGTGCCGGATTTAGATAAAGTGAGGCCATAAGCTATTCCACTTGTGAGGTCCCTCCCAATTCCCCACCTTCATGACTGGATGAAGATGGAAGTGTGCTTATCAATTTCAATAAAGGCGAAGATGATGAGGGGTATTTACAATTCTGCAATATTCTGAAATAGACTGCAACTGTGTAAGGAAAATTACTGAAGGGTTGTTTTAGAAAGTACAGTACGTTATGACAGCATAAGTGTGAAAGTCCAATAATAGTGTTAAAAATCTTATACACCTTGGTCGGAGCACCCCTCAATTTTGAGGCCCTAGGCATAAGTCTATCGAGCCTATAGGTAAATCCAGCACTGTTTCCAAACCAGTTATGGAAAAAGATATTTGTATTAAGTACGTATCAACATTCAATTACAAAAATAATTTGATAGAAATTAAGTAGATATCATGGATGAACAAACTGATAATGACGACCAAAGCATTTATGTTGTGCAACTTGAGGTGAGGCTTCACATTTTCTTGGTTGAGTATGTTTTCAATTTATTTCCGTTTTTGTATTTGTTATCATATGACTCTGAATCAAAAAGAATATGTAATTAATTCCCCTTAAATGCTAGCTGAAAATAATATTCTTTCATTTCTGGTGCTTTTATATGTGTAAATAAGTGTAATAACAACATTACCGAACTCCGAACAATCTTACAAAGGGAAAGTCAAAACTCATAAGTATATAAACAGACAAAATCAGTCAACAACCGGAAAACTGTGAAAACCGTAATGACCCTGACTTGGTACAGGCATTTCTAAAGAAATGGTGGGTTGAATCAGATTTTAAAGCGCCAAACCTCCCGCTCTCATTAAGGCAGTCCATTGATTGCAGTTGCACGTGGTGTTGTCTTCTATGTGATCACGTGTCCGATGAAATGGTGAAATCATAAATAGTGACAGTAGCATCTATGTATAAATTAGCGCTATTTCGACAGCTTTTGTGCTATTTCGTAAACGTTTACATTGCATTAGATTTTGGGTTTCACTGAACAACAGTAACATTTTTTTACAATGAAATACATTTCTGCTTTTTGACAATTCCACCATTCATGCATGATCCTTGAATTCTCGGGGAACTCAGTAAAAGACAGATTCTAAGCGGTTGAGTTTGTATTGACCATCAAAAATATAATTGAGGTCAGTGGCATGTCCTAGACCTACAAATCCCACGCAGATGAAATAACGTCAATGTTTGCGAAATAACACAAAAGTTCGTGAAAATAAAGCGAAATTTTTCAGAATAACACAAATGTTTGCGTAATAACGCTAAAGATTGCGAAATAATGAGTCCTTAATTCGCTTAGAACTGCCAGTGTCACGGGAAAGACCTTTAAATTAATCGTCTGGAACAATTGACTTTCATTCATTATTTATATCATTTGGTGTTAGAGAATTCATCGTCCTAATGGTTCGTCGTCTTTTATTATATAATTTTACATATAATGAAATTACCAGAATAAATGTGCAAATAGAACTTGAATAGGTCAACATCCATTACATAACAACATTAAAGTCGTCATGACAACACTTCCGGCTAAAAACTAAAGGAAATCAAATTATCCTGTTATTACAGAAGAAGAAAATAATTTTAGCACATTTGAAGATAATGATTAATACCATGATCAAAGGAGATAAATCAGGAAAGTTTATTCAAAGCTCAAATTTCCTTTGAGAAGTTGCTTTAATAATAAAAAATAGCTACACGACAGATACTGTTCAATTGCATCAACGAAGTTACATTAATCCGTTTTTCAATATTGTATTATATATTTCCTTAAATAAACTTTCATTTTTCTTTGGAATAATTCCTTATGTGGGCTACCAGCACAAACGAAAACAAAAACACCACAATGGTGCAATGAATATGTATTCCATGAGAAATCTAATGGAATTGCCAAATGTGCTTTGGACAATCATTCTTTATATAAATCAAAACAAAGTTCTAAATCAATCAAGCCAACCTCACTGTCGGCACCATGACTTGGTATCTTCAAACTTTCCCTGTGTTAAATAATAATTTCGTCTTTTGGTATATCGGTGATGTTAATGAGTTGGTAATATCCGCGTTTTTAATATGTTCGATTCGTCTTGAACCTAGTGACCGCATCGGTGATGTAATGGTTAGCGTGCTCGCCTCGAGTGCGGTAGATAGTGGGTTTGAGCCCCGATCGGATCAAACCAAAGACTATAGCATTGGCATTTGTTACTTCTCCGCGAAGCACGTAGCACTCAGCACGTAGCACTCAGAAGAAAGAACAAAGACTGGTTGGCTCTAAATCAGGCTAATGTGTCGGAGTGGAGCGACATGTCTATCCGCGAAATGTCAGTGAGCTAGCACTATAGAAATCCAACTAAGCGTGTTGGTCTAGTACAAAAGCGGACCCCATCATCGTCTCATTGAAAATTAACTTGTTCTCGTCATGATATATCAGACAACGTGCTTGGTTTGCTTCAAGCTCACTCACTCTTTACCTTAGTTCTTTGTATGAGGGCTCATGCATGCCTTATTTACGTTTTTTGTGTTTGTTTGCGTATAGTTGTGTCCAGCAGGTCTTGACTATATGAGTAATATGGCAAGTGCCTTATAGGAGGCAGGGACTGTTTACCCTTCGTAAGCAGCTGGGTTCACCCTCGGGTTTTGGTGGGGTCCATGTTGCTCATATTTGTATTGTGTTTTTTGGTTTTTTGTTGTCTTCGTCATGTGTCTTGCATACTCTACGTCGTCGGTGTCTCTAGATTATGGGTTGTCCATTCGTGATTGCCCGTTCATTTTGTTCTAATGCCCTTTGTTATATTTCATGTTATTACATACATATAGTGGCTATACTGAACATTCTCATTATTGGATATGTGCAAACCATGTTCGTTTCTGAATACAATCCCAATGTCGAAATTTGTAAGACCCCTGCTGTCAGAAATAAGCTTAACATTGTGAGTTCGAATACCGCTCATAGCGAGGTGTACTAATGATCAAATGACCACGGATATGTTCCACTTGTCGTAAACACTTCTCGGTCCTTTCCTCACTCACGACTTATTACCGGATTTGTAACTAGATTTACACGACGGGTGCCACTAGTGGAGCAGGAACTGCTTACCCTCCCGGAGCACCTGGGTTCACCCCCGGTTTTTACTGGGGTTCGTGTTGCTCGATCTTTAGTTTTATATGTATGTTTTATAGATCGTTGTTTGTCCTTTTGTATTTTTTCTTTTGGCCATGGTGTTGTCTGTTCTTCTTCGATATACGGATTCTGATTACCCCTTTGGTATCTTTAAACTCTTCGTACTACAAATGTAGATACAACAATATGTGATAAAGTTTGTCGGTGACTTGCGGCAAGTCGGCGAGTTTTTCTGGGTACTCCGGTTTCCTCCACCAATAAAATTGACCGCCACGATATAACTGAAATATTGCTGAAAGTGGCGTTAAACACCATCAACCCTCCCTCATCAATGATATACAAGACTATTAAACATACAAATGTGTTGAGCAACTGGACAACAACTTTCAACATGTCCTCGATTGTAATTATCCCCAAGATGTAGTAAGTTCGTCGTGGATTGGACGTTAAACACATGACCCTGATGTGATTTTGTACGGGATGGCATTATATGTTAGTGCATGTATTGCTCGCAAAATTCAACAAACATGTTACTTTATTAGACCATTTGCACATTTCCGACTTATTCTAAAATTATACGTTTAATGGGAGTTATTTCCCTTTAATATGGGCAAAGGGATCCCGTTTCATGCAAAGTTCAATGGAAAAAAAACATATATATTTTATCCATTATCTGTTCAAAATTGTAATGTTGTACAAACTTGTAAATTTTCTATTGTTAAAAGATTATCCTGTGATTTTTTTTAATATGGATCAAATATCTACAAATTATGAGAATATCATACTCAAATTCGTTGTCCTGTTTGTTACTCTTCTTAGACCGAGAAACCATTTTAACCGTCGTAGGGGAAATAACTCTTTTAAGAAAAAGGGTATGAAAACGTATAATTTAATAATCAAATCGAGAATGTGCAAAAAATCTGTCAGATTGATCACATAATAATCTATATCATGGTGCAATTCAGTGCCGGATTTACCTATAGGCTCGATAGGCTGAAGCCTAAGGCCTTAAAATTTTGGGGCCTCCGGCCAAGGTGCATTCTTTTTTGATACTATTATTGGACTTTTACACTTATGCTGTCATAACGTACTGTACTTTCTAAACAACCCTTCAGTAATTTTCCTTACACATTCGCAGTCCATTTCAGAATATTGCAGAATTTTAAACACCCCGATCATCTTCGTCTTGATTGAAATTGATTAAACACACTTTCATATTCCTCCAGTCGTGAAGGTGAGGAATTGGGAGGGACCTCACAAGTGGATTAGCCTAGGGCCTCTCTTTATCTAAATCCGGCACTGGTGCAATTAAAATCAATAGCTTCATTGTGATATTTTTATTTCACTCTGAGGAATACAAGTGTTTTCTCGATACCATTTGTTGAAATTTTTTCCTGTCCATGATAATTTTTGTGTTTTATACGTATTTAGTAATTTACATAGATCACATAAAGCTCTAACATAGTTTCTTTCGTTGTCTATATGATATTTGTCTGTTTCTTTAAGATAAGATATATATTCTGCTTCATTCGATCCTAATTCTATTAAAAATTCTGCTAATTCTTTCGGACTTTTAAAAGTATTTGCATCTATATATGTTTTTGGTGGCAACATTGATTTTATATTCGGAGCTCCTCTAGACACATAGATAGCGTTACTATTATCAAGAAAAGTATGGAAAACTTTTTCGGTAACGTAGTCTTTACACATGCTATTTTCCAAACCAAGATAAAATTTATACTGCTGTGACAATACTTCATGACAACTTGGCATAGTCTTGCCTGGACAGGGCTCTTTACCACACTGCCCATAAATATCAACATCAATATATTTTCTTAGTTCTTGAACATACTCTCCTCTTTGTGACCGAGAATAACAATTGCTGACTGCCCATGCTACAAGTTTTGTCTTGTTTTTAAAAATTTCATGGTAGTCTTTAACTAAAGGAACATCCCGTTTAAAAGTCATATAATTTAGAAGTACCTCACTGTCTCGTCTATAAGTCATACTCCAATCAAATTTATTATCCCACACATGACTTAAATCATTGTCATTTGTAGGACTTTCTATATTTACTATTATCCAGATATGTCCTTTCTTTTTAATTGGTACATTGTTATGCATATCACGATACGCAAATAAAACTGCATCGCTGGTATTAAGCAATAACTTATTCTCAGTCAGTTTACAATTTGAAAATTCACATCCGGTTAAATTTACGCTTCCTTGGAAATATGGTTGCTTGGCGTACCACAAAATTTGAATAGTTTCATCATACTGTTTTTGTTGAGTAAATATTGAAGAATTTTCGTACCGTATTATAAATTTTGGTAGATAAAATCTTAATTGATTTCGAATTTTATAATTCCCAATAAAAACGTTTGCGCTTATTATCATAAGAAGTATAAACCCGATATAACTCAACAACCAGTAGAATTTCCTCGTTTGGTACAATGCTGTAAAAGAAAGTAAATTGTCATGAAATTTTGATAATAACAATCTACTAAAAGTATGCATTCAATATTATGGTGAAGAGGCAGTCTTAGACTTCTTGTTTGTTAAATTGCTAAGTGAAGACATTGTAATGCATAAATTCTTTCTCACACGCATAATGAGAGATGATTGTCTTTTACTTTATTTTAGGGACCGTTGTGCTAGTGATCATGTGATTTTTGGATTGATCATTTATTATTTGCAATCATTTCCTATCGCTACTAAAGTTGTGAGTTCGAATCCCGTTCATGGCGAGGTGTACTCGATATAACAGTATGTGATAAAGTTCGTCAGTGACTTGCAGCAGATCAGTGGTTTTCTCCGGGTTCTCCGATTTCCTCCACCAATAAATCTAACCACCATGATATAACTGATATATTGCTAAAGGTGGCGTTAAACACCATAACCCTAACCCCATTTTAGTCGTTTATGTTAATGATGTGTAGCATAAACATTGTAAAACATCTTACCTGCTAAGAACCGTTTCATAATGTGTTGGAAACAAAGTTGGTCATATGTTTAAATTATTATCCGCCGTGCAGCTGGAGCTGGAAATATATAATATATCTGTATTAAGCAAACACCTTTGTTAAAAGATCACCCTTATTTTGTCCTGTCATAGAAAATGTTATATAAATTGAACCTCTTTTAAGAGGATACCTGTCTTAAAAGACCACATTTTCTTGTCATGTCATAGAAAAGCTCATAATAATTGAACCTCTTTCTCAAGAGGTCATCTGTCTTAAAAGACCACATTTTCTGTGTCCCAAAGGTGACTTCTTAATACAGGTTTGACTGTATTTTGAAAAAGTCATTATTTAACAAATAGTGCATGGCACTGATAGCCATATGACATTTTAAAATGACTGGACAGTCACCCTAAATTATTACATGGACTGAAGTGAACCTGAGGTCAATATAATAATATGAGGGTAAGTGACCGGTCACTAAATGCCATGAGCTACATGTATAATACTAGTATATTGGACCGGCTAGCTAGGCACCAGTGAAATAGACGATACATATCCGTAAATTGTGAAAAGAAAGTTTAAACAGTGATGGTCAAACATTCCACCAATATCAACATATCGAACAAGTACTTGTATTTTGTAATCACTTGAATCTGTTGTGGATATTGTAATTGGTGTTTAATGCCATATTCAACAATATTGTAGTTATGTCATCTAGGGTCAATTGTATGGATGGTGGGAACAGATATTTTAGCTCTTTAACATATATTCCATTTTTTGTCGTCATGTGTACACTTTTGTTGACTACGGAAATCAGGCATATTTAAGCCAAAAAAAAATGTTTTCTTCAAAACTATAGCTACTCGGCAAATTTGAACCAAACTTGGCTGGAATAGTCTCTGGGTGGTCCCATTCTGAGATGTATTTAAATGGTTCGAAATCCATCTAAATATAGAAACTTACTAACGTTGCCAAAACTGCCTTATTTGAGGCCAAAATCTTCTCATATTTTAACTGCAAGTACGTGTTCAGAAGCCCCTAAACATATATTCTGGATTTTTTCCGTCAACTTTACACATTTGTCAATTTTTACATATTACGGTAATAAGGCGTATTTGTAAGGTTTACACATGTGAGCTTCTAGTTTTTATTTTTTTTTTATTTTTTTTTTATTTCAAGCACCATTGCCAATATTAGTTACACATCTAATGCAGACAAATCCTTCCCTGTATAAATGTAAGTTCTTACATCCCACCGGTATATGTACCGACGATAAATCATTAAATCTCAACTATAACAAATGAATTGTAACATTTTATTATTAAAACACGACCCCGTGATCAAAAGGATTTCCTTATTTGAAAATTATTATGTTTGTGTACATGTTAAACATATTTCTGGAGGAAATGTAATGTTCGTTTCATTAATATATAGTGGGTTTTTTTTATTGATTGTTTGTATTGCCGTCAGTGAAATATATCTTACTATTGAGTATGTTTACACGATAGGCGCTATGTTCGTGTTATTCCCATCTCCATTACGCCTATGTCAATTAAACGTTAGAGAAGACCGAAGGGACAATCAAGAATGAAAAATCCAGAGACACTGGCAACATTGGTCAAAATAAACAGAACGATAACAAAAAAACAAAAAAGACGAGCAACAGGGACCCTATCAAACAACCGGGGATGAACCAGCGTATGACGAGCAACAGGGACCCTATCAAACAACCGGGGATGAACCAGCGTGTTTGTGGAGTGTAAGCAGCTCCTGTTTCTTATCAGACACACGCCGTGCTACTCATTTAGTCAAGTACAGTAAAGGTCTTGTCGGTGAGGTAGGAAAGAAAAAAACAATATATTTACGAAAAAGGGAAAATATGTATTGCCATTTGAGAAATGGATATTACGTAACGGTCAACTCAATTACGGACAATTTAGGGTTACAGTTATGATGTCTAACGCCACTTTCAACAATATTTCATTTGTATCGTAACGGTCAGTTTTCTTGGTGGAGGGAACCGGAGTACCCGGATACCTCCGAAATGACGCAAGTCACTGACATACTTTATAACATAAAGTTTTTTCTTGGGGGGGGGGGGTTCCAGGAGGGCATTATGAGTAACATAATTACCCAAAAATCATACAATTGAAATTAAAGTTACTATGAATAGCTATAGCCTAGTTTATAAATATACAGTTGCATTCCTAACATTTTGTTAAACTCGATGACTTTGATTTCTCAATAGTAAACTTTCCTTTTCTGAATAGTAATTTCTAAATTCCTGTGCATACGGAATATGTATATCTTGGCATTATGGTACATTCGTATAGGAAACATTGATAATTGTAAATAAAGGAGCGAATGCACCAAATATATAGGAATTCCGATTTGGGACGCCCCGGCGATTATGAATCGGGACGCATTCCGATTTGAGACGTGGAAAAGGGGTAATCAGAATTCGTATATCGAAGACAGACAACACAATGGCCAAAGGGACAAACAACGATCTACAAAATACCATACAAAAAACTAAAGATAGAGCAACAAGAATCCAAATAAAAACCGGGGGTGAACTAAAGTGCTCCTGAAGGGTGTGCAGTTCCCGCTCCACTAGTAGCGCCCGTGGTGTTACTTTAGCTACAAAACCGGTGATAAATCATGAATTAGGAAAAGTCCGGGAAGTGCTTACGACAAGTGGAACATATCCGTGGTCATTTGAGACACATATACATTTTTATTCCGTAACGTTTAACAAAGTCATAGTATCGACAATAAAACGTTCGAAGTGATGACTTCAACTTAACTAATCGGAATCCTTGATTCAGTAGCTTCCTTGTTAGCAGCAATCCTCTATCAAGGTAATCCTGATAGGAACCACAAGCTCTGGAATATCGGATCAACTGAAAGATATATACTCAATGTGCAGGTGCTGCTGGAATGTTGGTACATATAAATGGAAAGTTCACAATGGGAATAATCTCTTTTGTCGTAAAGTTTCGTTCTTAAACGGTCCTTACTATATATCAATTTCGAGTTGTAGGTCAAGGTATGAAGCAGACCTAGCCCTAGTCCGAGATTCCTCTGTCGTCCGACGGCATTATATATTTTGCTAGAGCGTCCCACGGCTCTAGCAAAAATATATAATGCCGTCGGACGACAGAGGAATCTCGGACTAACCTAGCCCTATCTGTGGTGTCCTTTCTTTCAAGCTCAATGTGATAGATGCGATCAACAAAATCACCAAATTAATAATTATTTAGTGAAATGAAAGGATCAGGCTAGCTTCTTTTCGTTTTACTTGAGAAACCCCTGTATGAAGTCTGCCTCATATGAATAAAGGAACAAGTCGTCGAGAAGACCCTCATCGCCACTTTCAACAATTTTTCAGTTATATCGTGGCGGTTTTTGTTACATATTTTGCGTCAAATATGTCTATACAAAGCTGAAAGGTGGTATTTATCATTCAATCATTTTGGCTGTTTTGCTCCTTTAAACGATTTCATATTTGTATACTCTCGTCTGCAATCTTGATGCAATGTCTGTCCAGGCTCAACACATAATGAATCATTTCGTAGTTTGCTGCAAGTATTCATTTATGACATTATGTTCTTGGCACCCTTCTCTCTTATTGTTACAGTGGTTTTTCCGTTGGAAAGTGGTTCTCTACATAAACAGCAGTCACCCATTGGCACCTGAACAATGCTATTAGACATAATTATTTCGAAATTTTAACAATAATCTTTTGACGATGGATTTTCATATAGTGAAAATGTATAAAGATAAGGATTTAGTATGTGACGTAAAAATGTTTTTGACATTTACTGTCGTAATTAAAATACTTCAAAGGACTCATAGTTAATGATGGAGTAGTCCGAGATTCCTCTGTCGTTTAACGGCATTGATAATCTTGCTGTAGCCGTTCAACGGGATTCCTCTGTCGTTTAACGGCATTGATAATCTTGCTGTAGCCGTGAATCTCGGATTGAACGGCTACAGCAAGATTATCAATGCCGTTAAACGACAGAGGAATCTCGGACTAATGATGGAGATGGTTCACGAGAAATATTCTACCCTCCTAACTGAATTTATAGGTACTGCGTTGACTACTATTTTACCTATTTTGTTCCAGTATTGTTATAAATGCTGTTATAGTGACAACCGTAGTTTTTTTTCCGCAAAAAGGGGGACCCCTAGAAAATATCTCATACGATTTTTTTCATTATAATTGTAAATAATGATGGCTATATTTGCGTGGTAGCACTGTAGAAATTGTCAAATTTTTTTTGCATGCAACTTTTTTCTAAGAATTTAAAACAAAAAATATCGCTTATCTTGACATTGAAAACTCCGTCTTGTGACTTTATAACAGGACTTTGAAACTTAATATTTCGTGATTGGAATTGACAATGATGACGAAAAAACATCTAAAATTACCTTCTTTGTGTTATGCACCATTCCATAATTAGTTTTAACCATTTACGTCGCTGCATGTGCTAGTATTCTTGCAAATCATTCGAAAATCATTTGTTTGGGTTATTCCTCTTTACGACGAAAAACACGAAAATTGAAACCCAAATTTTATAACTTTCCCGTTTTCCGATTTTGTCCGATTTTTTATATGTTATTTATTGATATCAAATCTCAACTAATTCTGTTGCAATTTTTTAAAGCTAAACCTTTATTATGACTGGACTATAAGAGTATCCTATACAGGGATATGGACCACCAGCCAAGCGTTTAATATGTTTCATGTAATTTATTTTTTGTAATCGTAGATAATGTTATTCCATGCTAGATTCTGGTACTGCCCCCCCCCCCCCCCCCCCCTCCAAATAAAGCGTTGTCGAGTCGAATAAATAATAAATACTATCAATAGAATGTTTTGTTTCTTACCCATATCGTAATATTCTAACAATGTCGTAGTACTACATATGTGTACCAATCACCAGATATGCACTTTAGTTATAATCAGATATATTTTTGTACTAACTTCCCCCCGTCAATTGTCGATTATATAACAGATAATATGTGAAAATTAACACGAATAGATAAAAGTATATAAATATTCAAACAAACTACAAGCAGTTTTAATAGGAAGACAACAATTTTCTGACCAAATCGATCAGCCCCCCCCCCCCCCCCCCCCCCCCCCTCCGTGTAGCAAACACGAATAGATAAAAGGATATAACAATTCAAACAAACTACAAGCAGTTTTAATAGGAAGACAACAATTTTCTGACCAAATCGATCAGCCCCCCCCCCTTATTTTCTTACCCTCCGTGTAGCAAACACGAATAGATAAAAGAATGTAAAAATTCAAGCAAACTACAGGCAGTTTTGATAGGAAGACTAAAAATTGAATGCATAAAATTACCGTAAATGCCCTGTTAGAATCGAAATAATTCTCGGATGCCGGGCTTTATGCTTATTTTAACATGGGTAGGCATTATATTTGTCATGCTGCATCCGAGAATTATTTCTTAAACAATGACCTACAAAACACTACACAGAAACTAAAGATCGAGCACCATGAGTCCCACTAAAAACCGGGGGTGAACTCGGGTGCTCCGGAAGCGTAGGCAGTTCCTGGTCCCACCAGTGGCACCCGTCGTGTTATTCTTGCTAAAAAGCCGGTTCATCATTGCTACAACCAGCTAACATCTTTTACGAATAGTGTGTTGTTTCCTCTTATGCTTTCGTCAGTAGTCGATATCGTTATCATTATGGTGTTTAACGCCACTTTCAACAATATTTCAGTTATATTAGTAGTCGACAACAATCTTTTTAATAATATCAAATTCACAGACACCGTAAAGGAATGTGTTCTTTTTATTGTCACTTTACTCGATAAGATAAGAAAGAAAGCTATATAGATTTAAAAATAGTTATACAGGTATCTGCTGGAGCGCCACGTATTAAAACCACCCTCATCCCAATATTATTAATTTTGTGAGAAGGATAACGTGCAATCAAGCGTAAACCGAGTAAAACTTTTTGATGGACTATTCTAAGCGAAAAAAGCATTAACTTCTTTCAATCAAACTGAAGTAACGATATGAGAATCTTCATATGGTAATAAAGAAGCATGCACAGTTCTGAGTAAATATCATTGAAATTTTAGGATGAATAATGATTAACAATTTTTTGACAAAAATATTCCATGCCAAATAAGGAGATAACACCTTTTAAAATGCACCAATCATATGGGAATCTTCATTTGGCCATAAACAAGCATGCATTTTTATATTTCTAATTTATTTATTCATTTATTAATTTTTTGTGACTAAGGGTGTGAAAGCAATGTGTTTCCCACAATAGGGAGAGATATACACATCTTAATTCTTCTCTGCCTAGATGTCTTCCGTTATAGTTAACATGCAGATAATAATCATTGTCATATTAAATAATTCTGTTAAGCAAGGCCACGTGGTCAGCTTTTCACGATCATATGTGTATACAGAAAATTATTGGTTAGGTTAGGTTATGGTGTTTAACGCCACTTTCAACAATATTTCAGTTATATCGTGCCGGTCAGTGTTATTGATGGAGGAAACCGGAGTACCCGGAGAAAACCGCCGGCCTAATTTCTCCATAGTTAGCAAAAATAGTCTATATACAATTATTCTGTTCAATAATAATGTTATTAGTTATTGAACGCCAATTCACAAGTCCAGCAATTAATTAATTATGAAATTTACAGTTTATGACTAATTATTCTGGCTGTTGAGAACCGTATATGTTCCAATTGTAACTCTAAAAGCGTAGAAGATCAACTTCATTTTCTAATGTATTGTCCTAGGTTTGAAAACCACAGAAGAGAACTCTTTTCAAATGTCCTTAATTATAATGCTGCTATATTAAGTGCAGAGGATAAATTTGTTTGGATATTGAGCAACGAAGATCCATCTTGCGTCAGAGAACTCGCAAAATTTATTCACTCGTGTTTTCAAATGGCACCATAGTTCTCTACAAGCATGTTTTATATTTTATCTTTTCCAAATACAGTTATCTCTCTTTCATTGCCTCCCAATGCAAACTATAACGCAAACTATAACCTATAATTTTATTTGTTATTTTATTATGTCATTCTTCTTTCATGTACTATCTCATAATCTTTGTCAACCTTAATGTTCAATGATTGAGCTTTCTTTAATAAAGTATTTCGTATTTCGTATATATATTATTTGTGAACAAAGAACCACATATTATTGACTATATATTATTCATCTCTTGTTATATCTCTTTGGATCATTATGCACAAATTTCAAAAACAGTTATCCATGATCAACCATGTGTTCCATATTTAATATGTGTTGAAAACGATAAAAAAATATTTTATTGCAACATTTTTATTATAGTAAAAGAATTTGTGACGATAAATTTAGTTCGAGTAAATGTTGTCTTCTTAATATTTTGAAGGGCCCGGGTTACTCAATGAGTTAGGTAGTTGGATTACCTAACAACTCATACAAGCCTATCACCAATACGGCGTGGGTTCGCGCCCGGCTTTGTAAATTACAAAAAGGGTGCACTCAACTCGCAGCCGCAAGTGATAAAGTTTACCAGTTGCTTGCCCATGGTCGGTGGTTCTGTCCGGGTACTCCGGCTTCTTCCACCACTAACACTGGTCGCCATGATATAGCTGAAATATTGCTGAAAGTGGCGTAAAACACAATAAATCAAATCTTAATCTTTTGTAGCATGAACATTACAGGCAATAAATAATAATACATGTACACAGTAATGTGTCTGAGCGTTGCTTAATAAAATTTTGAAAATCTTGAGTAATGAACATTACAACATGTGCCATTTATCGGAGGAGACCGCGACAGTTGATCGGGCCGCTGACACCCACTTGTATGGGTAGGCGTCTGAAAAATATTAGAGGTAGTATATTGGGCGATCCCACATCAGTGGTGTTAGACTTGTGGACAAACGTAAGCGATCTTATCCACGCGGCCTCCGATATTGTCTGCCTGTCTCTCTGTTTGCTATACAAAGGACGCCATTAACATAATTGATGTTTAATTTTATCTTTGGAAATGTTTCAAACATATGGGGTGTGGAGGGGGGGGGGGGGTGTTAAAAAAAAAGGCAAACGTAACCCGTTTGCCTTTTTTTTTTACACATTACAGTACATATATATGTAAAGCTATTACGTAATATAAACAAAGATTAATGATGATTTGAAAAATGAATACATATTAGAAACTAATAAACAACACGTAGATAGTAACATTCATCATTCAACACAAATTTGGACATTTAGATCGTCTGTCTATGTTTGCAATAGTGGGAAGCCGATAGATGAACCCTCTGAGACCTTTTGCTCACTGAACCAACAGTCCTCGTGCAGACACGTCGCTCCACTCGGACAAATTATCCTGACTCCGAACCAACTAGTATTTGCAATACATTACTACAAAATTCTACGTGCTTAGCGGAGAAGCGGCAAGTCATATGTTTGAACTGAATGGGACTCGAACTCACGATATACCCACACTGACTCGAGGTGCACGAGTACCATGACACCGCCGGTGTGGTTTAAAAAAAAGTATACCTATATATAAACATTACATGTACATATAATACTTACAATTCATGATTACTTCACAATTATAAACGAATCAGCAAATATTTCACAAATTTCAATCATAAAATATCGTGATATCTCCGAAAATATATAATGAAGATTCGACACAACGTTTAAATGCCACGGAAAGATGTATTGTTTTAATTTTAAAACTTTCCCAAATGGTATGACCTTGAGGCTAAGCCAAGTATAAATAACCTCTCGATATATTTTAAATTAATCATACACAAAATATTTCTTCGTCCGAGAAATCAGACATTATGTCAACAAGGAAATATTTTTAATCGTGTATTAGCCTATTTTTAGATTTTATAATATTACAACACATGTTTTAAACATTTTTATTGTTTGATATTATTAATTTATGAAGTGAAGTGGATAAATTATGCAAGATTTAATTATTATAATATGATATAAATAACCAATTTCCATATATCAAATCATAGATTAAAGGGATATTGTCTACCAGCTGCGTAATTTTTTCATACCCAAAATTATTGTCGATTTCCGTACTGACCTTCATAAAATGAAGATTAACACCGAGTTATGTTGCAAAAGATACGATTTTTTGACAAAAAAGACCCAAAAATGAATTATTGTCCGGATGACAATATTCAAATCTATTCATATGGCCTTCTATGCGAACACGTCTTGAGCATGCGCACTGTTTAGAAACAATAAACAACATGTGGTTCTTGGGCAAAAGAGGAACTGTCAACGCGTGGAAGAAAGCGGACTTTGACGGATTCAGAGATAAAGAGGAATAGAAGTGAAGTATCTTCCAAATGGAACAAATGCAGGATATATGTAGGGGATCAGTTGGACCGTTGCCGTTGGATGGAGCGAACTCAAGGAAGTGCTTGATTATTGTTGATAGGTAAGCCGAGCATGTTGCCTTCTTTTCTCAATCGTTTTTCATATTTTATGAATTTATGATGATGCCTATGATCATTTTCGATAGATATTAATCAATATATTTAATTTTGCACCTGGCAACAGCAAATTATTGTCAATGAGTAGCATAAAACGGCCGTATTTGCGAGGTAAACAAACACAAATTTTAAGAGGCCAGCAAAGGGGAAATGGGAGTGCAAAAATGATATCAATGACAATGCAGTTTATTATTATCAATTTAAAAAGAAATATCGAATCAATTCATTTTTAATGCAAGAATTAAAACTGTACATGGCTTAATGAAAACCCTATAAAGTTCTTTTTATTCAAGCAAATTTATTTCTTTGATATACAACATATAATTAGGCTTTTAATTTTATCAAATTTCAACAACTTGGACAAGAAACTTAGTTTTGGGAACCAAAAGTATATACCTTACTTTCTGCGAATTATCACTATAATGGAAAATCAGTATGTATTTTTCAAATAAAAGCTTTCTATTTAAAGAAGCTTCATTTCAATTGCACTTTTAGTTTGGATCCTGTAAGTATAATATATAATTATAAACAAGGTTTTGAAGAAATGATATGAATATCCATTGAAATTTTCAAGTTTCAGAACTTTTTTTATATATGACTACAAAATTTTACTGAAAATTTCAGAAATGTCCTAAGATGCATATTTTAGACCATGGCTAAATGAAAATCATTTTAATTCCTTTATGCAAACAAGTTCATATCTTGGGTACTGGAAATACATTACATAAATAAGGTTTAAAGTACTTTCAACAAGTTTGAACATAACACTTTGTTATGGGAGCCAAAATTATATCTTCCTGTCTGTGAATTATCACCATAGTGGAAAATCCGTATGTATCTTTTATATAAAAAGCTTTCCATTTAAATAAGTGTCATTTCAGTAGCATTTTTAGTTTGGATCCTGTAAGTATGATACATAAACAAGGTTTTTAAAAAATAATATGAAGATCCATAGAAATTTGCAGGTTTCAGAAACTTTTCTATATATGTGACTATAAAATTTTACTGAAATGTCCTGAACTGCATATTTTAGACTATGACTAAATGAAAATCATTTTTTTAATTTCCTTATGCAAACCAAGTTTATTTCTTGACTATTCTAAAAACATTACATTAACTAGTTTTTTACTACATTTCAACAATTTTGGACATAATTTTTAGTTCAGGGAGCCAAAATTATACTTTACTATCTTAGAATTATCAACATAGACATGATAGAGGGAAATCAATATATATTTTTCATATAAAGGCTTTCTATTTAAAGAATTGTCATTTGAACTGCTTTTTATCCCCTCGCCAACGAAGTTGCGAAGGGATATAGTAACGCTACCGTCCGTCCGTCCGTCACATCCTTGTGAACACTATAGAATCAACATCCTTCAATGGATTTTGACCAAACGTGGTACATACTTAATCCTTAAGAGAATTTGAAACCCTATTGATTTTCAAGGTCAAAGGTCAAGGTCACAGGGTCAAATTTTTACTGCATAACATCCTTGTGAACACTCTAGAATCAACATCCTTCAATGGATTTTGACCAAACTTGGTACATACTTAGTCCTTAAGAGAATCTGGAACCCTATTGATTTTCAAGGTCGTATGTCAAAGATCAAGGTCACAGGTTAAATTTTTTACTGCATAACATCCTTGTGAACACTAGAATCAACATCCTTCAATGGATTTTTGACAAAACTTGGTACATACTTAGTCCTTAAGATAGCCGAAACCCTATTGATTTTCAAGGTCATAGCCTTATAGGTCAAAGGTCAAGATAACCGGGTCAAAATTTTACTGCGTAACATCCTTGTGAACACTCTAGAATCAACATCCTTCAATGGATTTTGACCAATCTTGGTACATACTTAGTCCTTAAGAGAATCTGGAACCCTATTGATTTTCAAAGTCAAAGGTCAAGGTCACCAGGTCAAATTTTTAGGCGAGGGGATACGCCACGCTTTGCCCTTGTTTAGTTTGGATCTTGTAAGTATGATTTATAAACAAGATTTTTAAGAAATAATGTGAAGATCCATAGCAATTTGCATGTTTCACAGTGTGTGAATTTATCAGTAGACCAATGGCCCATGTCTGTGTTAAAATCATGCAGGTTTTTGTAAAATTATCTAAATTTTTTAGGAAAATTACTACAAAAACTGGTAATTTCAGACAAATGTGATTTTGTAGTGATTGATATTTGTACTTTTGATTTAGATATTCTGATCAAGGTAATTCTAGAGTAGAAGAATGAGCAGTCATCACATTTCAACGAAACGGATGAAACTGGAGAAATCAAGTTCATTTGTGAACCCATTTGAGTATGTTCATTTTGTTAAAGATTAGACAAACATGTATTCTACATTATGTTTATAGGTAACATTGTCAATATTGTTCAACACAGTCACTTGTACAACAGTTTCCTATTAATTATTGTGGCTTGCCTAGTGATACTACTAGTAGCTATATTATATAGGGATCATGTTGACGTGACGAGATTTTGGAAAACTGCAACGACTTTCGACGGCCACTGGAAAAGTGTGGAGAGTTAACTATCGAGACGAAAAATATATCTCCCACTGTTTTTCCGAAATCTACAAAAAGCGGTTTTAACATACTATGAGCTTGACACTCTCAAAACACGGCAGCCTCAATATCCACGACCAGGCTGTCCATATAAGAATCTTCCATGTCCACGACCAGGCTGCCCATATTAGAACCTGCCATGTCCATGACAAGGCTGTCCATATAAGAACCTTTCATGTCCACGACCAGGCTGTTCATATTAGAACCTGCCATGTCCATGACCAGGCTGTCCATAAAAGGGTTCATAAAAGTGAGCACACACTGAGGGTTGTTGTCTGATTGGCCAATACATTTAAATGTCTTGTATTATTTTTAAAAGGCCAAAGATGAATGAAAGGCTACCTGACATGACTCCATATGGGATGCTAATGTATCGACGAACAAAATTTTAAAGGATACAACTTTCTTATCATAACTAATATCTAAGTTTAATTAGATTGAACTTGATCTTGTCTTGTCCCGTATGTATGAATGAAAACTTGACAGCTAGACGTCAAGCAACACAAAGGCAATATCTGAAGCTCTGATGATTTTAAAAAGAATTATTTTTCAGTATTAATAAGTTTGCGGAGGGGGTCAAAGTTTCCAGAATTATACATGTAAATATGATACCATCATCGGTAACTCACGATTGATCACGCTTCAATACTTTCCCCCTCATCTCCTGTGGGTGAATTTAAAAGAAAACTTTCGGGTTTATTCCGTAAATAAGGGTAATAACAAAATTACCGAACTCCGAACAATCTTACAAAGGGAAAGTCAAAACTCATAAGTATATAAACAGACAAAATCAGTCAACAACCAGAAAACTGTGAAAACCGTAACTGATCTGTATTAGGTAGTTTCCATAACAACATAAAATCACTCAGTTTTTCCTATTATATGTAGATAGACGGATTTATTATATTATGAACGATACGATATGACTAGCCGATATACATGTAACAGACATCTTCGATAACCCACTCGTTCCAGGGGCGGATCCAGGATTTCAAGTTAAGGGGGGCGTACTTGAAAAAATTGCGCCGAGCGGAGGGAGGCGCGAAAATTTGTGGGGTATTTCGTATGAAAAATCTTATTTTTTACAATTTTAAGGGGGGAGGCGCTCCGGGTGCGCCCCCCCCCCCCCCTGGATCCGCCCCTGCGTTCCTCTCCCTTGCATTTTAATTTGAAAGGAATTACTTTTCTCTAAAAATAAATTGTTGTTTGATTGGTTGTTAGAAAGTTAGTCGGAATTAATCAAAATGTTTTAATACGATACATAAAAAATTCTCCATCTTTTGAACCTCGAGAGTATATATAGGAGCGTGATCAGCCATGCGCTACCGACTATGATATACTGGATTTATTAGAAATAGAAATATGCGATATCTAAATACCGCATGACTACACAAATTAAAGAAAACGACTACAAACATGACATTATTCATATGGTTTAACAATAATACATCTATTTCTCATCATTTTATTTCAGCCACAATCAAATTGTAACTAATACAAATTGTGCGTCTACAATTGCCTATTATATAGACGTTTCAAACTAAAGGTATCAAAGGGGTAGTATTTTAATTTTCACATTATAATACCAAGATGTGGACGTTTCGGCGTTGAATAACCTGGGGTCTCCACGTATCACCATCTCATATTATATTTATTGCATGCGGGTGAGGGAAATATGAAACATTTCCTGAACCCGCATGCTATAAATGTATTATTATACCGAATGAACCCAAGAAAACACATACATGAAAAATACTGCTGGCAAACATATTTGGAGCGTTGTCTCAGACATTTAAAAACCACATCCATAACAAGTGATGCGTTCCGAGTGCCTCTGACGTTTTCCTGTCAAAGAGCGTAAACTCTGGCAGGAAAATGCGTGAAGCTTCCGAGGGGGTGGAATATGATTTTTATTTCACGGAATATGATTTTTGTCCTGTGTGATCACGTGTTCTGATTTTTGCCTATTGTCCAATCAAATTAATCTATTTATGGTAGTTAATATATGAGGTATAATACATATATACGTTGTGTACAAGTTGTAAGTTTGTACAAATTATAATTTGTATTTTAGGTTTGTACAAATTATAATTAGTATGAAATTAGAGAATACAAATTATAATTTGTACAAAATCAGCATAAAATCACTTATAGCTTGTACACATTTTCTTTTATCCTGCAATCAGTACATTTGCTGTACAAATATGCTATACGAATAAATGTTTGCTTTATTCGTAGTAGACGAATAAACTTTTCGTCCTACGAATAAACTTTTCAGCCTACGAATAAACTTTCCTGGTACCCTGTAGCTATGTACAGCTGAGGGCGCAGACAAGTATGAAACTGGTACTAATGTAACGCGGACCACGAAGAAGACACCCTTGACAACATTTATGAAAGGCGAGGAATGACGCTTGTTTCTGTCCTTTTTGCTTAAATCTGACAAGTTTTCCGACTTTTTTGACATTGCAGGATAAACACAATATACGTACATTGTCGTTAAATATAAAATTCATTTGTACTCGCTGCGAAACAGGCCTGAAAAGCTCGCCGATGGCTCGCTATTCTGCCTGTTTCTAAAGCTCGTACAAATAAATTTTATATTTACCGACAATGTACGTATATTGTATATATATTTGCAACTACATGTATTTAAAGTAAAGAAATTATTAAGATGAATACAAATTAATTTTTATTAGGGATTCTATGTTATAATTTGGGTAAACAGTTCTTTCAAATAAGGGTCATATTTGAGATTCAGTTAAGTTGGGAGGTAAAAACTAAGAATGGTTGATCAGCAGGATAGGTTTTACCAGGAATAATACTTCCAAACACAATGTTCTCTATACCAAAGAAAACGTTGATAAACTCATAGACAAGGTTCTTCATGCAAAGACTGTCTTAAAGAAAAATGATCAGGAAAGACATTTGTTGAAGAAATTCGATGCCATGCAAGTTTCTGGAATGCAAAAGCTCATACGAAGACAATTGAACGAAGGTAATCTAATACCGAATACTATATTTTATTTGAAAACTGGAAGTTGATTGAACTAAAAGTACTTTTGACATGACTTTGTAAAATATTGTTAATGTGTTTTCTTCTTTATTAAAATCAGTTTGTATTCATATTAAGAGTTCCTTCGTTTTGATAGGTAAAAAATAGGTAAAAAATTGTACAAGTTGTAAGTGATTATTAGGCTAATTTTGTACAAATTAATAATTTGTATTCTCTAATTTCATACAAATTATAATTTGTACAAACCTAAAATACAAATTATAATTTGTTCAGAATTTTCATACAAATTATAATTTGTACAAACTTACAAGTTGTACACAACATATATATATATATCAGCTAAATAAAATTTGAAATAGACAGATCTTTTGTTCTTCACAAATGATATATATACTTGTTTGTTAACATAACGAAAAGAGTAGTACATAATGACTGAATTCAGAAATTGGTCGCTTTAGTAACACTCCTTGAGATAGACATTTTTGTATATGTTGTAACATGAGTTGTATTGAAACCGAATGTCATTTTGTTTCTTGTTTGTCCAGCATACAGATCTACAAAGTGTCTTTTTTTTTTGCCTAAGTATTTTCGTTCATGGACAAATACATGAAAACTTTTGTTATTGCAAGCCAAGTCTTTGAGTTTTAAAGAGAAAGAAATTGTGTAACTATTTGAATTCAGTTTGGAAAATCAGATCTTAAATAATTAATTAATGTGTATTGTTCTGTGTTTTTCATCACTGTGTCACATGTATGTGGTATTTTGTTGCTATAACATTGTGTTGCTTTTTGCAAATAAATAATTCAATTCAATTCACATAGTTTGGCTTATTTGTTGAAAATAACACAAATAGACAACTGAATTTGAGACAATATTAAAAACTAGTTCATCGAATATAGTTCACCCCAATTTTTTGGTGGAGTCGGCTCATATTTTTAGTTTTTTTGTGTTGTCCTATTGCATGTCTTTACGTTCTTACTTCCGTGTTGTGATGTCCGTTACGATTTCAGAATGCAAACGATGTTAGTTTCGTCTTTACTTCTAGTTGTTTGTAGGAGGGCTCGTGTCTCATTTGCGTTGTTTTGGGTGTAAAGGTATCAGGCACATATTGTGTTGTGTTTTTGTTTTGTTTTTCTTCGTCTTGTGTGTTCTATGACGCTACTTTCTCTAAATTGTCCACTTTTTGATTTTCCTTCGGTATTCTCTAACGTGTATTGGAAGTTAAAAACACTGATAATAGCAAAATGTATACTACATCACTAGCCTTGTAACGAGATACAAAACAAAATGTATACTACATCACTAGCCTTGTAAAGAGATACAAAACAAAATGTATACTACATCACTAGCCTTGTAACGAGATACAAAACAAAATGTATACTACATCACTCGCCTTGTAACGAGATACAAAACAAAATGTATACTACATCACTAGCCTTGTAACGAGATACAAAACAAAATGTATACTACATCACTAGCCTTGTAACGAGATACAAAACAAAACGTATACTACATCACTCGTCTTGTAACGAGATACAAAACAAAATGTATACTACATCACTCTCCTTGTAACGAGATACAAAACAAAATGTATACTACATCACTAGCATTGTAACGAGATACAAAACAAAATGTATACTACATCACTAGCCTTGTAACGAGATACAAAACAAAATGTATACTACATCACTAGCCTTGTAACGAGATACAAAACAAAATGTATACTACATCACTATCCTTGTAACGAGATACAAAACAAAATGTATACTACATCACTAGCCTTGTAACGAGATACAAAACAAAATGTATACTACATCACTCGCCTTGTAACGAGATACAAAACAAAATGTATACTACATCACTAGCCTTGTAACGAGATACAAAACAAAATGTATACTACATCACTCGCCTTGTAACGAGATACAAAACAAAATGTATACTACATCAATCGCCTTGTAACGAGATACAAAACAAAATGTATACTACATCACTAGCCTTGTAACGAGATACAAAACAAAATGTATACTACATCACTCGCCTTGTAACGAGATACAAAACAAAATGTATACTACATCGCTCGCCTTGTAACGAGATACAAAACCAAATGTATACTACATCACTAGCCTTGTAACGAGATACAAAACAAAATGTATACTACATCACTCGCCTTGTAACGAGATACAAAACAAAATGTATACTACATCACTAGCCTTGTAACGAGATACAAAACAAAATGTATACTACATCACTAGCCTTGTAACGAGATACAAAACAAAATGTATACTACATCACTAGCCTTGTAACGAGATACAAAACAAAATGTATACTACATCACTCGCCTTGTAACGAGATACAAAACAAAATGTATACTACATCAATCGCCTTGTAACGAGATACAAAACAAAATGTATACTACATCACTAGCCTTGTAACGAGATACAAAACAAAATGTATACTACATCACTCGCCTTGTAACGAGATACAAAACAAAATGTATACTACATCAATCGCCTTGTAACGAGATACAAAACAAAATGTATACTACATCACTAGCCTTGTAACGAGATACAAAACAAAATGTATACTACATCACTCGCCTTGTAACGAGATACAAAACAAAATGTATACTACATCGCTCGCCTTGTAACGAGATACAAAACCAAATGTATACTACATCACTAGCCTTGTAACGAGATACAAAACAAAATGTATACTACATCACTCGCCTTGTAACGAGATACAAAACAAAATGTATACTACATCACTAGCCTTGTAACGAGATACAAAACAAAATGTATACTACATCACTAGCCTTGTAACGAGATACAAAACAAAATGTATACTACATCACTAGCCTTGTAACGAGATACAAAACAAAATGTATACTACATCACTCGCCTTGTAACGAGATACAAAACAAAATGTATACTACATCAATCGCCTTGTAACGAGATACAAAACAAAATGTATACTACATCACTAGCCTTGTAACGAGATACAAAACAAAATGTATACTACATCACTCGCCTTGTAACGAGATACAAAACAAAATGTATACTACATCACTCGCCTTGTAACGAGATACAAAACAAAATGTATACTACATCGCTCGCCTTGTAACGTGATACAAAACCAAATGTATACTACATCACTAGCCTTGTAACGAGATACAAAACAAAATGTATACTACATCACTCGCCTTGTAACGAGATACAAAACAAAATGTATACTACATCACTAGCCTTGTAACGAGATACAAAACCAAATGTATACTACATCACTAGCCTTGTAACGAGATACAAAGCAAAATGTATACTACATCACTCGCCTTGTAACGAGATACAAAACAAAATGTATACTACATCACTCGCATTGTAACGAGATACAAAACAAAATGTATACTACATCACTAGCCTTGTAACGAGATACAAAACAAAATGTATACTACATCACTAGCCTTGTAACGAGATACAAAACAAAATGTATACTACATCACTAGCCTTGTAACGAGATACAAAACAAAATGTATACTACATCACTCGCCTTGTAACGAGATACAAAACAAAATGCATACTACATCAATCGCCTTGTAACGAGATACAAAACAAAATGTATACTACATCACTAGCCTTGTAACGAGATACAAAACAAAATGTATACTACATCACTCGCCTTGTAACGAGATACAAAACAAAATGTATACTACATCACTCGCCTTGTAACGAGATACAAAACAAAATGTATACTACATCGCTCGCCTTGTAACGAGATACAAAACCAAATGTATACTACATCACTAGCCTTGTAACGAGATACAAAACAAAATGTATACTACATCACTCGCCTTGTAACGAGATACAAAACAAAATGTATACTACATCACTAGCCTTGTAACGAGATACAAAACAAAATGTATACTACATCACTAGCCTTGTAACGAGATACAAAGCAAAATGTATACTACATCACTCGCCTTGTAACGAGATACAAAACAAAATGTATACTACATCAATCGCCTTGTAACGAGATACAAAACAAAATGTATACTACATCACTCGCCTTGTAACGAGATACAAAACAAAATGTATACTACATCACTCGCCTTGTAACGAGATACAAAACAAAATGTATACTACATAAATCGCCTTGTAACGAGATACAAAACAAAATGTATACTACATCACTAGCCTTGTAACGAGATACAAAACAAAATGTATACTACATCACTCGCCTTGTAACGAGATACAAAACAAAATTTATACTACATCACTAGCCTTGTAACGAGATACAAAACAAAATGTATACTACATCACTAGCCTTGTAACGAGATACAAAGCAAAATGTATACTACATCACTCGCCTTGTAACGAGATACAAAACAAAATGTATACTACATCACTCGCCTTGTAACGAGATACAAAACAAAATGTATACTACATCACTAGCCTTGTAACGAGATACAAAACAAAATGTATACTACATCACTAGCCTTGTAACGAGATACAAAGCAAAATGTATACTACATCACTCGCCTTGTAACGAGATACAAAACAAAATGTATACTACATCACTAGCCTTGTAACGAGATACAAAACAAAATGTATACTACATCACTAGCCTTGTAACGAGATACAAAACAAAATGTATACTACATCACTCGCCTTGTAACGAGATACAAAACAAAATGCATACTACATCAATCGCCTTGTAACGAGATACAAAACAAAATGTATACTACATCACTAGCCTTGTAACGAGATACAAAACAAAATGTATACTACATCACTCGCCTTGTAACGAGATACAAAACAAAATGTATACTACATCACTCGCCTTGTAACGAGATACAAAACAAAATGTATACTACATCGCTCGCCTTGTAACGAGATACAAAACCAAATGTATACTACATCACTAGCCTTGTAACGAGATACAAAACAAAATGTATACTACATCACTCGCCTTGTAACGAGATACAAAACAAAATGTATACTACATCACTAGCCTTGTAACGAGATACAAAACAAAATGTATACTACATCACTAGCCTTGTAACGAGATACAAAGCAAAATGTATACTACATCACTCGCCTTGTAACGAGATACAAAACAAAATGTATACTACATCAATCGCCTTGTAACGAGATACAAAACAAAATGTATACTACATCACTCGCCTTGTAACGAGATACAAAACAAAATGTATACTACATCACTCGCCTTGTAACGAGATACAAAACAAAATGTATACTACATCACTCGCCTTGTAACGAGATACAAAACAAAATGTATACTACATAAATCGCCTTGTAACGAGATACAAAACAAAATGTATACTACATCACTAGCCTTGTAACGAGATACAAAACAAAATGTATACTACATCACTCGCCTTGTAACGAGATACAAAACAAAATTTATACTACATCACTAGCCTTGTAACGAGATACAAAACAAAATGTATACTACATCACTAGCCTTGTAACGAGATACAAAGCAAAATGTATACTACATCACTCGCCTTGTAACGAGATACAAAACAAAATGTATACTACATCACTCGCCTTGTAACGAGATACAAAACAAAATGTATACTACATCACTAGCCTTGTAACGAGATACAAAACAAAATGTATACTACATCACTAGCCTTGTAACGAGATACAAAGCAAAATGTATACTACATCACTCGCCTTGTAACGAGATACAAAACAAAATGTATACTACATCACTAGCCTTGTAACGAGATACAAAACAAAATGTATACTACATCACTAGCCTTGTAACGAGATACAAAACAAAATGTATACAACGAGTGAGTCATTGTTGTTTAACGCCAACTCAGCAATTGTTCAGCTATATCATGATGAGAACAAGTTAATTGTCACTGAGATGATGGACACATTATCCTGATTCCGTGCCAAACAGTCAAGCAACAAATACCAATTGTGTAGTCTTTGGTTTGACCCGATCGGAGCGCGAACCCACGATCTACCACACTCGAGGCGAGCACGCTAACCATTACCCCACCGATGCGTTCAAAATGTATACAAATGTGTTATTTACAGAGAATAAGAAAAAACCTTTACTTACCTGATCGTTAACAATATTCCATTCAGACAATGAATTTCCTGGTGATATAATTGAATTGATGCTTTTAGCAAGGTTGAACATATTTAGCACAAATTAAAGGTACTTAATCCTTTTAAAAACCATTTGGGAGATAGAACTACATTTGTCGGTGACGTGTCGTCAAGGAGATTCGCAATGTGAAACATGAAGACAGGATTATTGTGAAAAAAATATTGTTTTGATAACGTGTACTATGTTTATTACATTTTATCTATACAAGAAATTTTATCTATATATGTCTCATAATTTGCATTACACAATTTTTAAGTGTGACCTTGTAAACAACACTTGTAAACAAATGTGACTACTCTACATATATGTTATTGAATTATTAAGACATGTAATTTCATATGAATTATAAATAATCATCCAGTAGCACAGCGCACGACCGTCTTAACATCATTATAGAACCCGGGCAAAGAAGTGGACTGGGGCCCCTACCAACACAGACACTCAACGGAATAAAAATGTAGATGGTCGGCAAGCTTAAACGTATAATTTGGCTAGTTAATCAAGCCAGGGGTATGAAACAAAGGATAGAGAAACCAGACAGGGAATATGAACCCGTATCCCATGTGAAGATCTCGAATAACATATCTTATCCACACGTATCCACACATGTTACAATCACACTGTTGTACGCAGTCACTCCTTTGATAGTAACAACAAAGGGACCGTCGTGGTCGTGATCGTAGTTGGATTTACAACTACTTGTGCAGGGTCGGATACAAGATTTCAAGTTAGGGGGCGCACTTAAAAGAATTGCGTCGAGCGGAGGGAGGCGCGAAAATGTTTGGGGTATTTCGTGCGAAAAATCACGATTTTACGCCAAAAAAATCATATTTTTTTCCAATTGCGAAGGTTGGCGCGAATGTTTTTGGGGTATTTCGTGTGAAAAATCACGATTTTACGCAAAATAATTATATTTTTTCCAATTTTAGGGGGGGGGCTCGCGTCGGGTGCGCCCCCCCCCCCCTCTGGATCCGCCCCTGTTGTGCTATCAATGTTTATAACCACTAAGGTTGTGAGTTCGATCCTCACTCAGGGCGGGGTGTACTCGATACAACATTATGTGATAAAGTTTGTCAGTGACCTACGACAAGTAGTATTCTCCAAACATGAGGCCCTGGCCTTGGTTCCGAAATCTTTAAATAGCCCCACGAAGAACCTCATGAAAATTCCTCTTTCTACATCACGTCAGAAGAAAAACAATTGCTTGCACATACGACTACAGAGAGTGGGTATAAAAAAAACAATACGAATATGCAGATATCTATTGTTCAAATATTCCCCTCACCACCCCTAAAGTTATCTCTTTTGTTATCAAATATTTATCATGAAAATATTTCTGTTGATTTCTTTTATTTTTCTGTGAGTGTTGCGATTTCTTAGCTACCGGGTATATCATGGCACTGCGAATAAGCTACATTTCGTTAAGATGATGATGGTGTTCACTTGTACTAGACTATTGAATGATCAAATGACTATTGAAGTTTAATAACAGACTGATCCCCTTTACGATAATGTTTATTTTGAAAGTTCATATCAGATAATTTTAACTTTAAACAATGATAAATGCCATAATCACCGTATTGATAATATTAACTTAATATACTTCACAACATGCTTGAGGAATGTTTGTAATTTTTACATGTGATAGTCGTCGTACGAGCTTTTTTTTTCTTTGGACCAAATTTTGTTTGGGAGAGGGGGGTCTATATATATTGAGTTAGATTGCTGTCAAATTATAATATTAAGTATATATGTACCATCTACACACGCTGATACACATGTGTTGTGTCTATCTCTAGATTTGCCTTACGAGACAAGGTAATTATTGAAGCTCCTTTTATAGGGAGTGGATGTGGTCGAGTGGTCTAGGGCGCTGGACGTAAGGCTAAGCGAATGGTGCTGCAGTGTATCAATGGTGTGGGTTCAAATCCCGTCGAGGGAAGAACAAAAATTTGACAGCTCTAAAATCTAATTCTAACACTGTTTGGTTTAATTTTCAGACGTATATATATATATATATATATTATTCAGAAACTACCCCTTTACAACGGGGGCAAACATCAGCGGGGTACCAATGTTTGCGTCTAATAATCATAAATAAACAACTATATTAAAATTAGCATAAATCATACACGAACATTTTCATCAAAGAACAAAAAACATATCAAAGTTATTGTGATAAAAGTCATAACATATTATCACAGAAACAAATGTGTCATTCTTCATTGAAACAACATTATATACAATGTATATTTTAATTGCACTTAATTTTAAGTAAAATATAAGAATGACATATAAAATAAAAGAAACACAATATTAAGCGAATTCCTGATCATCGACACATGACTCAATTAAAATAGCTCGCTCTTTCGTCATTTTACATAATAGTTTGTTACTGAACTAGTCAAGCGAGAAACCAAGCTCCGTGTTAAAACTAAGACAAAAGTCTCCGATCAAGAACTGCAGCTTTTGAAAGGGCGGTAGCTCTGAAAACGCGAGATCCGGATAAAACGATTGTATTACTGTTTCTATTTCTTCGAATAGTTCTTGTCTGATACCACGTAAGGTTTTGCATTCAAATAAGAAATGATGCAAATCTTCGACTATATCGTCATCGCATATATATATTACACTTAGAACTTTCACGGATATTAATTTTAAACAGATTTTCATTCAAGGGCAAGTAATTGGTTCTAGCTAAGAACAAGGTGAAATTGAGTTTTTCTTATTGTTTGACATAAACAATCTATAGAATAAACCAATGACATTTCTTGAGTAATAATAAATATACACTTCTTCAAAATACATGCAACTGTGCAGTATCTAAATACAAATCTGTGAACAAGTTTTCAATAAAATATTAATTGTGATGACGCAGAGGACGACACTCACTTCTTTTTAAAATGTCAACAAAACATGAACGTAAAACTTCTTTTCCCGAAATATTCTAAGGCTGTGGGAGAGTAAAAATATACTATATATATCATATTTTGGTAAAATTAGAGGGGAGGATTGGGATCCCATTATCCTGTTTAACCCGGCCATATTTCTGTGCCTGTCCCAAGCCTGGACTTGAATTTCCAACATTACATGTCGTGGTCTTTTATGTTCAGTGAGTTCAGTTAAAATTTATTTAAAAGATATTGTTATACAGCATTTGATTTATTTAAATTCTCAAGAAGAACTGTAGTAATGGTGGATTCTTCAAATCTTTGCACCTTCTGGTAGCTTTGCTGCCACTTTGGCTACAACCAGGACTTTACCCTGCATCCGTTGGGGGGAAGATGTTTGGTCTAGATGCCCCTCCCCCCCCCCACCCCACCCGCCTTTGCACACAAAAAAAACCACAAACACACACACACACACACACACACACACACTTGAATACTTCACAACCTCGATCCACAACTGTTTTGGTCTCAGTCTGTTGTTTGTCAGAAACTTGTAAAAAGTGTACATGACAATAAATATTGAATTGTACTACATATACATCATGTGCTATGTAATAAAACAAAAATATCTATTAAAAAAACCCAGATAACTTGGTAAAAACATCTGATTTATGAGGTAAAGATCTATGTCATCATTTACATAACATTTTAACAAAGATAGATGTCTTCATTATTGTTCTATATATCTTGACATTTACACTGTACTGATATAAACAAAATACACAATAAGAAAACAAATTAGAATTTAAATAGCATTTAAAGCTATGTAAATAAAATAAAAATCCAATTACCAAGAGGGTGTGAGTTCATTAACAGATTTAACCCCGCCCCTTTTTGTACCTGTCCAAAACCATGAACTGGATTTTCAACGTCATATATGTCGTGGTCATTATTTGTGTTCAATGCACAGGAACCTGTCTCGATCAACGTATCTTAACTGTCAACACGAATGAGTAGTAAAGATACGTTGATGGAGAGTAAGTGTCTGTTGTTAATTGGCTTGAGGTGAGAGGTGATTGTTCGTTTTGTTGACAATTGTGGAATTGCAGCACCGTCGCCGTTTAAATTTTCTGTCCATAATTACCCGATGTTCATAAAATAACAATCCTTGTTTTTTTATGCCTGTCGTACTTCATAGTGTGTATTTGCCCTAGAAATGATAAAATCTTGTTTCAAACATACTCGACATTTCTACAAAACTTAATTTTAAATAAAACTAATAATGACTCACATTTTGAAGTTCACATGCTTTAAACAGTGTGCTATTTAAAATACCTACAAAAATGTATACGAATGGGGTTTTTTTAATCTTGAATGTTTAAAATTCCGTTATGTTCTAGACAAGTAAATGAAAATATATATAATTGAGCTTTAATTATTTATATCTTTGTGTGTTTACAACATGTAAAAATATTCTAGCTATGTTTAAAAGGTATGAATAGAATAGAATAGAATAAGTTTATTAACCAAATCAGGGCCCCAGGAGGGCATATACAAATAACAATTATGATTGATACACAACAACAATATATCAACTTAAATATTCGCGGTGAAATATCAATAATTGTGGTGCAGGCACACTCGGGCAGGAAAAGAGATATATGCACATAAACGTACATATTGATGTGTAAAGAAATAAAAAATGTAAAATATTTTTTTTTAATATCTAAAAAAAAATAACAACTTGATTAATGAGTGCATTCGTTCTTTCCTGGTCTATACTAGAAAACTCGTGCTATATAATATTCTACATTGGACAATATTTTTTAATATTTGTTCAAAAACACTATCATAGGCGGACCAAGAGTGACTGGGGCGCGCCATGGCGTTATAGGGAAAACTAAAAAAGAGGAATTTTGTCTTGGCCAATTGTGGATCGATTCCTCCTTTTAGAGCCAAAAATGTAGCATTTTTTTAAAGTCTACTGATTGATTGATTATTGCAGGACGAGTTCAATAATCTATAAAAACTACATGTATATATAGAAATGAGAGAAGGGACAAGTCAACCGTGTTAAGTATTATATATACCATGGATCTTACGAATTTTTAAAACTTATTTAAACCAACGATTCCGAAGGATGAGTTGGTTTAAATAAGTTCATGCGTAAGATCCATGGTATATATGGTTTGTAACAGAAATCAATATTGGGTGCTTCGTCGAGGTCCGCAAAATCATGGAATAACATCAAGATCTTGATGTTATTCCATGATTTTCATGTTAGACCATGGTTTGTAAAAGTTCACTATATTTAAGTTGATTACTGCATAAAAACATCAAAGGAAAAATGCGTATTTATGCTACAACAACTTTTAATTGACATTCAAAAAATATTGAGAATTGGGGAGGGACGGAAAATTTAGACTTTTGTAGCGGCTACAAGGCTTTTTCGAAACCTACAAAAGACGTCTTTAGAGTCCAGGGGGCGTGACAGTCTTCAAACACGTTATCCACTATGGTTCACGGTCAGGTCTCTCATATTATTATTATCTGACATACCCCCCCCCCCCTCAAATCGATAGGGCTCACCCTAGCCTTTATCCGCCACCCGGGGAACCTTCACCAGTACCCAGTTGGAAATTCTTGACCTGCCACTGCCTATTATATTTCAAATGAAGTTGGTGGTTTATGGTGCTTAATGCCACTTTCAACAATATATCAGTTATATCGTGGCGGTCAGTTTTATTGGTGGAGGAAACCAGAGTACCAGGAGAAAACCGACCTGTCGTAAGTCACTGATAAACTTTAACCCATAATGTTGTACACCTCGCCCTTAGCGGGATTCGAACACATTTCAAATAAATTAAAATCAACCTGGAAAATAAAATAAACATATACGTGTTCATAGACAATATATATATATTTTCCTTATTATGTACGCCCACTTCATGGCAACCCTTTTGGTTTGGACGTCAAACATAAAAAAACATATTTGTAAGCTATATATTATAAATCTCAATTTAAAATGAAACTAACTTACATATTTATGTATGTCACATCCATTTAGACAGTGTAAAACGTGTAGTAATTCCACTTTTACCTTGAAATTTTTACATATCCGTTATATTCAACTGCACAGGTAAATGAAACTTTATCAACAAATCTAAATATATCGTTTTATCACAAAATGCTCAAAAGGGGAAATTTTATATTTATATTTAAACGGATACACAATTAAAATAATGATAGAGTTTAACACATCACACATCCCACGGTCCACCCCCTAATTAAAAAAATTTGTGGGGCTTGCTGTAAAATTACCACTTTGCCATCCTCTAAATGAGGATGTACATGTATCAGAATTCATCTCGCCCATTTACCTCTCGTGTTGTTCACATGGCTGTATCTATCCCATTATATGCCTATTATGTGTTAACTAATTGGAAAAAAATATAAAGAATAAATATGACAAAATATTATGTTCATAGACCATGAACATTGTAGGTGATAATTTGAACCAACTGAGGCGTATCATCGTTATGAGATGACATAAACCAAAATGTTTATATAAAATACAAGTTGGCCAATCAGAGCATATCAACAAGATCTTCTTTAACAAGTGTCATCTCTGTAACATGGTGTTTTACAAAAACTGAAAATAAGGAAGTATTTTAGAACTATGCATTATAAACCGAAATACTCTGTTTTTACACTTGATTGGGGCATAAGTTTTAATAATTTAATATATTGTTCAAATCTCAATGAACCGAATCGCAGTTTTCTGTCTGTATATAATACTCTTGTAAGCGAAAAAATGTTTTTTATTAAAATAAGTTGGAGAGAGAGAGAGAGAGAGAGAGAGAGAGAGAGAGAGAGAGTTATGGTGTTTCACGCCATTTTCAACAATATCAATATATTTTAGCTATATCGTGGCTGTCAGTTTTATTGGTGGAGGGCACCAGACGACCAGGAGAATACCACCGACCTGTTGCCAGTCACTGACATTCTTCATCATAGTAGTATCGAGTACACATCTTCTGAGCTAGATTCGAACTCACAAAGCACTGATTGAATATGTAGTTATAAATCCAACTACCATACGATCACGGCCAATGACGACCCTTATTATAATAAGTCGGGATGATCCAATATTTCTAGTAAAATAAATTCAAGGTTGCAAATTTTCCAAGTTTAAAAGTTCCTTCAATTTGGATTAACAATTAACTCAGTGACTATCACCACTTACGCGTTGTGAGTTCGAATCCCACTCATGGCGAAGTGTACTCGATACAACATTATGTGATCAAGTTTGTAAGCGACCTACGACAGGGTGTGGTTTTCTCCTGGATTTCGGTTTTCTCCACCAATAAAACTGACCACCACGATATAACTCAAATATTGTTGAAAGTGGCGCTAAATACCATACCTCCCAACGACCAACGAGGGAAATATGTAACAGATAACTGATCTGGTTTATTTTGGTTTTATGGTGTTCAACGCCACTTTGAACAATATTTAAGTTATATCGTGGCAGTCAGTTTTATTGGTAGAGGAAACAGGAGGACCCGGAGAAAACTACCGACCAGCCGCAAGTCAATGACAAACTTTATCACATAATGTCGTATGCTTAGCCCTGAGTGGGAGTCGAACCCACAACATCAGTGGTGATAGGCACCGATTACATAGGTAGTTGTAAATACTACCATACGATCACGGCCACGGTGGTCCAAATATGACATAGAAAAGTGATATTTGATTGTTGAGACAATAAACAAAGTGGTATACAATAGGACAGGGAAAATTATTGTAAAAAACAATATACGCGAGTTTCAATAGCAAATCAGTGTTGTCATAAAGATCGGAAAACTTTTATCATTTCTGAAACCAGAAAATCTTATTAAAGTAATACCCCCCGTCCCTCCCCCTACCAAAAAAAAACCCAACAACAATAGCAACAGAGCTCGCACGTATCCACACACCCTTGTACATAAACTTACAATTTATGCAAAAGATATTGCAGCATCATCACCACATGGATATAATTCATATGATTGTTGTTCAATGGTATACCGTCCTCAGCTTAGTTTACTTTGTGTGCAATATTTTTCACAGTTTTCCGGTTGTTGACTGATTTTGTCTGTTTATATAATTATGAGTTTTCACTTTCCCTTTGTAAGATTGTTCGGAGTTCGGTAATTTTGTTATTACCCTTATTTACTTTGTGTGCAATATATTAAGCATTAGTCAATGATGCATGACTAATTATCTCGCTTTAATGAATAATTAATTAAGTGTACACTTTATCTAATTAAAGTCAAAGTGATTAATTACTTTATAAACTTGTATAAAATACAATTTTCAGAGATAACAATAATCACAACCCAGGTGGGAAAAACAGCCAAAGACCAAAAACCAAATAAAAGAAGAAGATTTCAGTAATCGATTTCCAAGATTCAAGATTTTGTTTCCAAATTAACACTAGAGTGAATAGCGGCGGTGTGTGTTTTACTAAGCTCTTGTAATTAGTGCACGACCTGTTAACTAAATGAGGCTCCACATGGGTCTATTTCAACCTGCGATGTTAGGGTAAAGGTTATGGTGTTTAGCGCCACTTTCAACACTATTTCAGTTATATTGTGGAGATCAGTTTTATTGCTGGAGGAAACATGAGTACCCGGAGAAAACCACCGACCTGCCGCAAGTCACTGACAAACTATCACATAATGCGGTATCGAGTACACCTCGCATGAGCGGGGTTCGAACTCACAAAGTTATTGGTGATAGGCACGGATTGCTTAGGTAGTTGTAAAACCACCTAGCATACGATCACGACGGACCCCTACGATGCTAGGTGTTTTTAAAATAGGTGAATGTTTACCTTAAGAGAATTATAGCGACCTCATATAAAAAAAAGTCTCATTCGACATTACTACAAATTAACTTAAAACCAACTTCTTTGAATTTTATCTTGCAACTTGTGATCTCAAGGAGAGATTCTTCGGGAGCTTCCTATCATGTGATATCTAAATTTTTGCAACATACACATAAATGATTAAAACTTCAGAAACTGATAACAGGTAGTTTTCATGGCTTATTTAGATTTAGTATACCCTGCACACCTGGTTTTCATACCCCAGTGAGTACGATATGTTATATGTTGTACTCATTCGGATATTTTTTAATTAATTGTTTATCGATTAACACTACTCTAGTAAACTCAAGTGGCAATGTATCTTTTTCCTTCTAAAGTTAAAAGGAGTAATGTACATTTTATTATTTTATCTGATGATGATAAGTTTATATATCTATTTAAAAGTACTGAGTGTTATGATATGGTTGACACGACCTGCTTTAATATTTTAAGTAGAAGAAATAGTTTTTTTATATTCTTGGTGGATAGTTTACTGAACTGAAATGTTTTAGACATGATTTAAAGTTTTAATTTATTTATTTTATCATAATAAATGTACATTTTAATAACTGTAGTTATACGCACCACCGACATCCCGATGTAAAGGGGTAGTTTCATAATAAATATATATACATGTATATTGAAATTTATATAGTCTCTCATAATTCTTTATAGAATGGCACTTGTATTTTATCTATAAAACGTTTTATACAATGTATATATTGTGATGATTGTGTATTATATGTATTACATGTGGTGAGACTTTAATAAAATATTGAAACTGAATCTGAATCTTCTATGTAGATATATTTTTCTTTCCTCTATTACCCAGAAGACGCTTACGTCACGTGATTGAGTGCCAATGCCGGCGTCTTATAAGAAACAGGAACAACTTTCACCTCGTGGCCATCTGTATTTTCTGATTAGTGTGTTTTATTTATTTTGCTTTTATATTAGTATTCTTTTTTCTGTGCCCAATGTTGCCTGAGTTCCGGAATTGTTCTTTCTTGGTTGCCCCTTCTGCTTTCCCTATCGTTTACTTACGAGATTGAAGATAAAGCCCCAGTGGTCACTTCAGAAATGATAAATGGCCGCCGCTTGGGATGATCTCAAACATATTTCCAGACGAAACTTATGAATATATTTCCTTCATTGAGTTTGGGAATTCGGACCATGTGTCAAATATATGTAGCTGAAGTAGACAGTTTTCCCTCTGCATCACCTGTCTGTTTTTGTAAAATAGATTTTCGTGTTTATGGTGTTTAACGCCACTTCCAACAATATTTCAGTTATATCGTGGTGGTCAGTTTTATTGATGGAGAAAACCGGAGTACCCGAAGAAAACCACCGACCTGTTGCAAGTCACTGATTAACTTTATCACATGTTGTATGGAGTACACATCACAATGAACGGGGTTCGAACTCACAACGGTAGTGGTGATAGGCACTGATTGCACAGATAGTTGTAAATTCAACTAATATGTTCAATATTTCATAAGCAAGTTTAAAGATATTATTCAGAAGGACAGAACATGACGAAATGTCAAACAATGGTCCACTACACATAAAAAGACAGATTGATCACCACAAACTCCACTAAAACAGGGAGTACACTCATGGTAAAACATACACAATCATTTCCTCAAAATAAAGTGAGTGAGTGATTGTTGTTTAACACCAACTCAGCAATTGCTAGCTATCATGGCAAGAACAAGTTAATCATTAATGAAATGATGAGGTCCGCGATCACGTTGGTCATTACATCACCGATGCGGTTCCCTCGAAATGGACACAGAGTGTATAAAGCATATCAAACATATTCAACAATTTTAGTTATTTACGGTACATTCAAATTAATTTGGACAAAAACCATCGATATTTAATCCGATTTAGTTTGATCAGTTCATCTACATGTCGTATACATGTATTTGAAACGTTTTAAGAGGTCAAGATTATTATTAGCTAAAAAATGAATTTATTTATTGGAAAATAATTATTAAATTTCAACAATAAGCGTAGTATGAAAATAACGTTAAATGTTATTCGAATTAATATAACAGAGAAACACACATGAAATATCTATTTGCACTAACCACAAAAGACATAATAATAATAAATAAAAATGAAAACAAAAATAATAAAAGATAAATATGAACAAATAATCAAAATAATAATAATAATTGATATTGACGACAAATCCGAATTATTTATATTAACTATCCACAGAACAGAGGTTAATTATGAAAGCTATATAGTCATTATATTTGAAGCAATTGGCTGCCACTGTAGCATAATTGATCACGGTGTAACAATTATTTCATAAAAGACAAATAAAGGGACAAAACTTTAAAAAAGAACAAGAATAACAAGGAGTTACCAAACATAAACCGGTCAGACTAACTTCCGGTCCACCACCGAATTTTCAAATACGTATAATGGTTTAAGGGTCCAGAATTTCATTTTAATTTAACATTGGCCTTTGGGTTTCCGTCACCCATAACAATATTATAAAACGACCTTTACCCAAAAGTGTTTTGGTTTGGTTTATGTTGTCTATCGCCACTTTCAATAATATTTCAATTATATCGTGGCGGACCCAAAAGTGACTTACGACCATAACCAAATATTGACCTTAAAACAGTTAACCTTTTGTGTTATTACTGACTGAAATATATGTCTAAAAATGGACCCTTCTGGAGCCATATGGGTCACCACCTGATTGTAAATGTCAATGATTAACGCATGTTGAATCAAACTCTGAATGTTGTACAATTATATTATATAACCTGAATGTCGTACAATTATATTATGTAACCTGAATGTCGTACAATTATATTATGTAACCTGAATGTCGTACAATTATATTATATAACGTGAATGTCGTACAATTATATTATATAACCTGAATGTCGTACAATTATATTATATAACATGGTTTTATTTCACATCGGTGGTGTAATGGTTAGTGTGCTCGTCTCTTGTGATAGATCGTGAGTTCGAGCCTCGATCGGGTCAAACAAAGCCTATACAATTGGTATTTTCTGCTTCTCCGCTAAGCAGCAATAAGGAGCAAGAGCAAAAACTGACTGGCTCGGAATCAGGATAATGGGTTCTAGTGTTACGCCATGTTTACCCGTTTACTGTTGTTTCAGTGAGCTAACAATATCAAATCCAACTTACTGTTGTTTCAGTGAGCTAACACTATCAAATCCAACTTACTGTTGTTTCAGTGAGCTAACACTATCACATCCAACTTACTGTTGTTTCAGTGAGCTAACACTATCACATCCAACTTACTGTTGTTTCAGTGAGCTAACACTATCAAATCCAACTTACTGTTGTTTCAGTGAGCTAACACTATCACATCCAACTTACTGTTGTTTCAGTGAGCTAACACTATCAAATCCAACTTACTGTTGTTTCAGTGAGCTAACACTATCACATCCAACTTACTGTTGTTTCAGTGAGCTAACACTATCAAATCCAACTTACTGTTGTTTCAGTGAGCTAACACTATCACATCCAACTTACTGTTGTTTCAGTGAGCTAACACTATCACATCCAACTTACTGTTGTTTCAGTGAGCTAACACTATCAAATCCAACTTACTGTTGTTTCAGTGAGCTAACACTATCACATCCAACTTACTGTTGTTTCAGTGAGCTAACACTATCACATCCAACTTACTGTTGTTTCAGTGAGCTAACACTATCACATCCAACTTACTGTTGTTTCAGTGAGCTAACACTATCAAATCCAACTTACTGTTGTTTCAGTGAGCTAGCACTATAAAATCCAACTTACTGTTGTTTCAGTGAGCTAGCACTATAAAATACAACTTACTGTTGTTTCAGTGACCTAACACTATAAAATCCAACTTTCTGTTGTTTCAGTGAGCTAGCACTATAAAATCCAACTTACTGTTGCTTCAGTGAGCTAACACTATCAAATCCAACTTACTGTTGTTTCAGTGAGCTAACACTATCACATCCAACTTACTGTTGTTTCAGTGAGCTAACACTATCAAATCCAACTTACTGTTGTTTCAGTGAGCTAACACTATAAAATCCAGCTTACTGTTGTTTCAGTGAGCTAACACTATAAAATCCAACTTACTATTGTTTCAGTGAGCTAACACTATCAAATCCAACTTACTGTTGTTTCAGTGAGCTAACACTATCAAATCCAACTTACTGTTGTTTCAGTGAGCGAGCACTATAAAATCCAACTTACTGTTGTTTCAGTGAGCTAACACTATCAAATCCAACTTACTGTTGTTTCAGTGAGCTAACACTATCACATCCAACTTACTGTTGTTTCAGTGAGCTAACACTATCACATCCAACTTACTGTTGTTTCAATGAGCTAACACTATCACATCCAACTTACTGTTGTTTCAGTGAGCTAACACTATCAAATCCAACTTACTGTTGTTTCAGTGAGCTAGCACTATAAAATCCAACTTACTGTTGTTTCAGTGAGCTAACACTATAAAATCCAACTTACTGTTGTTTCAGTGAGCTAACACTATCAAATCCAACTTACTGTTGTTTCAGTGAGCGAGCACTATAAAATCCAACTTACTGTTGTTTCAGTGAGCTAACACTATCAAATCCAACTTACTGTTGTTTCAGTGAGCTAACACTATCACATCCAACTTACTGTTGTTTCAGTGAGCTAACACTATAAAATCCAACTTACTGTTGTTTCAGTGAGCTAACACTATCAAATCCAACTTACTGTTGTTTCAGTGAGCTAACACTATCACATCCAACTTACTGTTGTTTCAGTCAGCTAACACTATCACATCCAACTTACTGTTGTTTCAGTGAGCTAACACTATCAAATCCAACTTACTGTTGTTTCAGTGAGCGAGCACTATAAAATCCAACTTACTGTTGTTTCAGTGAGCTAACACTATAAATTCCAACTTACTGTAGTTTCAATGAGCTAACACTATCAAATCCAAATTACTGTTGTTTCAGTGAGCTAACACTATAAAATCCAACTTACTGTTGTTTCAGTGAGCTAACACTATAAAATCCAACTTACTGTTGTTTCAGTGAGCTAACACTATAAAATTCAACTTACTGTTGTTTCAGTGAGCTAACACTATCAAATCCAAATTACTGTTGTTTCATTGAGCTAACAATATCAAATCCAACTTACTGTTGTTTCAGTGAGCTAACACTATCAAATCCAACTTATTGTTGTTTCAGTGAGCTAACACTATAAAATTCAACTTACTGTTGTTTCAGTGAGCTAATTCTATAAAATCCAACTTACTGTTGTTTCAGTGAGCTAACACTATCAAATCCAAATTACTGTTGTTTCAGTGAGCTAACAATATCAAATCCAACTTACTGTTGTTTCAGTGAGCTAACACTATCAAATCCAACTTACTGTTGTTTCAGTGAGCCAACACTATCACATCCAACTTACTGTTGTTTACAGTGAGAAAACATTATCAAATCCAACTTAATATTGTTTCAGTGGGCTAACACTATAAAATCCAACTTAGTGTTGTTTCAGTGAGCTAGCACTACAACATCCAACTTACTGTTGTTTCATTGAGCTAACACTATAAAATCCAACTTATTGTTGTTTCAGTGAGCTAACACTATAAAATCCAACTTACTGTTGTTTCAGTGAGCTAGCACTATACAATCCAACTTACTGTTGTTTCAGTGAGCTAACACTATAAAATCCAACATACTGTTGTTTCAGGGGGCTAACACTATAAAATCCAACTTAGTGTTGTTTCAGTGAGCTAACAATATAAAATCCAACATACTGTTGTTTCAGTGAGCTAACACTATCAAATCCAACTTACTGTTGTTTCAGTGAGCTAACACTATAAAATCCAACTTAGTGTTGTTTCAGTGAGCTAACACTATCAAATCCAACTTACTGTTGTTTCAGTGAGCTAACACTATAAAATCCAACTTACTGTTGTTTCAGTGAGCTAACACTATAAAATCCAACTTAGTGTTGTTTCAGTAAGCTAACACTATAAAATCCAACTTACTGTTGTTTCAGTGAGCTAACACTATCAAATCCAACTTACTGTTGTTTCAGTGAGCTAACACTATAAAATCTAACTTACTGTTGTTTCAGTGAGCTAACACTATCAAATCCAACTTACTGTTGTTTCAGTGAGCTAACACTATCAAATCCAACTTACTGTTGTTTCAGTGAGCTAACACTATCAAATCCAACTTACTGTTGTTTCAGTGAGCTAACACTATAAAATTCAATTTACTGTTGTTTCAGTGAGCTAACACTATAAAATCTAACTTACTGTTGTTTCAGTGAGCTAACACTATCAAATCCAAATTACTGTTGTTTCAGTGAGCTAACAATATCAAATCCAACTTACTCTTGTTTCAGTGAGCTAACACTATCAAATCCAACTTACTGTTGTTTCAGTGAGCTAACACTATCACATCCAACTTACTGTTGTTTACAGTGAGCTAACACTATAAAATCCAACTTACTGTTGTTTCAGTGAGCTAACACTATCAAATCCAAATTACTGTTGTTTCAGTGAGCTAACACTATAAAATCCAACTTACTGTTGTTTCAGTGAGCTAACACTATAAAATCCAACTTACTGTTGTTTCAGTGAGCTAACACTATCAAATCAAACTTACTCTTGTTTCAGTGAGCTAACACTATAAAATCCAACTTACTGTTGTTTCAGTGAGCTAACACTATCAAATCCAACTTACTGTTGTTTCAGTGAGCTAACACTATCAAATCCAACTTACTGTTGTTTCATTGAGCTAGCACTATAAAATCCAACTTACTGTTGTTTCAGTGAGCTAACACTATCAAATCCAACTTACTGTTGTTTCAGTGAGCTAACACTATCACATCCAACTTACTGTTGTTTCAGTGAGCGAACACTATAAAATCCAACTTACTGTTGTTTCAGTGAGCTAACACTATCAAATCCAACTTACTGTTGTTTCAGTGAGCTAACACTATCACATCCAACTTACTGTTGTTTCAGTCAGCTAACACTATCACATCCAACTTACTGTTGTTTCAGTGAGCTAACACTATCAAATCCAACTTACTGTTGTTTCAGTGAGCGAGCACTATAAAATCCAACTTACTGTTGTTTCAGTGAGCTAACACTATAAATTCCAACTCACTGTTGTTTCAGTGAGCTAACACTATAAAATCCAACTTACTGTTGCTTCAGTGAGCTAACACTATCAAATCCAACTTACTGTTGTTTCAGTGAGCTAACACTATCAAATCCAACTTACTGTTGTTTCAGTGAGCTAACACTATCAAATCCAACTTACTGTTGTTTCAGTGAGCTAACACTATAAAATCCAACTTACTGTTGCTTCAGTGAGCTAACACTATCAAATCCAACTTACTGTTGTTTCAGTGAGCTAACACTATCAAATCCAACTTACTGTTGTTTCAGTGAGCTAACACTATCAAATCCAACTTACTGTTGTTTCAGTGAGCTAACACTATAAAATCCAACTTACTGTTGTTTCAGTGAGCTAACACTATAAAATCCAACTTACTGTTGCTTCAGTGAGCTAACACTATAAAATCCAACTTACTGTTGTTTCAGTGAGCTAACACTATCAAATCCAACTTACTGTTGTTTCAGTGAGCTAACACTATCAAATCCAACTTACTGTTGTTTCAGTGAGCTAACACTATCAAATCCAACTTACTGTTGTTTCAGTGAGCTAACACTATCACATCCAACTTACTGTTGTTTACAGTGAGCTAACACTATAAAATCCAACTTACTGTTGTTTCAGTGAGCTAACACTATCAAATCCAAATTACTGTTGTTTCAGTGAGCTAACACTATAAAATCCAACTTACTGTTGTTTCAGTGAGCTAACACTATAAAATCCAACTTACTGTTGTTTCAGTGAGCTAACACTATAAAATCCAACTTACTCTTGTTTCAGTGAGCTAACACTATAAAATCCAACTTACTGTTCTTCAGTGAGCTAACACTATCAAATCCAACTTACTGTTGTTTCAGTGAGCTAACACTATCAAATCCAACTTATTGTTGTTTCAGTGAGCTAACACTATCAAATCCAACTTACTGTTGTTTCAGTGAGCTAACACTATCAAATCCAACTTACTGTTGTTTCAGTGAGCTAACACTATAAAATCCAACTTACTGTTGTTTCAGTGAGCTAACACTATAAAATCCAACTTACTGTTGCTTCAGTGAGCTAACACTATCAAATCCAACTTACTGTTGTTTCAGTGAGCTAACACTATCAAATCCAACTTACTGTTGTTTCAGTGAGCTAACACTATCAAATCCAACTTACTGTTGTTTCAGTGAGCTAACACTATCACATCCAACTTACTGTTGTTTCAGTGAGCTAACACTATCACATCCAACTTACTGTTGTTTCAGTGAGCTAACACTATCAAATCCAACTTACTGTTGTTTCAGTGAGCGAGCACTATAAAATCCAACTTACTGTTGTTTCAGTGAGCTAACACTATAAAATCCAACTTACTGTTGTTTCAGTGAGCTAACATTATAAATTCCAACTTACTGTAGTTTCAATGAGCTAACACTATCAAATCCAAATTACTGTTGTTTCAGTGAGCTAACACTATCAAATCCAACTTATTGTTGTTTCAGTGAGCTAACACTATAAAATCCAACTTACTGTTGTTTCAGTGAGCTAACACTATCAAATCCAACTTACTGTTGTTTCAGTGAGCTAACACTATAAAATTCAACTTACTGTTGTTTCAGTGAGCTAACACTATCAAATCCAAATTACTGTTGTTTCATTGAGCTAACAATATCAAATCCAACTTACTGTTGTTTCAGTGAGCTAACACTATCAAATCCAACTTATTGTTGTTTCAGTGAGCTAACACTATAAAATTCAACTTACTGTTGTTTCAGTGAGCTAATTCTATAAAATCCAACTTACTGTTGTTTCAGTGAGCTAACACTATCAAATCCAAATTAGTTTTTACTGTTGTTTCAGTGAGCTAACACTATCAAATCCAACTTACTGTTGTTTCAATGAGCTAACACTATCAAATCCAAATTACTGTTGTTTCAGTGAGCTAACACTATCAAATCCAACTTATTGTTGTTTCAGTGAGCTAACACTATAAAATCCAACTTACTGTTGTTTCAGTGAGCTAACACTATAAAATCCAACTTACTGTTGTTTCAGTGAGCTAACACTATAAAATTCAACTTACTGTTGTTTCATTGAGCTAACAATATCAAATCCAACTTACTGTTGTTTCAGTGAGCTAACACTATCAAATCCAACTTATTGTTGTTTCAGTGAGCTAACACTATACAATTCAACTTACTGTTGTTTCAGTGAGCTAATTCTATAAAATCCAACTTACTGTTGTTTCAGTGAGCTAACACCATCAAATCCAAATTACTGTTGTTTCAGTGAGCTAACAATATCAAATCCAACTTACTGTTGTTTCAGTGAGCTAACACTATCAAATCCAACTTACTGTTGTTTCAGTGAGCCAACACTATCACATCCAACTTACTGTTGTTTACAGTGAGAAAACATTATCAAATCCAACTTAATGTTGTTTCAGTGGGCTAACACTATAAAATCCAACTTAGTGTTGTTTCAGTGAGCTAGCACTACAACATCCAACTTACTGTTGTTTCATTGAGCTAACACTATAAAATCCAACTTATTGTTGTTTCAGTGAGCTAACACTATAAAATCCAACTTACTGTTGTTTCAGTGAGCTAGCACTATACAATCCAACTTACTGTTGTTTCAGTGAGCTAACACTATAAAATCCAACTTACTGTTGTTTCAGTGAGCTAACACTATCAAATCCAACTTACTGTTGTTTCAGTGAGCTAACACTATCAAATCCAACATACTGTTGTTTCAGGGGGCTAACACTATAAAATCCAACTTACTGTTGTTTCAGTGAGCTAACACTATAAAATCCAACTTACTGTTGTTTCAGCGAGCTAACACTATCAAATCCAACTTACTGTTGTTTCAGTGAGCTAACACTATAAAATCTAACTTACTGTTGTTTCAGTGAGCTAACACTATAAAATCTAACTTACTGTTGTTTCAGTGAGCTAACACTATCAAATCCAACTTACTGTTGTTTCAATGAGCTAACACTATCAAATCCAAATTACTGTTGTTTCAGTGAGCTAACACTATCAAATCCAACTTATTGTTGTTTCAGTGAGCTAACACTATAAAATCCAACTTACTGTTGTTTCAGTGAGCTAACACTATAAAATCCAACTTACTGTTGTTTCAGTGAGCTAACACTATAAAATTCAACTTACTGTTGTTTCATTGAGCTAACAATATCAAATCCAACTTACTGTTGTTTCAGTGAGCTAACACTATCAAATCCAACTTATTGTTGTTTCAGTGAGCTAACACTATACAATTCAACTTACTGTTGTTTCAGTGAGCTAATTCTATAAAATCCAACTTACTGTTGTTTCAGTGAGCTAACACCATCAAATCCAAATTACTGTTGTTTCAGTGAGCTAACAATATCAAATCCAACTTACTGTTGTTTCAGTGAGCTAACACTATCAAATCCAACTTACTGTTGTTTCAGTGAGCCAACACTATCACATCCAACTTACTGTTGTTTACAGTGAGAAAACATTATCAAATCCAACTTAATGTTGTTTCAGTGGGCTAACACTATAAAATCCAACTTAGTGTTGTTTCAGTGAGCTAGCACTACAACATCCAACTTACTGTTGTTTCATTGAGCTAACACTATAAAATCCAACTTATTGTTGTTTCAGTGAGCTAACACTATAAAATCCAACTTACTGTTGTTTCAGTGAGCTAGCACTATACAATCCAACTTACTGTTGTTTCAGTGAGCTAACACTATAAAATCCAACTTACTGTTGTTTCAGTGAGCTAACACTATCAAATCCAACTTACTGTTGTTTCAGTGAGCTAACACTATCAAATCCAACATACTGTTGTTTCAGGGGGCTAACACTATAAAATCCAACTTAGTGTTGTTTCAGTGAGCTAACACTATAAAATCCAACTTACTGTTGTTTCAGCGAGCTAACACTATCAAATCCAACTTACTGTTGTTTCAGTGAGCTAACACTATAAAATCTAACTTACTGTTGTTTCAGTGAGCTAACAATATCAAATCCAACTTACTGTTGTTTCAGTGAGCTAACACTATCAAATCCAACTTACTGTTGTTTCAGTGAGCCAACACTATCACATCCAACTTACTGTTGTTTACAGTGAGAAACCATTATCAAATCCAACTTAATGTTGTTTCAGTGGGCTAACACTATAAAATCCAACTTAGTGTTGTTTCAGTGAGCTAGCACTACAACATCCAACTTACTGTTGTTTCATTGAGCTAACACTATAAAATCCAACTTATTGTTGTTTCAGTGAGCTAACACTATAAAATCCAACTTAGTGTTGTTTCAGTGAGCTAGCACTATACAATCCAACTTACTGTTGTTTCAGTGAGCTAACACTATAAAATCCAACTTACTGTTGTTTCAGTGAGCTAACACTATCACATCCAACTTACTGTTGTTTCAGTGAGCTAACACTATCAAATCCAACATACTGTTGTTTCAGGGGGCTAACACTATAAAATCCAACTTAGTGTTGTTTCAGTGAGCTAACACTATAAAATCCAACTTACTGTTGTTTCAGTGAGCTAACACTATCAAATCCAACTTACTGTTGTTTCAGTGAGCTAACACTATAAAATCTAACTTACTGTTGTTTCAGTGGGCTAACACTATAAAATCCAACTTACTGTTGTTTCAGTGAGCTAACACTATCAAATCCAACTTACTGTTGTTTCAGTGAGCTAACACTATAAAATCCAACTTACTGTTGTTTCAGTGAGCTAACACTATAAAATTCAACTTACTGTTGTTTCAGTGAGCTAACACTATAAAATCTAACTTACTGTTGTTTCAGTGAGCTAACACTATCAAATCCAAATTACTGTTGTTTCAGTGAGCTAACAATATCAAATCCAACTTACTGTTGTTTCAGTGAGCTAACACTATCAAATCCAACTTACTGTTGTTTCAGTGAGCTAACACTATAAAATCCAACTTACTGTTGTTTCAGTGAGCTAACACTATCACATCCAACTTACTGTTGTTTCAGTGAGCTAACACTATCAAATTCAACATACTGTTGTTTCAGGGGGCTAACACTATAAAATCCAACTTAGTGTTGTTTCAGTGAGCTAACACTATAAAATCCAACTTACTGTTGTTTCAGTGAGCTAACACTATCAAATCCAACTTACTGTTGTTTCAGTGAGCTAACACTATAAAATCTAACTTACTGTTGTTTCAGTGAGCTAACACTATAAAATCCAACTTACTGTTGTTTCAGTGAGCTAACACTATCAAATCCAACTTACTGTTGTTTCAGTGAGCTAACACTATAAAATCCAACTTACTGTTGTTTCAGTGAGCTAACACTATCAAATTCAACTTACTGTTGTTTCAGTGAGCTAACACTATAAAATCTAACTTACTGTTGTTTCAGTGAGCTAACACTATCAAATCCAAATTACTGTTGTTTCAGTGAGCTAACAATATCAAATCCAACTTACTGTTGTTTCAGTGAGCTAACACTATCAAATCCAACTTACTGTTGTTTCAGTGAGCTAACACTATCACATCCAACTTACTGTTGTTTACAGTGAGCTAACACTATAAAATCCAACCTATTGTTGTTTCAAAATCCAACTTACTGTTGTTTCAGTGAGCTAACACTATCAAATCCAAATTACTGTTGTTTCAGTGAGCTAACACTATAAAATCCAACTTACTGTTGTTTCAGTGAGCTAGCACTATAAAATCCAACTTACTTTTGCTTCATTGAGCTAACACTATAAAATCCAACTTACTGTTGTTTCAGTGAGCTAACACTATAAAATCCAACTTACTGTTGCTTCAGTGAGCTAACACTATCAAATCCAACTTACTGTTGTTTCAGTGAGCTAACACTATCAAATCCAACTTACTGTTGTTTCAGTGAGCTAACACTATAAAATCCAACTTACTGTTGTTTCAGTGAGCTAACACTATAAAATCCAACTTACTGTTGTTTCAGTGAGCTAACACTATAAAATCCAACTTACTGTTGTTTCAGTGAGCTAACACTATCAAATCCAACTTACTGTTGTTTCAGTGAGCTAACACTATAAAATCCAACTTACTGTTGTTTCAGTGAGCTAACACTATCAAATCCAACTTACTGTTGTTTCAGTGGGCTAACACTATAAAATCCAACTAAGCATGTTGATCAAAGCGGACATCATTTTCCTCTCCTCGAAGTGTAATTTGTTCTCGCCATGACCGATGAAGCGTGTAATTTGTTCTCGCCATGACCGATGAAGCTAATATATGCTCACTTGGTGTTAAGCAACAAGTACTCGTTCTATTGAGGGAAAGATTGTTACTAAACCCCAAATGAGCCATTCGTCAGTGATATCACGGCGAGATTAAGCTATTTTCAAATCAGAGCCAACCAGATTTGCCACTTATTCCTTAATACTACGTGTTTAGCGGAGAAACATAATACCAATTATATAGTCTTTGGTTTCACCCAACCGGACTCGAACTCACGATCTACCGCACTGGAGGCGAGCACACCACTTACCATTACACCAACGATGCGGTTGCATAATTTATAATATAAATGTATATTATGTATAAATATATACCAGCCACCTACAATATACATGTAGTACTTACCTATATAGTAATCCATTCATTAATTAACTATAAATTAACCACCTACAATATCCGACAAGGTAAAATCGTGACTAGACAGCAAAGTGAGCAAAATTAACAATTGCATGTTTATGATGCCAACAACCTTTTAACACTAACAATGAGGATTTCTTCGATTGATTCTTCGTTCCGCGATTTATTTCAATGCTTAATAATCAAAAAGGAGGCGGGTACGGATTTATTTTGAGTGAACATTATTTCATTGAATAATATAGTACAATTTAAAGGTGTCAAACAGGGATAGGTGACTGTAGCCGATTTTGACTATCTGTTTAGAATTAGACCCTTTGGTTTTCTTGCTCCCAAAAAAGATTTAAATAATTTGGCTTTCCAATCTTTTCATTGCTGAGCGTACATGATAAACACGTCGTGCGCACTAATTTAGATATCTACGTTTTTATTATGAATGAACTGATCAACTTGTGAATTCAGAAACAAGCAAACTGGTTATATAAATCTGTCTCGGGGTTTATTTGACATATGTAGTTCCAGAGCATTGATATTCTATTATTAATTATCTACCGTTGATTATTTCTTAGCAAATTAGCATATTGTTAATATATATTTATTGGTAAAGTTTATAAAATCTACTTGTATAATAGTTGGGAATTTCGAGGGCATTAAACACTATACACTTATTGACTGGTGTGAGGGTAATAGCAAGTTCATCGTTCCCCGAGACATCAATTATTGTCCACAAATTAGTGTCCACCGAAATGAAAAGTCATCAATTGTTTTATTAAATGATACATTCTAAGTGTAATTTTGGGGTGAACATTGTGTTTATCTGTTTTCTAGACATTTTCCATATTCTTTGGTAACTCAGTTGATAAATACCATGTCCACCTGACCTACATCAAGTACATTGTAATTGTTCTGGTTTTCTATTGAATGAGTGATCCTGTAATCTATTGTAACTTTATGAACTTTAGTAAAATTGTGAATTGTTGCTGTTTCTTAGACATTTCCATTTATTCTTTTTTATATGTAGCTGCTTCAAACCAACAAACACCAGTTTTTAAAGCTTGACATTTCTAATGTTTCAAAACAATAAAATTGATTAAGAAAAAACGAATACAATTTCAAAATTTTAACAAATAAAATATCACAGTTTCAGTAACATTTTTAAACAATTTATAAAGAACCTAGGTAAGGATAATTAATTTGTGTTGTAGTTTATGGTAATGTTAGAGCAATTATTGAACACAGGAAATTGCATTTGCGGTCTTTGAGATGCTGTATAATTCCACCTACAGTCAATGTTTTTGACAGAGTTTGTGGGAATATTTTCCTTATCATCATTAGATACGGTAGAAACTGCCATTTCTGGCAATATATTATCAAAAGTTACATGTATCATTTTTTAAGTCCTGAAGAATATCCTTGAATTCAGAATTGGTTAGAGGTTCAAGCTGTAATTTTTAGTCCACTTCGACAGTAGAACATGTACTTTTCTGTTGTTTATTCTCAGTTAAAGCGCGCAATGAATCGGAAAGAGTGTCTGACATTTTACGCTTAATGGATTCACCAGTATATCTAGAGTAGGTTTTCAAGCTTGCTTCGGATTTGTGTCCTGTTACTGTCATGATGTGTCTACTAGTAAAATTTCCAACATTGTCCAGTATATTTACTGATGTTGCCCTCAGGGAGTGATTAGTATAACACAAGGATAATCCAGCCTTTTCTGACAGTTTGGGCATTATGTTACCGATCATATTGTGTCCCATCGGCATATTATCATACCACTTGATTGAGTTATGCTTTGTTGATGGTCTTTAGAAAAACCGGTAACATTTATTACCACGTAAGTGTTTCATAAAGTACTTGACAGGATGTAACTCATCTGAAAAAAACCCAAATATACAATTTTTTATTATTTCAATAAGTATATGTATAAAATAAAAATACAAGTACCGATATTGCAGTAAATTTGATGGCCATTTCGACAACTTATGTGTTTATTTTTGTAATTCGTGTGTGTGTGTGGTTATTTTTGTAATTCGTGCGTGTGTGTGGTTATTTTTGTAATTCGTGTGTGTGTGTGGTTATTTTTTTTTTCTTTGCTTTGTTTGTGTTATCTTGGTCATTAAATCATTATGTTCACTACTTCCCCCCCCCCCTTTCTTTCATTGTGTACAAGGTTTTGATGTCAACAGCAGCCACCAAAAATTGTACATGAAATATCAATTACTAAAAATATAAAAATGCAAGACATCTTTTTCACATGAAATTGAAAATACTTTCTCACTACAATACTCTAGGCTAATGAAAAAGAAAAGTTTGTTTAGTATTATTTACATGATTTTCATGAACATTTAACACTCACCATCCCTTGCATACATTCTTGCAGAAGCAGAGTTCTCGTCATCACGATGATTCTTGGTAGGCTCATCATTTGTCATGTACACATACATCTTGCAATTAGAATCTGAGGTAGCAGCAAAGTCAGACAATTTTAGTTCATGAATATTTTCTAGACCTCTTCGCCCAAAATAGAGCATCAAGTCAACAAAAACCTTTTCTTGCAGCTTTATATTATTTTCACAATCAAAGTAACTATAGAGTTTCTTTAAATCTGCTATCTCAATGGGTGGGTAATGATCAATGTCCCCCTTTCCTTCTTTTTTCATGTCAGTTGTAACTGCTGAAAATACTTTGTCTGACTGACGAAAATCCTGGCCAATCAATCAATCAATCAATCAATCAATCAATCAAAAGTTTTATTTAAAGTCGGTACATTTTATAACAGTACAACATAAGCTCCCAAGAGCTTTTCAAACCGACATGCATAATAAAATTACATAAATTAAATATAGCACAATAAAACATGTCATGCAATACAAAATTAATACATATATGTATAATGTCCTTGGCATCCGCATCACTCAAGTATCTATTGATTCCATGCCGAATAGAAACTAAGCTTGACTTCTTGTACTTTTCACCGCTTTCTGTACGGGCTTCAGTGTAAAATGTGGACAAAATTTTATCTAGTTCCTCATTTGGCAGATTCTCGAACTCTTCCGTAATGTCTTTTTCACGTAAATACGATCTGAATGTCTGTAACGCCGACTTTGTGCCTCTTCTGGTGTTTTTTGCATCTTTTTCGTACAAAAGCTTTTCAAATGCTGCATCATCAACTGTAGCAAAACGTGTCTTAACTTCTGGTGGTTCTACTGACGCTGCTTCGTTCATTTTTGTTTACTAACAGTCGTCTGGTGATTACCGAAGTTCGCTAGCAAGACCGCCTCTGATTGGTTGAGGTTAAAAATGTCGGCCAATCAAATTTATCGATATTAATCAGACTACTGGTTTTCCCCTGTTACTATATTTGGGTACGTACTAACTGCAACATGAGATTTATTAACCTCACGCGCCAAATTGCGCGGTGGACATGTAGTTCTGTTAGAGGAAGTAATGAACCTTCTAAACCAATCAGAATTAAGAAAATTCATAGTCATTTATTAAATAATAACTGATCTATGCGGTGACACAGCAAGGCATACAATGTCGTCAGCGAGATATGGGACACAGCAAGTAACATTGAAAATACCTATCTTATTATTTTCTTCTGAACCATGTAGCTTATCATAGATAAATACAAGATACAATAAACCAGACAAGACACCTCTGTGTTTCACACCTTCTACTACATTGAAATATTTTGGAGAATGCTTAATACAACAGATCCATGTAGTGTCTTCTGTGTAATGTACGTAACGTAGTCAACAACAGGCTGCAGACTTTGTAGGTGAAAATTCACCATTTATTTTTGTTTCTTCTTATTACCTATATATCCTAATGTTATATTGACAGTATATATTTATAATTATGCATTGAACTGTAATTTTGTTCAACTATTTATCACGTGCTCTCTTATTAAGAGGAAAACAAAGAATGAATTTTCTTCATATACTACTGAACTCATTTTAGCATTGTCAGTTTTACAGTAAAAATTTCATTTTTACATTTTTAAAACCTGTGAAATTCCTAAAATTTCTCATATGTTAGACATACATATATATACACTGAATATTTTTAGAGAGAATTGTATATATATATATATATATATATATATATATATATATATATATATATATACGTCTGAAAATTAAACCAAACAGTGTTAGAATTAGATTTTAGAGCTGTCAAATTTTTGTTCTTCCCTCGACGGGATTTGAACCCACACCATTGTTACACTGCAGCACCATTCGCTTAGCCTTACGTCCAGCGCCCTAGACCACTCGACTACATCCACTCCCTATTGTCGAGGGAAGAACAAAAATTTGACAGCTCTAAAATCTAATTCTAACACTGTTTGGTTTAATTTTCAGACGTATATAATATTTAGTATTAACCTAGTATCCTTTAAAGTAACTTTGAGATCCAGTGGGACAGATATATTGTATGGTTGTCACTTGCTTCTAGACGTTTGTATAATATACTTTATTTCCTGTGACTGTATAGTGAATAATTCTTCATTATCCTATCCAATATATTAAAAATTGCTGAGTTAGATTGCTGTCAAATTATAATATTAAGTATATATGTACCATCTACACACGCTTATACACATGTCTTACGCCTATCCCTAGATTTGCCTTACGAGACAAGGTAACACTACGACTATTGAAGCTCCTTTTTTTAGGGAGTGGATGTAGTCGAGTGGTCTAGGGCGCTGGACGTAAGGCTAAGCGAATGGTGCTGCAGTGTAACAATGGTGTGGGTTCAAATCCCGTCGAGGGAAGAACAAAAATTTGACAGCTCTAAAATCTAATTCTAACACTGTTTGGTTTAATTTTCAGACGTATATATATATATATATATATGAGTTGTAAAACTAGTGTTCAATCCATTTGTATAAATTTAACAATGAAATATGTTTTAATCAGTGAACATTTTCTTCTTCGCAATCCTGAGAACTTGATTGTCAAAAATTTGCAAATTGCAACTCATATAGTGTTTTTTTTTTTTTAAATGCAATGAATTGATATTTTGAAATTAAGCTTTTATCTATTTAATTGTAATAATATGAAAAACATACAAATATCCCACTTTAGGAACAATTCCAAAAATCATAGAAAGTGTTTTTATTCTACTTACGTTATCTGTTTCCGTATTTCATACATAAACGACTTAGACATAAGAGGCTTCTATTTGAAATTGTTGCATTGTATATTTCATGAGATTTATAATAGAATGTGCATACATATGTCACGATTTATATATAATACATCGATGCGAAACAAATATCCGAAAATCGATACACTTAACATATTAGTAGTAGCAGCTGCTAAGGACATTTCATTTTTATTATTAAAAATCCATGTAGGCAAAAAACATTGAAATGGGATAACACAGTTATTATTGTCAATCTGATTTGATCCTTTTCTCAATTTAGAACTGTTAATCATAACTTACCGATCGAATACGGACGATGGTACAATATACAGAGGCATGATAGGGTTTGTCACTATTGACGTTAGACAATAATCACTCGTGTACCTTATGTGTCTAAATAAAAACGTTGCAGTGGCTTAAATAAGTGATAATTATGTAATACATGAAGCTCTCGTGAGAATGTATCACTTACCTGATTTATGTAGCTACTGAACAAAAATCTATGAAACTGCTCGTTAGAGTGTATTACTCAACCCCAACTGTTCTATTTACTGCAGACTCTGCTATATTGGAAGGTGGTGGGATCATCAGATACATACCCAAATGATGACTGTGTTAAAATAGGACCACGGATATGTTCCACATTTCGTAAGCACTTCCCGGTCCTTTCCTCATTCATGACTTATCACCGGGTTTGTAACTAGAGTAACACGACAGGTTCCACTAGTGGAGCAGGAACAGCTCACCCTTCCGGAGCACCTGATTTCACCCCCGGTTTTAATTGGGGTTCGTGTTACTCGATCTTTAGTTCTATGTGTAATGTTTTGTAGATCGTTGTTTGTCCTATTTGCTCTTTTTCTTTTGGCCATTGTGTTGTCTGTCCTTTTTCGATTAACGAATTCTGATTACCTCTTTGGAATCTTCAAACTGTTCTTCCATATTCGGCAAAAATAGTCAAGACAATAGCACCAAAGGACTATTCCAGTCAAGATTGGATTAAACTGGCTCAATGGTTTCATAAGAGAATATCTTCAAGTCACGTTTTCTCAAAATAAGCCTAATTTTGAAATTTTTGACAAGAATCAGCAAAACGCATTTTGTTTCAGCAAAACCCACAGTATATGTCATTATATCTTTCATTAAGATGGAACTACTCTTCAAATTTCAGCTAATTTGGCGGGGAACATGTGGTTTAATTAGTTCTAAAGGTGTGTTTTTCCGTATTAAGATATATTCATAGTAGCTTCAACAAGGATGGTTGAGATCAACTTTACTTGTAAATGGCACAGTGGTGTCAGCGAAGAAGCTGTATTGAAATAGTTGACGCCGGACAGACAGACAGACAGGCAGACAGACAGACGCACGCTAAGTGATGACAATGGTTTCTGATTAGGCATAATAATTAAGGATAGCCATAGATATTTCTTTTTTCCGCAAACATCTCTCTCCATAAATAGTTGTCTAGGCCTTGCAATGGTCAACGTCATTTCCACAGATTGCGAAAGCACGTGGGTTCGATGCCCGGTCGGGTCAAACAAGACAATAAAATTGAATGTAAGACAACAAACACCACACTGTCAGAACATTTCCAAAATCTAATAGATATATAATAGAAATAGTGGCAAAGTCTGATAGAAACATAATAGAAATAGTGGCAAAATATAATAGAAATATAATAGAAATAGTGGCAAAATCTAATAGAAATATAATAGAAATAGTGGCAAAATCTGATAGAAATATAATAGAAATAGTGGCAAAATCTGATAGAAATATAATAGAAATAGTGGCAAAATCTAATAGAAATATAATAGAAATAGTGGCAAAATCTGATAGAAATATAATAGAAATAGTGGCAAAATCTGATAGAAATATAATAGAAATAGTGGCAAAATATAATAGAAATATAATAGAAATAGTGGCAAAATCTGATAGAAATATAATAGAAATAGTGGCAAAATCTGATAGAAATATAATAGAAATAGTGGCAAAATCTAATAGAAATATAATAGAAATAGTGGCAAAATCTGATAGAAACATAATAGAAATAGTGGCAAAATCGATACCTCTTACAAGCATACACATGACCGTTTGTTGACCTGGCTTGATATATGCATTTTAATAATAAAAAGGGGCGGGATTAAACTAGTTTTATGGGAATCCTTACCTCACCTCTTAGTGAAATTGATACTTACTGCTTCTCCTATGAATCCGCAGTATTAATAGTGATACAATATATTCTGGATGGTTTAGAGTCGATATACTATATTCTAGTGGAAGGATATGTCTACATGTGTACTACCGGTATGCTGTTTCACAGCCGGAGACTTTGAACCGTAATGAGAGCGGGAGGTTTGGCGCCTTAAAATCTGATTCAACCCACCATTTCTTTAGAAATGCCTGTACCAAGTCAGGGTCATTACGGTTTTCACAGTTTTCCGGTTGTTGACTGATTTTGTCTGTTTATATAATTATGAGTTTTGACTTTCCCTTTGTAAGATTGTTCGGAGTTCGGTAATTTTGTTATTACCCTTATTTATTAATATAGCACTATTAAAAATCTACAAAAGAAAAGCGTGTTTGGTCTAGTACAAAGCAGACATTATCATCTCATCAAATGTATCTTGTTGGTTTAATAGTATATATCAGGATTTGAGTAATTTCGTGCGACGACTGACACCGGCCCCTGTGCCCAGTGTATTACAGGGCCTATGTGAGGGGTGGTCAACCGGTACATCGGTCCGGGGCCCAAGAAAGCCCGTTAATCTCTGGAGGGTGCCTTAGCCATAGACGTTTAAATATGATTTTTTTTCTTTTTTGGGGGATATTTTCAACTATTTTTAGTTTATTTATAAAAATAATTATGTAAAATTCACATAGACTTCTGAATTCATATCGTTGATCATCACTCACATTTACATTGTAACCAGGAAGGCCATCATTTCATTATGTAACATCTATTTACTGTTTATTACAAGCTTAAAGATTTATTTTACTTTGAAAGAATTTAAAGGTGAATGTGATCTTAAATATCGCATTACCCTTTCTCCTCATATTACCGAGTTATTTAACATACAAATGTTACCCAAGTGGGGTCACGTTTAGGATTCCAGAAGGTTTTCTCAAGATCTTGGTTAGAGTGATAAACATATTTGATATATTATTTTGATAGCAGTAGACCAGATTTTATCGACTTTAAAGCAACTTAAGCAAGTAACACTTTGCTCCATAACTGATTATGTTTGTCACTGCTTTGTTTAAAGTATATGTTATCTGGACATTCTGCTGCACAGGAAATAAAACATTTATGAAAGCTTACCAGTGGTTTTATTGGACCTCAAATCCTCAATTTTTTAGAGAAGTGTAACCATGTCCCCGGGGCCCCAAAGCAGTCTTGTTCCGCCTTGAAAAAGTTCTCTTGGAGGCCCTGAGTGTATATATTCAGAATGAGAGATAATCACTTATTGTCTCTTGTAACACGAATGCATTCTTTTCCTTTGATTTTTTCTATGGTTTATATACCAGAAAGTAAGCAACAGCTACGAACTATGAAATAATACACGCAGATACGCTTAACTCGGAAAACCATGGTAAAAATATGAATTGTATTCAAAGAGAGGTAACTCTAATAGTCTAGAAATATATTTTCTTTTGAAAACGTCAAGAAACCTCTTTGGGGGTATTTGATGATGACTGGAAGGTGTATAATAGTTTGTGCATTTTGAAAATGTCAAAACAGTATGTATGATGGATGAAGACGTCATTATGTCACATTTCATGTAACCAATCATATTAAGATTTGATCATTCTGTGTCATTTCATCAAATTGATTAACTTAGAAATTGAAGACTAGTAGATTAGATTAAACTTATTGAATTGATAACTAAATAGACTGACTTTTTTTTATTTTTGGTGTTTTAAAGCCACTTACAGCAATATTTCAGCAATACCATGGCGTCCAGTTTTAGTGGTGGAAGAAGCCGTAGTACCCGGAGAGAAGCACCGGCTGTGGGCAAGCAACTGGCAAACTTTATCACTTGCGGCTGCGGGTCGAGTGCACCCTTTTTGTAATTTACAAAGCCGGGCGCGAACCCACGTCGTATTGGTGACAGGCTTATATGAGTTGTTAGGTAATCCAACTACCTAACTCACTGAGCCCGGGTTAGCTAAATAGCAATAGTGAGTGAGCGAGTGATTGTTGTTTAATGGCAACTCGTCTATTTTTCAGCTATATCAAGTTAATTGTCAATGAGATGATGATGTGGTCCGCTTTGTACTAGACCAAGAGGCTTAGGTGGATTTTATAGTGCAAGCTCACTGAAACAAAAGTCTGCACTTTTTTTAAACATATTTTATTGTTCAACAAGAAACAATTGGATAGGACACAAGTTTCACAACTTAGAAACCTCTTCTCCAATACATTCATGAATTAATACAAAATGAACTTATATAATATTATACACATATTTCATATTAAGTGATGACATGAAAAAAACAAAAATAAAAACAAACAAAGACTAAAAATGTTGAGCATCATGCAGGTGGATTATCTAAGCTAAATTATACTTAATCGAACACACCCTTTCATCTTAATGACACGAACACACCAAACATTCAATTGGGATTTAACTTTCTAGTGGATTTATATATAAAGTGGGTGCTTAATTAAGGTAGTTAACATGTGAAAATATAGGGTGGAATCATTATTCTATTAACGTTCGGTAAGTATATTGCTTTTTTTTTATAATATTTTTGTTAAAAACTGTTATTTATGATATGACGGCTCGATAATCCAGTTGCATGAGGCTGTTTCGAAACTAGTTCATACGATCTTGATCAATAAAGTAAGACATAAATCTATTATTAACCTGTTACACATTACAAATATGACTAATTTACAAATATTTATGATCATGACATAGAAAAGCGACAGGTGTTTTTAATGTATTTTTGTACAGCCAAAAATATGGAACAATTTATATCACAGTTAAGTGTTTCATTTCCGAATAATAATAAATCCAATCAAATTCAACTTATTTATTTCAAATAACATAATAATACGCGATAAGGTAAATCTGTTACAGTGTAACAAGTAATGCTCTGCATTTTCATTAAAGTATCCACATAAACAATTATAATTTACAATTAAATTTGCATGATATAAATCTGCATTTAATGCACTGCATTTATTTCGCATTCTAGAGTGCAATACACTGAGAAAGCGGTCACCTATAGAATAATATTGAGGATTTCTCCTCTTAGTATAAAATATTTGCTGAAGTTTTAGTTTAAAAGAGGAAAACGTAGGAAGATTTCTAATAGTTAGATCCAAAGAATTCCATGCTTGAATAGTACATGGAAAGTAAGAATTTTGGTAAACAGACAAACGATTAAAAGGTACATGTATATTGTGACTGTTACGTAAATTATAATTAACGTTTGCTGCCACTAAAGGCGGAACTAATTCATATAAATAATCTGGTGCTTCTTTATTGACAATTTTGTAAAAAAGTAGCAGTTTTTTAACTTTCCTTCTTGTACTCAATGTTTCCCACCCCGTTTCCTTGTAGATTGAATCAAAACTAGCATATATAGATAATCCAGTCACTATGCGAGCTGCTTCTATTTGTATTTTTTCTAGACGATTACAATTTGCTTGTCCACAATTATCCCAAACTTCTGAGGCATATTCCAAAATAGGTCAAATGAAAACTAAATATATTTTTTCAAGATAATCCCTTTTTAACCTGTATTTAAGTTTTCGTAATATGTTAAGTTGCTTGGAAGTTCTTTCAATAAGTACATCAATATGCTTTGTCCACTTACAATCATTGTTAAAATTAACACCTAAATGTTTATGCATATGCACAGGAGATAGTGAAATATTGTTAAAGTCAAATAGTACATTATTTTCTAAATGCCTAGTACTAAAAATCATAATATCTGTTTTATTGGGATTGAATTTCACAAGCCATCTATATGACCATGCATTTAAATATTCTAAATCTGTACTTATTATTGTATGTAAATTTTCTTCATTATGTGCCATATGGCCAATACAAGTGTCATCAGCAAATAGTCTACCAAAGCTAGTCATATTGTCTGCTACGTCATTTATAAAAAATTAGAAAGAGCAATGGATCCAAGACCGACCCTTGGGGCACACCAGACTTTAATTCCCCAGTACTTGATATTGCATCTTTAATAACTACTCGTTGTTTTCGTCTTGAAATTGAGACATGTCCCCCCACTCAGACACATTATCCTGATTCCGAGCCAACCAGTCTTTGTTCTTTCTCCTTAGTTTTGCGTGCTTAGCGGAGAAGCAACAAATACAAATTTTATAGTCTTGGATTGACTGGATCGGGGATCGAAACCATGGTCTACCGCACTCGAGGCGAGCACGCTAATCATTACACCACCGATGACGTTATGTATATAACAATAGGATCGAACACAAGTTATGCTCACTTACAAAGGTCCTCTCCACATCTTTACATTCAGTAATATATTCTTTTCCCAGCAGGTAATAATGTAGGTTATAATAATTACATGTTATATTTTTAAAACAGACAGTGTGAAAAATGAAAAGGATTTTGATAAATGCTACAAATATTTTTTTGTTTTGTTTTTGTTTTTTGTTTGCTTGACGCTAAGTGTCTGCGATATCGTTGCGTGAAATTAATTTGAATCAAATATCTTAAAATTAAACAACTAATTATTGGCCACGACATTGTTTTATTCTAAGCATATTTTATTGTCAAGCAAATACACAGACAATGGATCAGACACAAGCTATAGCTATCAACTTAGGAGATCTTCTCCGTTACATATAAATCATTAAGAAGATCATATATTACAAAAACATAATATTACTTCGTTCATAATTATTTGAGAAAATGTTATAATACTGCAACAGATATTGTTATTGATGTTGAGTCGTTGTCGTCAGATGGATTAGGAGTGTATAAACATTAGATAAATCTGGTGTCTGTTATGTATCTGGCAACAGCTGCGAAAAGTGTACAGTTGTCATGATACGCAAAAGCTGAATTTCCATACAATATATTATTAATGGATGTATCTAACCCAAGATCTCTAATATTGTTCAACATTACATCTCTCTGGTTTACAAACAATTTACAGTGTAAGAAGTAGTGTACATTGTTTTCCACATAGTTATCACAGAACTTTACAATAACAAGACCTAAAAAGGTCACATTTTAAGCTACTACAATTTTGCCATAAACGTGTATGTAGAAATTAACAAAAGTTAATTATTTTGAAAACGAAAATGAGCTTTCCAAAATCAGATCTCCTATCAGAAATTTGATGGGAACCAATTAATGGATTTCTTGACCGACAGCGTGTTAATTATATTGCAAGATTTGATGAACTTCCGGTTATGCAAAATTGTATTCATGGAACTAAAAAATTCCGTATGTGTGGAATGGAAGTATGTAAATTATATGAAAATAAAATCAAGTAAAAACCGGGGGTGAACTCAGATGCTTAGGAGACAGATTTATAAAAGCAATAATTGCTTGTTTCTGAATCCTGTCTGTATTTACTATGTTTGATGTACTGTATATTCTGATTATTTTCTAAATAAATATTGCTTAAATTAATTCAGGTGCTCCGGAAGGGTAAGCAGTTCCTGCTCCACTATATAGTTTTGCTTTAATGAAAACTGACACAGTTGTTTCTGTAATAATGTTTTACCAATGAAACTATGACATTTATCACGACTTTGATATGTTATGTGATAAGAATGTCTGTGTGCAATGTTCGTGTATGATTTATGCTCATCTTAATTCTTATAGTTGTTTATTTATGATTATTAGACGCAAACAGTGGTGCCCCGCTGATGTTTGCCCTCGATATAAAGGGGTAGTTTCTTAATAAAATATATAAACTATTTACATGTTTCAGAGAGTAGTATTTTATAAAGAAGATCGCAGCCTTGAATGTTTTTAACGAGCCTCTCAAAACGATGGGTTGTGGTAGCCTGGTCCAGTCGGATATCGTTCAATGGATTTTTGTCTCTGTTGAGTCGTACAAGGAGGAAAAATGAAAGACGAGGGAGGCATGTTCCGTGATTGTCTCAAGGTGACTTTAGTATGCCTTTTTTTTATTAATAAATAAAAACGTCAAATCAAAAAGATAAAATAAAATTAGAACCTAAAAGAGTGAAAAAACACAAGTCTACATTTCTTATCTTTTAAGAAATATAGAATCTAACACCAGAGGAAGTATAAGATAGGGAAATCTCCGGCATTCGAGGGTAAGATTTCAATTGTTCTCTTCCACCCCAAAAAATAGGAACTGGCATATCTTTATAGTGAGAATGTACAGTTCCTAAATAATATTATCAAATCTAAGCCTCTCCTTCCTCGGAAATAGGATGTGTTTTTATTTCCGTGTTTTTATGTCCACTCCGATTTCCGCGTAAAACGATGTTAGGTTCGTCTTTACGACAGGTATCACATGTGGAACAGAAACTGCTAGCACTTCCGGAGCACCCGAGTTCACCCACAGTTCTTAGTTGAGTTCGTGTTGCTCGATCTTTAGTTTTCTGTAAAATGTCTTGTAGATCATTCTTTATCCTTTCGTCTTTTTTACTTTTGACCATTGCATTGTCTGCCCTTCTTCGATTAAAGTCTTTTGATTACCCTGTATGGTATTTTCAAGCTCTTCTTAGCAGGGTTTGGTTCTCCTGTTCAGGCTCTTCTTAGCAGGACTTGGTTCTCCTGTTCAAGTTCTTCTTAGCAGGGTTTGGTTATCCTGTCCTGCATGGTATTTTGAAGCTCTTCTTAGCAGGGTTTGGTTATCCTGCCCTGCATGGTATTTTGAAGCTCTTCTTTGCAGGGTTTGGTTTTCCTGCCCTGCATGGTATGTTGAAGATCTTCTTAGCAGGGTTTGGTTATCCTGCCCTGCATTGTAGTTTGAAGCTCTTCTTAGCAGGGTTTGGTTATCCTGCCCTGCATGGTATTTTGAAGCTCTTCTTAGCAGGGTTTGGTTATCCTGTCCTGCATGGTATTTTGAAGCTCTTCTTAGCAGGGTTTGGTTATCCTGCCCTGCATGGTATTTTGAAGCTCTTCTTAGCAGGGTTTGGTTATCCTGCCCTGCATGGTATTTTGAAGCTCTTCTTAGCAGGGTTTGGTTATCCTGCCCTGCATGGTATTTTGAAGCTCTTCTTAGCAGGGTTTGGTTATCCTGTTCGGGCTCTTCTTAGCAGGGTTTGGTTATCCTGCCCTGCATGGTATTTTCAAGCTCTTCTTAGCAGGGTTTGGTTATCCTGCCCTGCATGGTATTTTCAAGCTCTTCTTAGCAGGGTTTGGTTATCCTGTTCGGGCTCTTCTTAGCAGGGTTTGGTTATCCTGCCCTGCATGGTATTTTGAAGCTCTTCTTAGCAGGGTTTGGTTATCCTGCCCTGCATGGTACTTTGAAGCTCTTCTTAGCAGGGTTTGGTTTTCCTGCCCTACATGGTATGTTGAAGATCTTCTTAGCAGGGTTTGGTTATCCTGCCCTGCATGGTAGTTTGAAGCTCTTCTTAGCAGGGTTTGGTTATCCTGCCCTGCATGGTATTTTGAAGCTCTTCTTAGCAGGGTTTGGTTCTCCTGTTCAGGCTCTTCTTAGCAGGGTTTGGTTCTCCTGTTCAGGCTCTTCTTAGCAGGGTTTGGTTATCCTGTTCGGGCTCTTCTTAGCAGGGTTTGGTTATCCTGCCCTGCATGGTATTTTGAAGCTCTTCTTAGCAGGGTTTGGTTATCCTGCCCTACATGGTATTTTGAAGCTCTTCTTAGCAGGGTTTGGTTATCCTGTTCGGGCTCTTCTTAGCAGGGTTTGGTTATCCTGCCCTGCATGGTATTTTCAAGCTCTTCTTAGCAGGGTTTGGTTATCCTGTTCGGGCTCTTCTTAGCAGGGTTTGGTTATCCTGCCCTGCATGGTATTTTGAACTCTTCTTAGCAGGGTTTGGTTATCCTGCCCTGCATGGTATTTTGAAGCTCTTCTTAGCAGGGTTTGGTTTTCCTGCCCTGCATGGTATGTTGAAGATCTTCTTAGCAGGGTTTGGTTATCCTGCCCTGCATGGTAGTTTGAAGCTCTTCTTAGTAGGGTTTGGTTATCCAGCCCTGCATGGTATTTTGAAGCTCTTCTTAGCAGGGTTTGGTTATCCTGTCCGGCATGGTATTTTGAAGCTCTTCTTAACAAGGTTTGGTTATCCTGCCCTGCATGGTATTGTGAAGCTCTTCTTAGCAGAGTTTGGTTATCCTGCCCTGCATGGTATTTTGAAGCTCTTCTTAGCAGGGTTTGGTTATCCTGTGCGGGCTCTTCTTAGCAGGGTTTGGTTATCCTGCCCTGCATGGTATTTTGAAGCTCTTCTTAGCAGTGTTTGGTTATCCTGTGCGGGCTCTTCTTAGCAGGGTTTGGTTATCCTGCCCTGCATGGTATTTTGAAGCTCTTCTTAGCAGGGTTTGGTTATCCTGCCCTGCACGGTATTTTGAAGCTCTTCTTAGCAGGGTTTGGTTATCCTGCCCTGCATGGTATTTTGAAGCTCTTCTTAGCAGGGTTTGGTTATCCTGTTCGGGCTCTTCTTAGCAGGGTTTGGTTATCCTGCCCTGCATGGTATTTTCAAGCTCTTCTTAGCAGGGTTTGGTTATCCTGCCCTGCATGGTATTTTGAAGCTCTTCTTAGCAGGGTTTGGTTATCCTGTTCGGGCTCTTCTTAGCAGGGTTTGGTTATCCTGCCCTGCATGGTATTTTGAAGCTCTTCTTAGCAGGGTTTGGTTATCCTGCCCTGCATGGTACTTTGAAGCTCTTCTTAGCAGGGTTTGGTTTTCCTGCCCTGCATGGTATGTTGAAGATCTTCTTAGCAGGGTTTGGTTATCCTGCCCTGCATGGTAGTTTGAAGCTCTTCTTAGCAGGGTTTGGTTATCCTGCCCTGCATGGTATTTTGAAGCTCTTCTTAGCAGGGTTTGGTTCTCCTGTTCAGGCTCTTCTTAGCAGGGTTTGGTTCTCCTGTTCAGGCTCTTCTTAGCAGGATTTGGTTATCCTGTTCGGGCTCTTCTTAGCAGGGTTTGGTTATCCTGCCCTGCATGGTATTTTGAAGCTCTTCTTAGCAGGGTTTGGTTATCCTGCCCTACATGGTATTTTGAAGCTCTTCTTAGCAGGGTTTGGTTATCCTGTTCGGGCTCTTCTTAGCAGGGTTTGGTTATCCTGCCCTGCATGGTATTTTCAAGCTCTTCTTAGCAGGGTTTGGTTATCCTGCCCTGCATGGTATTTTCAAGCTCTTCTTAGCAGGGTTTGGTTATCCTGTTCGGGCTCTTCTTAGCAGGGTTTGGTTATCCTGCCCTGCATGGTATTTTGAACTCTTCTTAGCAGGGTTTGGTTATCCTGCCCTGCATGGTATTTTGAAGCTCTTCTTAGCAGGGTTTGGTTTTCCTGCCCTGCATGGTATGTTGAAGATCTTCTTAGCAGGGTTTGGTTATCCTGCCCTGCATGGTAGTTTGAAGCTCTTCTTAGTAGGGTTTGGTTATCCAGCCCTGCATGGTATTTTGAAGCTCTTCTTAGCAGGGTTTGGTTATCCTGTCCTGCATGGTATTTTGAAGCTCTTCTTAGCAAGGTTTGGTTATCCTGCCCTGCATGGTATTGTGAAGCTCTTCTTAGCAGAGTTTGGTTATCCTGCCCTGCATGGTATTTTGAAGCTCTTCTTAGCAGGGTTTGGTTATCCTGTGCGCGCTCTTCTTAGCAGGGTTTGGTTATCCTGCCCTGCATGGTATTTTGAAGCTCTTCTTAGCAGTGTTTGGTTATCCTGTTCGGGCTCTTCCTAGCAGGGTTTGGTTATCCTGCCCTGCATGGTATTTTGAAGCTCTTCTTAGCAGGGCTTGGTTATCCTGTTCGGGCTCTTCTTAGCAGGGTTTGGTTATCCTGCCCTGCATGGTATTTTGAAGCTCTTCTTAGCAGGGTTTGGTTCTCCTGTTCAGGCTCTTCTTAGCAGGGTTTGGTTATCCTGTTCGGGCTCTTCTTAGCAGGGTTTGGTTATCCTGCCCTGCATGGTATTTTGAAGCTCTTCTTAGCAGGGTTTGGTTATCCTGCCCTGCATCGTATTTTGAAACTCTTCTTAGCAGGGTTTGGTTATCCTGATCGGGCTCTTCTTAGCAGGGTTTGGTTATCCTGCCCTGCATGGTATTTTCAAGCTCTTCTTAGCAGGGTTTGGTTATCCTGCCCTGCATGGTATTTTCAAGCTCTTCTTAGCAGGGTTTGGTTATCCTGTTCGGGATCTTCTTAGCAGGGTTTGGTTATCCTGCCCTGCATGGTATTTTGAAGCTCTTCTTAGCAGGGTTTGGTTATCCTGCCCTGCATGGTATTTTGAAGCTCTTCTTAGCAGGGTTTGGTTTTCCTGCCCTGCATGGTATGTTGAAGATCTTCTTAGCAGGGTTTGGTTATCCTGCCCTGCATGGTAGTTTGAAGCTCTTCTTAGCAGGGTTTGGTTATCCTGCCCTGCATGGTATTTTGAAGCTCTTCTTAGCAGGGTTTGGTAATCCTGCCCTGCATGGTATTTTGAAGCTCTTCTTAGCAGGGTTTGGTTCTCCTGTTCAGGCTCTTCTTAGCAGGGTTTGGTTCTCCTGTTCAGGTTCTTCTTAGCAGGGTTTGGTTATCCTGTTCGGGCTCTTCTTAGCAGGGTTTGGTTATCCTGCCCTGCATGGTATTTTGAAGCTCTTCTTAGCAGGGTTTGGTTATCCTGTTCGGGCTCTTCTTAGCAGGGTTTGGTTATCCTGCCCTGCATGGTATTTTCAAGCTCTTCTTAGCAGGGTTTGGTTATCCTGCCCTGCATGGTATTTTCAAGCTCTTCTTAGCAGGGTTTGGTTATCCTGTTCGGGCTCTTCTTAGCAGGGTTTGGTTATCCTGTCCTGCATGGTATTTTGAAGCTCTTCTTAGCAGGGTTTGGTTATCCTGCCCTGCATGGTATTTTGAAGCTCTTCTTAGCAGGGTTTGGTTTTCCTGCCCTACATGGTATGTTGAAGATCTTCTTAGCAGGGTTTGGTTATCCTGCCCTGCATGGTAGTTTGAAGCTCTTCTTAGCAGGGTTTGGTTATCCTGCCCTGCATGGTATTTTGAAGCTCTTCTTAGCAGGGTTTGGTTATCCTGTCCTGCATGGTATTTTCAAGCTCTTCTTAGCAGGGTTTGGTTATCCTGTTCGGGCTCTTCTTAGCAGGGTTTGGTTATCCTGCCCTGCATGGTATTTTGAAGCTCTTCTTAGCAGAGTTTGGTTATCCTGCCCTGTATTGCATTTTGAAGCTCTTCTTAGCAGGGTTTGGTTATCCTGTTCGGGCTCTTCTTAGCAGGGTTTGGTTATCCTGCCCTGCATGGTATTTTGAAGCTCTTCTTAGCAGGGTTTGGTTATCCTGTTCGGGCTCTTCCTAGCAGGGTTTGGTTATCCTGCCCTGCATGGTATTTTCAAGCTCTTCTTAGCAGAGTTTGGTTATCCTGCCCTGCATGGTATTTTCAAGCTCTTCTTAGCAGGGTTTGGTTATCCTGTTCGGGCTCTTCTTAGCAGGGTTTGGTTATCCTGCCCTGCATGGTATTTTCAAGCTCTTCTTAGCAGGGTTTGTTTATACTGCCCTGCATGGTATTTTCAAGCTCTTCCTAGCATGGTTTGGTTCTCCTATTCGTGCTCTTCTTAGCAGGGTTTGGTTCTCCTGTTCAGGCTCTTCTTAGCAGGGTTTGGTTCTCCTGGTCAGGCTCTTCTTAGCAGGGTTTGGTTATCCTGTTCGGGCTCTTCTTAGCAGGGTTTGGTTATCCTGCCCTGCATGGTATTTTGAAGCTCTTCTTAGCAGGGTTTGGTTATCCTGCCCTGCATGGTATTTTGAAGATCTTCTTAGCAGGGTTTGGTTATCCTGCCCTGCATGGTTTTCTGAAGATCTTCTTAGCAGGATTTGGTTATCCTGCCCTGCATGGTATTTTCAAGCTCTTCTTAGCAGGGTTTGGTTCTCCTGTTCGGGCCCTTCTTAGCAGGGTTTGGTTCTCCTGTTCGGGATCTTCTTAGCAGGGTTTGGTTCTCCTGTACAGGCTCTTCTTGGCAGCGTTTGGTTCTCCTGTTCGGGCTCTTCTTAGCAGGGTTTGGTTCTCCTGTTCAGACTTTTCTTAGCAGGGTTTGGTTCTCCTGTTCGGGCTCTTCTTAGCAGGGTTTGGTTCTCCTGTTCGGGCTCTTCTTAGCAGGGTTTGGTTATCCTGCCCTGCATGGTACTTTGAAGCTCTTCTTAGCAGGGTTTGGTTTTCCTGCCCTGCATGGTATGTTGAAGATCTTCTTAGCAGGGTTTGGTTATCCTGCCCTGCATGGTAGTTTGAAGCTCTTCTTAGCAGGGTTTGGTTATCCTGCCCTGCATGGTATTTTGAAACTCTTCTTAGCAGGGTTTGGTTCTCCTGTTCAGGCTCTTCTTAGCAGGGTTTGGTTCTCCTGTTCAGGCTCTTCTTAGCAGGGTTTGGTTATCCTGTTCGGGCTCTTCTTAGCAGGGTTTGGTTATCCTGCCCTGCATGGTATTTTGAAGCTCTTCTTAGCAGGGTTTGGTTATCCTGCCCTACATGGTATTTTGAAGCTCTTCTTAGCAGGGTTTGGTTATCCTGTTCGGGCTCTTCTTAGCAGGGTTTGGTTATCCTGCCCTGCATGGTATTTTCAAGCTCTTCTTAGCAGGGTTTGGTTATCCTGCCCTGCATGGTATTTTGAAGCTCTTCTTAGCAGGGTTTGGTTATCCTGTTCGGGCTCTTCTTAGCAGGGTTTGGTTATCCTGCCCTGCATGGTATTTTCAAGCTCTTCTTAGCAGGGTTTGGTTATCCTGCCCTGCATGGTATTTTCAAGCTCTTCTTAGCAGGGTTTGGTTATCCTGTTCGGGCTCTTCTTAGCAGGGTTTGGTTATCCTGCCCTGCATGGTATTTTGAAGCTCTTCTTAGCAGGGTTTGGTTATCCTGCCCTGCATGGTATTTTGAAGCTCTTCTTAGCAGGGTTTGGTTTTCCTGCCCTGCATGGTATGTTGAAGATCTTCTTAGCAGGGTTTGGTTATCCTGCCCTGCATGGTAGTTTGAAGCTCTTCTTAGCAGGGTTTGGTTATCCTGCCCTGCATGGTATTTTGAAGCTCTTCTTAGCAGGGTTTGGTTATCCTGTCCTGCATGGTATTTTGAAGCTCTTCTTAGCAGGGTTTGGTTATCCTGCCCTGCATGGTATTTTGAAGCTCTTCTTAGCAGGGTTTGGTTATCCTGCCCTGCATGGTATTTTGAAGCTCTTCTTAGCAGAGTTTGGTTATCCCGCCCTGCATGGTATTTTGAAGCTCTTCTTAGCAGGGTTTGGTTATCCTGTTCGGGCTCTTCTTAGCAGGGTTTGGTTATCCTGCCCTGCATGGTATTTTCAAGCTCTTCTTAGCAGGGTTTGTTTATCCTGCCCTGCATGGTATTTTCAAGCTCTTCCTAGCAGGGTTTGGTTCTCCTATTCGTGCTCTTCTTAGCAGGGTTTGGTTCTCCTGTTCAGGCTCTTCTTAGCAGGGTTTGGTTCTCCTGGTCAGGCTCTTCTTAGCAGGGTTTGGTTATCCTGTTCGGGCTCTTCTTAGCAGGGTTTGGTTATCCTGCCCTGCATGGTATTTTGAAGCTCTTCTTAGCAGGGTTTGGTTATCCTGCCCTGCATGGTATTTTGAAGATCTTCTTAGCAGGGTTTGGTTATCCTGCCCTGTATGGTATTTTGAAGATCTTTTTAGCAGGATTTGGTTATCCAGCCCTGCATGGTTTTCTGAAGATCTTCTTAGCAGGATTTGGTTATCCTGCCCTGCATGGTATTTTCAAGCTCTTCTTAGCAGGGTTTGGTTCTCCTGTTCGGGCCCTTCTTAGCAGGGTTTGGTTCTCCTGTTCGGGATCTTCTTAGCAGGGTTTGGTTCTCCTGTTCGGGCCCTTCTTAGCAGGGTTTGGTTCTCCTGTACAGGCTCTTCTTGGCAGCGTTTGGTTCTCCTGTTCGGGCTCTTCTTAGCAGGGTTTGGGTCTCCTGTTCAGGCTTTTCTTAGCAGGGTTTGGTTCTCCTGTTCGGGCTCTTCTTAGCAGGGTTTGGTTCTCCTGTTCGGTCTCTTCTTAGCGGGGTTTGGTTCTCCTGTTCAGGCTCTTCTTAGCAGGGTTTGGTTCTCCTGTTCGGGATCTTCTTAACAGGGTGGTTTGGTTCTCCTGTTCGGGCTCTTCTTAGCAGGGTTTGGTTCTCCTGTTCAGGCTCTTCTTAGCAGGGATTGGTTCTTCTGTTCGGGCTCTTCTTAGCAGGGTTTGATTCTCCTGTTCGGGCTCTTCTTAGCAGGGTTAGGTTCTCCTGTTCAGGCCCATCTTAGCGGGTTAGGTTCTCCTGTTCAGGCTCTTCTTAGCAGGGTTTGGTTCTCCTGTTCGGGCTCTTCCTAGCAGGGTTAGGTTCTTCTGTTCAGGCTCTTCTTAGCAGGGTTTGGTTCTCCTGTTCGGGCTCTTCTTAGCAGGGTTTGGTTCTCCTGTTCGGGCTCTTCTTAGCAGGGTTAGGTTCTCCTGTTCAGGCTCTTTTTAGCAGGGTTAGGTTTTCCTGTTCAGGCTCTTCTTAGCAGGGTTTGGTTCTCCTGTTCGGGCTCTTCTTAGCAGGGTTTGGTTCTCCTGTTCAGGCTCTTCTTAGCAGGGTTAGGTTCTCCTGTTCAGGCTCTTCTTAGCAGGGTTTGGTTCTCCTGTTCGGGCTCTTCTTAGCAGGGTTTGGTTCTCCTGTTCAGGCTCTTCTTAGCAGGGTTTGGTTCTCCTGTTCGGGCTCTTCTTAGCAGGGTTAGGTTCTCCTGTTCAGGCTCTTCTTAGCAGGGTTTGGTTCTCCTATTCGGGCTCTTCTTAGCAGGGTTTGGTTCTCCTGTTCAGGCCCTTCTTAGCAGGGTTTGGTTCTCCTGTTCGGGTTCTTCTTAGCAGGGTTTGGTTCTCCTGTTCGGGCCCTTCTTAGCAGGGTTTGGTTCTCCTGTTCGGGCCCTTCTTAGCAGGGTTTGGTTCTCCCTGTTCAGGCTCTTCTTAGCATGAAGGTTATTTCAGAAACGTGTCATGCGCATTCATTTCTATATCTACGTTTTTATTATGCAAATTAATTTCATTTATTAATTTCTATATATAACGTTAAATTGCATTCACTGCGACAATTGTAAATAAATCTTTTCTATAGAATAGGATATGAGATGCATTTTTGTCTTTGTTTTTACATTTGAAAATCGTCCTGATCTTATCTTATAGGGCAATGTATTAGTATATTCTGTTGTGTGTACGTGATTCAATACACAGACAATGAATACGTGCAAACTATATACCCGTATTTAATTCCTTTCAATTAATTATTGATTTGCATGTCTCGAGCATCCTGTTGCACTTCATTGTACATGGATTATAATCGGTATACGTCACGATATTCCTGAAATACTTCTGCAGTTTGAATTAAAAATAACCAATCAATCAAAATCCGTATAAGGAATAGACCAGAACATTTTTTGACCACCCAGTGCATCATCCTTTCCTGTTCAATAAATGTGTTGCTCTAGATATATTTACATGCATGCATATGTGAATAGGAATGCGGAGATGATAATAGCATTCCCCACAGCGAAGAGCTCGTACATTTTGATTATTTAAGCAAAAAAAGATTTTAGAATTTTCTCACTTTTGCTTGCAAAGAGACACGAATGAGAATCTGAATTTGATAATAAATTCAAATTTATTAGATGAAAAAATAGATTTGAGAGCAAGCAGTATGGCTTTGGTTTCTGCAGCATAAAATGTAGCTGGCATATTGATAGCAAAGAGAGGCGACTTGCCGCCAAACAACAGACACAAGCATAACTTTATCGCCATCCTTAGAGCCGTTTGTTTATACACTGTATTGATGAAAAACGAGATTTATCATCTTACCATTTTATTGTTAGAAAAATGTTGATGAATAATCAATCATTATTTGGTTAGTAACAATATGTTTTATACATAAGAAGTTCAAAATGAAATGTAGGTTTATGGTATATGGGGAATTTAGTGAAATATCAAAAGATGGTATTTTAGGTCATATTAATATTTGAATAGCCGGTAATGAATCTTGTAAATGTGACCAATGCATTCCAAAAAGAATTAATATTATTTGGTTTGTTTTTCACAAATATTTAATACATTTTGTTTATGACAAAGATACTACAGTCGTACTCAGGATTCTAATTACTATACGCGAATTTTGAAACTTGCAAATGTTACCAAAAAGTTGAATTTTCTTTGGTTGATTTTCACATGGATTTTTATTTGTGACACTGAAAACACAGTCGTACATCAATATTTTATTAGTACACTTAGACACATGAAAATGTGCAACATGAGGTCACATGTAAACAGGATTTCTATGATAATCCTTTAATTTGGTTATGTACTACAGACCAAATTTGATTTATCTTTTTTTCTCAAGTATTTGTTTGCCTGTATATATAAAATATCAAATAGAGAGGTTATAAATGCTATGAGTGACAGCCTTAATCCTTGGTGGCGTATTTGTTCAAGGATTTAAGATATAATTTACGGGTGGACCCATAAACTTTACTCTCGTAAACTATATAGTTTCGATCGAATAAGTAATATACATAAATTTAATCAAATACTACCATTAGTTCTCGAACCGGATAGTATCAAGTGGGTTTAACACACTTAGAATTTAAGATTCTAATAGGAGGAAGAAATGAGAGTTCACTTTCAATTATTAATCAAAGATATTTAGGTATTTTTACTATTTCAGAAGTATTACAAACAACACATCATTCAGTAAAAACTGTTATTCATATTTCGCCCCTGATAGAATATCAGGTAGACATACTTTGGTTATCCTGTTTAGGCCATTTGGTTGTGTTGCTCCCAACCTTTTATGCTGTTTGGCTTTCCAATCAGTATGGGCGTACCTAACGAATGTTATTCCAGAAAACTCGACATGCGCAGTAAACTAGATATATATACGTTTTTATTTTATAATGTTATCTTTAAGAACTTTGTCTAAGCAACTTATCAGTGAACATAAAATAAATAATGAAAATTGTGTAATCCGACACTTGCATTTTCCGACATCCTGTGACACCCGACGAAAAGTTATCGTCCCAAAGTATATCTGGCAATTATAATGAAACCTGAGTATTCCGACATCCTGTACAATCAAACATATTTCACTGGTCCCTTGATGTGTCGTATTAAACAGGTTCCACTGTACTTACAAATGATGGATATGAATATAATTAGTTCTCTTGTTTTTATTAAAAAGCAATAATATAATTGTACATCTCATATAACTTAAAAGGGGCCCATCGTGGCCGTGATCATATGGTAGTTGGATTTACAGTTACATATGCAATGAGTGTCTATCACCACTGATGTGAGTTCGAATCTCGATCAGGGCGAGGTGAATAACAGTATGTGATAGAGTTTGTCAGTGACTTGCGACAGGTTGGTGGATTTCTCCGAGTCCTCCGGTTTCCTCCAGCAATAAAACTGACCGTCACGATATAACTGAAATATTTTTGAAAGTGGCGTTAAACACCATCAAACAAACAAACAAACAAACATATAACTTAATGATATATATACCTCCAATGAAACACAAAACCACAATCTGTTTTACTCGACAGCTTAACATATTGTCTATCGACATCACAAATAGTTCAAATAGTTAATCCTACAAGATGTGATATCGATGAAAGAGGATGTGGATGGGGTATCTTGGTATCACGATATTTATTTTTAATTTGCTCAAAATAACGGCAACTATAAATATATTCGTTGGATTTGACACTAACATTAGCTCGAACAAACGGGGTTTTGACGAATCACGACAGCAAATTCAGATATACATGAAGCTAATGGTAATAAATTAAGGGCTTTATCCCCGCATCATGAACATGTAGGAAAGTAAATCACATGTTACAATTGAAGGTATCAGATATTTTATTTTATTTTTATTGTTGTCCTTAAGCTATTCAAAAATAATTTTGATTTATTGATTTTCGATTGCATTAGTTTTCGTGGATGAACAGAAATATAGTTGAAACATGCACCTCATACACAAAGTATGCACTTCACGATGCCACGAATATCATGGTAGCAAAGACAACAACGAAAATATACGTCCAACGGATATCAATTACATTAGGGAAGTTTGAAGATGCCAAAAGGGTAAGCAGAAGACATAAATCGACAAACAATAGAATGACCACTGAAAGAAAAAGAATTTTAGACAAACACCGGTCTACAAAATACCTCACAGAAAACTAAAGATTGAGCAACATTAACACCACACAATATCCGGTGCGAACTCATGTGCTACGGAAGGGAAAGCAGTTCTATCTCCATCAACAGTTTCATAATATGCATTAATATCAACCGACGTCATTGTGTGATCTAATATCATGCCATATTATACCCTATCCTACATACTATTTAGTATCGACTGAGCGTTTAATAAATTACTACAACATTAATTTGACATTAACATGTTACCATAAACACACCTGTTAAATCAGACTCTTTGTACTGCATGCTTTATCCAGGTAATTATGTTTGGTACACAAAGGTGAACTTTCATATTAACATTCCAAATCGCATGGTGTCACTGCAGGGGAGGATGCAGGGGGGGCGGGGCGCATCCGGCGCCCCCCCCCCCCTAAAATTGGAAAAAATATGATTTTTTGGCGTAAAATCGTGATTTTTCACACGAAATATATCAAAAATTTTCCCGCCTCCCTCCGCTCGGCACAATGTTTTTAAGTTCACCCCCTCCCCCTAACGTGAAATCCTGGATCCGCCCCTGCACTGAGCAACTTTAAATACACATACCACTTAAACACCGTGTACAACAGAAAACGCAGGATCCCGGTATTTACGCTAGCACCACGGTAAAAGCAACACCGGCACCTCGGTATTTTTGTATTTCACTTCAGGAAAATCATCTATGCCGGGTAAGAAATCAGCATTTAAAATGAATATAACTTACGATTTCCAAGGAAAGGTTATTTCCATTCGGATCTATTATAACACTTCTTTTGATTTGTTAAAGTATAATTAGCCTAACTTTCTCGAATTTCCTAAGCATTCGTGAAAATGGAGCAAAGGTGTGTGAATTTTTTTGTCAGTTCGGTCGATTTGAATGATTATTTAGAAAATGATCGTAGTCACTCATATTTTAAAGGCATAATCTGGTCAATTAGAAGTCTCTTCATATTTATGCAAGATCTCGTAGTTTACAATTCCATAATAATCGAGATATTAGAGGAAACATCTATGTAACGCCGGATTACACGGTTCCAGTATTTAGTGACGCCGAATTACACGGTTTTAATATCATGTTTTTTGGAATGAATTATCTGCATTTCGAGTTAAATTTCGTTTGTTACAAATGCTGTATTATACTATATCGCGCAAAAATATGCATAAAAATATGCTTTGGTGAATTCCTACCATGCCACAATCATGAGATCAATATACGAACCACGCTATTGATGGTTAATTGGTATGTTTAGGGTATTCACAGTATTTGGGTACTTACCTCTCTCTGTACGTGTGTTTCTGTTATTTGTCCTTAACAATCTTTCTTCACATTTCACTAAGTATGTTATTATGTGTGTCATTTGTAATGTCGTGGTTTGCGATTTTGAACAAATCGTACGGTACGTAACCCACGTTTTATGAGTTCTTTATAAAAAAAAATTGATGCTTTGAAAAAATAAAACGCTGTTTTTATCAATGGTAAAATAATGACACACGTTGTGTAAAGGTAATATTACATTTTGTAAGCAGTTCATTAAGTCCTTATTTTACAATTCAAAGAAAATCTGTTGTTTCTTCCGCGCAGCATAGTAACTAAGAAACTGACCAAGCCAGATCGAACACTCAATATAATTCTGGTTTTTCTTTCAGAATCATGCTATCTTGAAGTATTTGCACAAAAGATTTAAGAGACAGGAAGGCATTAGCTCGACATATGCTGAGGCATGGAGAAAAACAATTTATTTGTGATATTTGCAGTAAATCATTCTATCGAAAAAATGAACTCAAAGAAAACATGTATACGCATAACGTCGCAATGGATCAAAACTTGCATGTGCCATTGTGTGTCCAACATGTGGACACTCATTCAAAACTGGCGGCAAAATGAGAGATCATGCACGAGCTACACATTCACAGTCTCTTTCATCAGGTCAAGTGAGTTCAATAATATTTCAGACTAAAAGTAATCTGAACCGACACATGAAACTACATGCAGGTTACTTTATAAAATGTGACAAATGTAATAAAGTCCTGAAAAGGACCAAGGATCACCCTACCGAGTGCAATATACCAAAAGATCAACGAGAAAGAAAGTTTGAGTGCATTATTTGTAGGCGGAAGTTTCTCAACAAACGGTATTTGAAAGAACATTTGAAATATAAACACGGCCCAAAACAATACAAGTGTCAGAAATGTGAAAAAAGAATTCTCATACAGAAAGGCTTTTAATGATCACAAGAACATTTGTTGCAACTAATTTCAGAACAGGACACAGAGAGACTATTGGTTACCAGCCTTTGTCATTATTCAGTGTTTTCAAAGTGATTGTTTTAATTTTACGTTTCTTTTTCGTTTACGTTCATCTTATTATCTTGTTTATTTACATTTTGCATGTATATTTAAAAATCATATCAAAAAGTTATGATATAAAAAAACATTTGCTTTGACCCGCAAAACGATAAAACAAAAAGAATAACCACATACATACGTCTCTGTGTCCTGTTCTGAAATTAGTTGGAACAAATTTTCTTGTGATCATTAAAAGCCTTCCTGTATGATAACAAAATGAAAGGTTATGGGTCATGCGCTTTGTTTATTACAATATCTGACTTCCGTGGTCCGCCAAATTAGATTCTACCCCTATTGGAAAAACTGTCGTTACAATTATTTTTGATGGCAAAACTTTGATCGTGTAAACGGACATATAGATATGAGAGTTTGGAAAGGACGCTGATTTGAGAATATCCTAAAATTGGACCGTGATTTGAGATTATGACGTCAGTGGACGCCGATTTGAGGAGTGGACGTCGATTAGAGACTGGACGTCTATCATATATATTACAGCGAACATCGAAAATTGAGCAAAAAACCCAAGAAGGTAAATTTATAATAGAGAGCAAATTGGTACGCGAGACAAATAAAAAAGAAAGAACTCAGCTTTTCTGGTGTCTTTTTCTCATGATGTCGTTTATCATAAAACACGACGTACAGGTGCCACTAATGTAACGGGTACTGCTTACCCTTCGTAACTCCTGAATTCACCCCGAATTATAGTGGGGTTCGTATTGCTCAATCTGTAGTTTTCTGTTTGGTGTTTTGTAGATCATTATTTGTCCTTTTGTCCTTTTGCATGCAGAGTAAAAAAGACCACATCATAAAATAGTTTGAATAAGCATGGTAATCACCACTGAAAACTTTCATGCAGAACATATAATTGCTGTTGTCTGAGTACGAGTACAAACATACACGTAGTCGAGAGGTTTTATAACGGGAAGACAAAAACGAGTAGTGGGAAGCAGAACAAAATAGACACAGAATTCTATGTATATTTGCTTTTAAAATATCAATTCTTTTAAAAGAAAATATTGTAAACTACATTCTAGACTCATTAAGGTATATGTCAAAGATACTTTAAAAACAAACAATACATTTAATTAAAATCAAATACATTACAAAAATGCATTGTACAAAACCAAGGAAGAATTACATGACAAATAATCTACAACCAGAGATACACGACACATCGTAGGATTTCTTCTATAGCTTTCAAATATTGAAGGATATATACAATCTGATTAATATTAGATCTCTCACTTACTCCCCTTTACTGATATGTCGCTGCGAAAAGCCGGGAAAGTGAGAGATGTGAATTTTAATCAGATATATTAAAGCTTCGTAAAAATCTTAAGTTTTCTGAATATATGGATGTAATTTCACGCTTTGTTTTGGATAAAACTAATTTATATTCTATATATATATATATATATATATAAGTGCACAATTTAACAATCGTCGAAGCTCATTATTTTGCATATCCATACATTACTAAACACAATCAGATATTACTTATACCAAATCTTCATTTTTCACAATGTTCATTCATAAAGAAATGTAGTAATTAAATCAATTGTTTAAAATGTTGAGCAAAATACTTTTTTTAACTTATGTTTTTTTCTTCATTTCAGTGAGATGGTGATCGACTTGCAGTTCCGAAAGGTGAAGGCTCCATTCGTAACCATGGTGTGTTTCGTCTGTATCCGAATTTCCCATTGAAGCCGGTGACTGGTTTTATTCCTTTCATAAACTGTGCATGACCGTCTGTTAGCTCAGAGGAATGTCCTGGAATGAAAATTCAAAATATAATAGTATACCACTCTAACAATAGATTCAAGAACTGCATTCAAGTTTAGCTATAGAAGAAGTGGAAGGTCATCGATATATCCGCTTTAGCTTCACGGTGACATAGCTTGTGTCACCGGTGGAACAAAGAATTGGAAAGTCCGTGTTGCTCACCTTTTAAGTTTTTTGTGCTGTCCTATTGTATGTCTTTACGTTCTGAATTCCGCGTGGGATGTCCGTTGCGATTTCCGCATAAAACGATGTTCGGTTCGTCTTTACCTCCAGTTGTTTGTAGGAGGGCTCATGTCTTGATTGCCTTGTTTGTGTTTGTTTGTAGGGAGGATCATGTCTTGATTGCCTTGTTTGTGTTTGTTTGTAGGGAGGATCATGTCTTGATTGCCTTGTTTGTGTTTGTTTGTAGGAGGATCATGTCGTGTTTGCCTTGTTTGTGTTTGTTTGTAGGGAGGATCATGTCTTGATTGCCTTGTTTGTGTTTGTTTGTAGGAGGATCATGTCTTGATTGCCTTGTTTGTGTTTGTTTGTAGGAGGATCATGTCTTGATTGCCTTGTTTGTGTTTGTTTGTAGGAGGATCATGTCTTGATTGCCTTGTTTGTGTTTGTTTGTAGGAGGGCTCATGTCTTGATTGCCTTGTTTGTGTTTGTTTGTAGGAGGGCTCATGTCTTGATTGCCTTGTTTGTGTTTGTTTGTAGGGAGGATCATGTCTTGATTGCCTTGTTTGTGTTTGTTTGTAGGGAGGATCATGTCTTGATTGCCTTGTTTGTGTTTGTTTGTAGGAGGATCATGTCTTGATTGCCTTGTTTGTGTTTGTTTGTAGGAGGATCATGTCTTGATTGCCTTGTTTGTGTTTGTTTGTAGGAGGATCATGTCTTGATTGCCTTGTTTGTGTTTGTTTGTAGGAGGATCATGTCTTGATTGCCTTGTTTGTGTTTATTTGTAGGAGGATCATGTCTTGATTGCCTTGTTTGTGTTTGTTTGTAGGAGGATCATGTCTTGATTGCCTTGTTTGTGTTTGTTTGTAGGAGGATCATGTCTTGATTGCCTTGTTTGTGTTTGTTTGTAGGAGGATCATGTCTTGTTTGCCTTGTTTGTGTTTGTTTGTAGGAGGATCATGTCTTGATTGCCTTGTTTGTGTTTGTTTGTAGGAGGATCATGTCTTGATTGCCTTGTTTGTGTTTGTTTGTAGGAGGATCATGTCTTGATTGCCTTGTTTGTGTTTGTTTGTAGGAGGATCATGTCGTGTTTGCCTTGTTTGTGTTTGTTTGTAGGAGGATCATGTCTTTATTGCCTTGTTTGTGTTTGTTTGTAGGAGGGCTCATGTCTTGTTTGCCTTGTTTGTGTTTGTTTGTAGGAGGATCATGTCTTGATAGCCTTGTTTGTGTTTGTTTGTAGGAGGGCTCATGTCTTGATAGCCTTGTTTGTGTTTGTTTGTAGGAGGATCATGTCTTGATTGCCTTGTTTGTGTTTGTTTGTAGGAGGATCATGTCTTGATTGCCTTGTTTGTGTTTGTTTGTAGGAGGATCATGTCTTGATTGCCTTGTTTGTGTTTGTTTGTAGGAGGATCATGTCTTGATTGCCTTGTTTGTGTTTGTTTGTAGGAGGATCATGTCTTGATTGCCTTGTTTGTGTTTGTTTGTAGGAGGATCATGTCTTGATTGCCTTGTTTGTGTTTGTTTGTAGGAGGATCATGTCTTGTTTGCCTTGTTTGTGTTTGTTTGTAGGAGGGCTCATGTCTTGATTGCCTGTTTGTGTTTGTTTGTAGGAGGATCATGTCTTATTTCTTGTTTGTGTTTGTTTGTAGGAGGATCATGTCTTGATTGCCTTGTTTGTGTTTGTTTGTAGGAGGATCATGTCTTGATTGCCTTGTTTGTGTTTGTTTGTAGGAGGATCATGTCTTGATTGCCTTGTTTGTGTTTGTTTGTAGGAGGATCATGTCTTGATTGCCTTGTTTGTGTTTGTTTGTAGGAGGATCATGTCTTGATTGCCTTGTTTGTGTTTGTTTGTAGGAGGATCATGTCTTGATTGCCTTGTTTGTGTTTGTTTGTAGGAGGATCATGTCTTGTTTGCCTTGTTTGTGTTTGTTTGTAGGAGGATCATGTCTTGATTGCCTTGTTTGTGTTTGTTTGTAGGAGGATCATGTCTTGATTGCCTTGTTTGTGTTTGTTTGTAGGAGGATCATGTCTTGATTGCCTTGTTTGTGTTTGTTTGTAGGAGGATCATGTCTTGATTGCCTTGTTTGTGTTTGTTTGTAGGAGGATCATGTCTTGTTTGCCTTGTTTGTGTTTGTTTGTAGGAGGATCATGTCTTGATTGCCTTGTTTGTGTTTGTTTGTAGGAGGATCATGTCTTGATTGCCTTGTTTGTGTTTGTTTGTAGGAGGATCATATCTTGATTGCCTTGTTTGTGTTTGTTTGTAGGAGGATCGTGTCTTGTTTGCCTTGTTTGTGTTTGTTTGTAGGAGGGCTCATGTCTTGATTGCCTTGTTTGTGTTTGTTTGTAGGAGGATCATGTCTTGATTGCCTTGTTTGTGTTTGTTTGTAGGAGGATCATGTCTTGATAGCCTTGTTTGTCTTTGTTTGTAGGAGGGCTCATGTCTTGATTGCCTTGTTTGTGTTTGTTTGTAGGAGGATCATGTCTTGATTGCCTTGTTTGTGTTTGTTTGTAGGAGGATCGTGTCTTGTTTGCCTTGTTTGTGTTTGTTTGTAGGAGGGCTCATGTCTTGATTGCCTTGTTTGTGTTTGTTTGTAGGAGGATCATGTCTTGATTGCCTTGTTTGTGTTTGTTTGTAGGAGGGCTCATGTCTTGTTTGCCTTGTTTGTGTTTGTTTGTAGGAGGATCATGTCTTGTTTGCCTTGTTTGTGTTTGTTTGTAGGAGGATCATGTCTTGTTTGCCTTGTTTGTGTTTGTTTGTAGGAGGATCATGTCTTGATTGCCTTGTTTGTGTTTGTTTGTAGGAGGGCTCATGTCTTGTTTGCCTTGTTTGTGTTTGTTTGTAGGAGGATCATGTCTTGTTTGCCTTGTTTGTGTTTGTTTGTAGGAGGGCTCATGTCTTGTTTGCCTTGTTTGTGTTTGTTTGTAGGAGGATCATGTCTTGATTGCCTTGTTTGTGTTTGTTTGTAGGAGGATCATGTCTTGTTTGCCTTGTTTGTGTTTGTTTGTAGGAGGGCTCATGTCTTGATTGCCTTGTTTGTGTTTGTTTGTAGGAGGATCATGTCTTGATTGCCTTGTTTGTGTTTATTTGTAGGAGGATCATGTCTTGATAGCCTTGTTTGTGTTTGTTTGTAGGAGGGCTCATGTCTTGATTGCCTTGTTTGTGTTTGTTTGTAGGGAGGATCATGTCTTGATTGCCTTGTTTGTGTTTGTTTGTAGGAGGATCATGTCTTGATTGCCTTGTTTGTGTTTGTTTGTAGGGAGGATCATGTCTTGATTGCCTTGTTTGTGTTTGTTTGTAGGAGGATCATGTCTTGATTGCCTTGTTTGTGTTTGTTTGTAGGAGGATCATGTCTTGTTTGCCTTGTTTGTGTTTGTTTGTAGGAGGATCATGTCTTGATTGCCTTGTTTGTGTTTGTTTGTAGGAGGATCGTGTCTTGTTTGCCTTGTTTGTGTTTGTTTGTAGGAGGGCTCATGTCTTGATTGCCTTGTTTGTGTTTGTTTGTAGGAGGATCATGTCTTGATTGCCTTGTTTGTGTTTGTTTGTAGGAGGGCTCATGTCTTGTTTGCCTTGTTTGTGTTTGTTTGTAGGAGGATCATGTCTTGTTTGCCTTGTTTGTGTTTGTTTGTAGGAGGATCATGTCTTGTTTGCCTTGTTTGTGTTTGTTTGTAGGAGGATCATGTCTTGATTGCCTTGTTTGTGTTTGTTTGTAGGAGGGCTCATGTCTTGTTTGCCTTGTTTGTGTTTGTTTGTAGGAGGATCATGTCTTGTTTGCCTTGTTTGTGTTTGTTTGTAGGAGGGCTAATGTCTTGTTTGCCTTGTTTGTGTTTGTTTGTAGGAGGATCATGTCTTGATTGCCTTGTTTGTGTTTGTTTGTAGGAGGATCATGTCTTGTTTGCCTTGTTTGTGTTTGTTTGTAGGGGGGCTCATGTCTTGATTGCCTTGTTTGTGTTTGTTTGTAGGAGGATCATGTCTTATTTCTTGTTTGTGTTTGTTTGTAGGAGGGCTCATGTCTTGTTTGCCTTGTTTGTGTTTGTTTGTAGGAGGATCATGTCTAGTTTGCCTTGTTTGTGTTTGTTTGTAGGAGGATCATGTCTTGTTTGCCTTGTTTGTGTTTGTTTGTAGGAGGATCATGTCTTGTTTGCCTTGTTTGTGTTTGTTTGTAGGAGGGCTCATGTCTTGTTTGCCTTGTTTGTGTTTGTTTGTAGGAGGATCATGTCTTGTTTGCCTTGTTTGTGTTTGTTTGTAGGAGGATCATGTCTTATTTCTTGTTTGTGTTTGTTTGTAGGAGGGCTCATGTCTTGTTTGCCTTGTTTGTGTTTGTTTGTAGGAGGATCATGTCTTATTTCTTGTTTGTGTTTGTTTGTAGGAGGGCTCATGTCTTGTTTGCCTTGTTTGTGTTTGTTTGTAGGAGGCTCATGTCTTGTTTGCCTTGTTTGTGTTTGTTTGTAGGAGGATCATGTCTTGTTTGCCTTGTTTGTGTTTGTTTGTAGGAGGATCATGTCTTGTTTGCCTTGTTTGTGTTTGTTTGTAGGAGGATCATGTCTTGATTGCCTTGTTTGTGTTTGTTTGTAGGAGGGCTCATGTCTTGATTGCCTTGTTTGTGTTTGTTTGTAGGAGGATCATGTCTTGTTTGCCTTGTTTGTGTTTGTTTGTAGGAGGATCATGTCTTGTTTGCCTTGTTTGTGTTTGTTTGTAGGAGGATCATGTCTTGTTTGCCTTGTTTGTGTTTGTTTGTAGGGAGGATCATGTCTTGATTGCCTTGTTTGTGTTTGTTTGTAGGAGGATCATGTCTTGATTGCCTTGTTTGTGTTTGTTTGTAGGAGGATCATGTCTTGATTGCCTTGTTTGTGTTTGTTTGTAGGAGGATCATGTCTTGATTGCCTTGTTTGTGTTTGTTTGTAGGAGGATCGTGTCTTGTTTGCCTTGTTTGTGTTTGTTTGTAGGAGGGCTCATGTCTTGATTGCCTTGTTTGTGTTTGTTTGTAGGAGGATCATGTCTTGATTGCCTTGTTTGTGTTTGTTTGTAGGAGGATCATGTCTTGATAGCCTTGTTTGTCTTTGTTTGTAGGAGGGCTCATGTCTTGATTGCCTTGTTTGTGTTTGTTTGTAGGAGGATCATGTTTTGATTGCCTTGTTTGTGTTTGTTTGTAGGAGGATCGTGTCTTGTTTGCCTTGTTTGTGTTTGTTTGTAGGAGGGCTCATGTCTTGATTGCCTTGTTTGTGTTTGTTTGTAGGAGGATCATGTCTTGATTGCCTTGTTTGTGTTTGTTTGTAGGAGGGCTCATGTCTTGTTTGCCTTGTTTGTGTTTGTTTGTAGGAGGATCATGTCTTGTTTGCCTTGTTTGTGTTTGTTTGTAGGAGGATCATGTCTTGTTTGCCTTGTTTGTGTTTGTTTGTAGGAGGATCATGTCTTGATTGCCTTGTTTGTGTTTGTTTGTAGGAGGGCTCATGTCTTGTTTGCCTTGTTTGTGTTTGTTTGTAGGAGGATCATGTCTTGTTTGCCTTGTTTGTGTTTGTTTGTAGGAGGGCTCATGTCTTGTTTGCCTTGTTTGTGTTTGTTTGTAGGAGGATCATGTCTTGATTGCCTTGTTTGTGTTTGTTTGTAGGAGGATCATGTCTTGTTTGCCTTGTTTGTGTTTGTTTGTAGGGGGGCTCATGTCTTGATTGCCTTGTTTGTGTTTGTTTGTAGGAGGATCATGTCTTATTTCTTGTTTGTGTTTGTTTGTAGGAGGGCTCATGTCTTGTTTGCCTTGTTTGTGTTTGTTTGTAGGAGGATCATGTCTTGTTTGCCTTGTTTGTGTTTGTTTGTAGGAGGATCATGTCTTGTTTGCCTTGTTTGTGTTTGTTTGTAGGAGGATCATGTCTTGTTTGCCTTGTTTGTGTTTGTTTGTAGGAGGGCTCATGTCTTGTTTGCCTTGTTTGTGTTTGTTTGTAGGAGGATCATGTCTTGTTTGCCTTGTTTGTGTTTGTTTGTAGGAGGATCATGTCTTATTTCTTGTTTGTGTTTGTTTGTAGGAGGGCTCATGTCTTGTTTGCCTTGTTTGTGTTTGTTTGTAGGAGGATCATGTCTTATTTCTTGTTTGTGTTTGTTTGTAGGAGGGCTCATGTCTTGTTTGCCTTGTTTGTGTTTGTTTGTAGGAGGCTCATGTCTTGTTTGCCTTGTTTGTGTTTGTTTGTAGGAGGATCATGTCTTGTTTGCCTTGTTTGTGTTTGTTTGTAGGAGGATCATGTCTTGTTTGCCTTGTTTGTGTTTGTTTGTAGGAGGATCATGTCTTGATTGCCTTGTTTGTGTTTGTTTGTAGGAGGGCTCATGTCTTGATTGCCTTGTTTGTGTTTGTTTGTAGGAGGATCATGTCTTGTTTGCCTTGTTTGTGTTTGTTTGTAGGAGGATCATGTCTTGTTTGCCTTGTTTGTGTTTGTTTGTAGGAGGATCATGTCTTGTTTGCCTTGTTTGTGTTTGTTTGTAGGAGGATCATGTCTTGTTTGCCTTGTTTGTGTTTGTTTGTAGGAGGATCATGTCTTGTTTGCCTTGTTTGTGTTTGTTTGTAGGAGGATCATGTCTTGTTTGCCTTGTTTGTGTTTGTTTGTAGGAGGATCATGTCTTATTTCTTGTTTGTGTTTGTTTGTAGGAGGGCTCATGTCTTGTTTGCCTTGTTTGTGTTTGTTTGTAGGAGGATCATGTCTTGTTTGCCTTGTTTGTGTTTGTTTGTAGGAGGATCATGTCTTGTTTGCCTTGTTTGTGTTTGTTTGTAGGAGGATCATGTCTTGATTGCCTTGTTTGTGTTTGTTTGTAGGAGGATCATGTCTTGTTTGCCTTGTTTGTGTTTGTTTGTAGGAGGATCATGTCTTGTTTGCCTTGTTTGTGTTTGTTTGTAGGAGGATCATGTCTTGTTTGCCTTGTTTGTGTTTGTTTGTAGGAGGATCATGTCTTGTTTGCCTTGTTTGTGTTTGTTTGTAGGAGGATCATGTCTTGTTTGCCTTGTTTGTGTTTGTTTGTAGGAGGATCATGTCTTGTTTGCCTTGTTTGTGTTTGTTTGTAGGAGGATCATGTCTTGATTGCCTTGTTTGTGTTTGTTTGTAGGAGGATCATGTCTTGATAGCCTTGTTTGTGTTTGTTTGTAGGAGGATCATGTCTTGTTTGCCTTGTTTGTGTTTGTTTGTAGGAGGGCTCATGTCTTGATTGCCTTGTTTGTGTTTGTTTGTAGGAGGATCATGTCTTGTTTGCCTTGTTTGTGTTTGTTTGTAGGAGGATCGTGTCTTATTTCTTGTTTGTGTTTGTTTGTAGGAGGATCATGTCTTGATTGCCTTGTTTGTGTTTGTTTGTAGGAGGGCTCATGTCTTGTTTGCCTTGTTTGTGTTTGTTTGTAGGAGGATCATGTCTTGTTTGCCTTGTTTGTGTTTGTTTGTAGGAGGATCATGTCTTGTTTGCCTTGTTTGTGTTTGTTTGTAGGAGGATCATGTCTTGATTGCCTTGTTTGTGTTTGTTTGTAGGAGGATCATGTCTTGTTTGCCTTGTTTGTGTTTGTTTGTAGGAGGATCATGTCTTGTTTGCCTTGTTTGTGTTTGTTTGTAGGAGGATCATGTCTTGTTTGCCTTGTTTGTGTTTGTTTGTAGGAGGATCATGTCTTGTTTGCCTTGTTTGTGTTTGTTTGTAGGAGGATCATGTCTTGTTTGCCTTGTTTGTGTTTGTTTGTAGGAGGATCATGTCTTGTTTGCCTTGTTTGTGTTTGTTTGTAGGAGGATCATGTCTTGATTGCCTTGTTTGTGTTTGTTTGTAGGAGGATCATGTCTTGATAGCTTTGTTTGTGTTTGTTTGTAGGAGGATCATGTCTTGTTTGCCTTGTTTGTGTTTGTTTGTAGGAGGGCTCATGTCTTGATTGCCTTGTTTGTGTTTGTTTGTAGGAGGATCATGTCTTGTTTGCCTTGTTTGTGTTTGTTTGTAGGAGGATCATGTCTTATTTCTTGTTTGTGTTTGTTTGTAGGAGGATCATGTCTTGATTGCCTTGTTTGTGTTTGTTTGTAGGAGGGCTCATGTCTTGTTTGCCTTGTTTGTGTTTGTTTGTAGGAGGATCATGTCTTGTTTGCCTTGTTTGTGTTTGTTTGTAGGAGGATCATGTCTTGTTTGCCTTGTTTGTGTTTGTTTGTAGGAGGATCATGTCTTGATTGCCTTGTTTGTGTTTGTTTGTAGGAGGATCATGTCTTGTTTGCCTTGTTTGTGTTTGTTTGTAGGAGGATCATGTCTTGATTGCCTTGTTTGTGTTTGTTTGTAGGAGGATCATGTCTTGTTTGCCTTGTTTGTGTTTGTTTGTAGGAGGATCATGTCTTGATTGCCTTGTTTGTGTTTTTTTGTAGGGAGGATCATGTCTTGATTGCCTTGTTTGTGTTTGTTTGTAGGAGGATCATGTCTTGATTGCCTTGTTTGTGTTTGTTTGTAGGAGGATCATGTCTTGTTTGCCTTGTTTGTGTTTGTTTGTAGGAGGATCATGTCTTGATTGCCTTGTTTGTGTTTGTTTGTAGGAGGATCATGTCTTGTTTGCCTTGTTTGTGTTTGTTTGTAGGAGGATCATGTCTTGATAGCCTTGTTTGTGTTTGTTTGTAGGAGGATCATGTCTTGTTTGCCTTGTTTGTGTTTGTTTGTAGGAGGGCTCATGTCTTGTTTGCCTTGTTTGTGTTTGTTTGTAGGAGGATCATGTCTTGTTTGCCTTGTTTGTGTTTGTTTGTAGGAGGGCTCATGTCTTGTTTGCCTTGTGTGTGTTTGTTTGTAGGAGGATCATGTCTTGTTTGCCTTGTTTGTGTTTGTTTGTAGGAGGATCATGTCTTGTTTGCCTTGTTTGTGTTTGTTTGTAGGAGGATCATGTCTTGTTTGCCTTGTTTGTGTTTGTTTGTAGGAGGATCATGTCTTATTTCTTGTTTGTGTTTGTTTGTAGGAGGGCTCATGTCTTGTTTGCCTTGTTTGTGTTTGTTTGTAGGAGGGCTCATGTCTTGTTTGCCTTGTTTGTGTTTGTTTGTAGGAGGGCTCATGTCTTGATTGCCTTGTTTGTGTTTGTTTGTAGGAGGATCATGTCTTGTTTGCCTTGTTTGTGTTTGTTTGTAGGAGGATCATGTCTTGTTTGCCTTGTTTGTGTTTGTTTGTAGGAGGGCTCATGTCTTGTTTGCCTTGTTTGTGTTTGTTTGTAGGAGGATCATGTCTTGATTGCCTTGTTTGTGTTTGTTTGTAGGAGGGCTCATGTCTTGTTTGCCTTGTTTGTGTTTGTTTGTAGGAGGATCATGTCTTGATTGCCTTGTTTGTGTTTGTTTGTAGGAGGATCATGTCTTGATTGCCTTTTTTGTGTTTGTTTGTAGGAGGATCATGTCTTGTTTGCCTTGTTTGTGTTTGTTTGTAGGAGGATCATGTCTTGTTTGCCTTGTTTGTGTTTGTTTGTAGGAGGATCATGTCATGTTTGCCTTGTTTGTGTTTGTTTGTAGGAGGGCTCATGTCTTGTTTGCCTTGTTTGTGTTTGTTTGTAGGAGGATCATGTCTTGTTTGCCTTGTTTGTGTTTGTTTGTAGGAGGATCATGTCTTGTTTGCCTTGTTTGTGTTTGTTTGTAGGAGGATCATGTCTTATTTCTTGTTTGTGTTTGCTTGCGCATAGTGGTGTCCAACATATATTCTTTTGTGTTTTTGCTTTGTTTTTCTTCGTCTTGTGTACCGTATGTTCCCAGTTTCTCTGGATTGTCCATTTTTGATTGCCTCTTCGGTATTCTCTAACGTTTATTTACTCTTCTGCAGCACCTGAGTTCATCATCCTACAGGTTATTTGTGTTTCGTGTTACTCAATTTTAAGATTTCTGTGTGGTGTTTTGTAGACAATGGTTTGTCTTTTTGTTCTTCGTCTTGTTGTCACGATATGACATAACAATTACTGACAGTGACGACAAACACCAATAATCCTAATTCTATGTTATATGTATAAAACGGGTATGCCAGTAACCTCAATAACTTGGCGCGAACCTATATCATCATTAGTTGTGGTTTATAGTTTATGACGTTTAACACCACTGTCAACAATATTTCAGTTATATCGTGGTGGTCAGCTTTATAGGTGGAGGAAACCGGAGTACCCTCAGAAAACCACCGACCTGTCGCAAGTTACTGACAAACTTGATCACATACTGTTGTATCGAGTTCATCTCGCCATGATCGGGGTTCGAACTCACAACTTTAATGGGGATAGGCACCGATTGTACAGGTAGTTGTAAATCCAACTACCATGCGAACACGAACACGACGGTCCCTACATCATTGGTAATAGGATAATGTATCAGACGATCGATCCTCAGATAAAATGACCTCATCCCTGAAAACATTTATTTCCGTAATATAACCTGAAATCCCTCCAACGAATGGGCATCCTCGATCTATCAACTGGACACGTGCTAGGCAGCACTGTGGGTTTAGCCCTGGGTATCGTCATCTATACCAAAAGCACTATATGATGTCTTAGACAAATGTCCAAGGCACAAGAATCGAATGCGTTATGTTCATTTATTTCTTGTCTGTTGCAAAATATAATGTAAATAAACGTTAGAGAATACCGAAGGGGCAATAAAAAAAACAAAGGACAATCCAGAGAAACTGGCAACATAGGGTATACAAGACGAAGAAAAACAAAACAAAAATAGGTTGCAACTTTATATGCGACTCTTAGAATAAAAAAAATCACGATCATCTAGACTCTTACATCTCAGAATCTAGATCTAAGCGTCATACAATTGTTGAACAGTTAGTCATGGTCTATTATGCAAAAGGCTGAGAATTGCTAGATAATATTCCTTATAGTACTCATTATCTCACTTAAAACGTAGTCAAATGGCTTTTTCTGCTATTTTTAAGGTATGTGTGTTTATTGAGCACCATTTCTTACTCTGAAATACCAATCAGCCAGAACATATCTACTCTTTTCACGAGGAGGATCGTGAATAATTACTGTTCATTGGGAAAAACAGATGACGAAACCAAACGTTGACTGTTCGAAGAGAGATCTCGTAAGAACTATGCCCGCGGTAAACCAAGACTAATTCCCAGTAAAACGAAAGTTCGTAATTGGTTTAACTATATTGTCTGTCCATATTATGAAGGTACATTAAGCAACTGCATATATTGCTGACTTACCGGCACCAAACTGGTTTCTCAGAGATAAATACTGGTAACCTGTTCCTTGTTCGTGAAAGTAATCTAAAACTGGTCCTTCTATGGAAGTTCCTCCTTTATCATGCTGAAAAAAAGGGGAAAAAACAATTCACTATTGTATAATGATTATGCCTGTCTCATCTTTAAAGATCGATGGGCTGTCGTGGGTGTGTTCGTATCATAGTTGGATTTACATCTTCCAGTTAGTAAGAATGGATATTGATTTAAATGAACTTGTGAAACCCACAGACCTGACGCAAGTAACTGACAAACTTTATCACATAATGTTGTATCGAGTACACAAGCGAAATTCGAACTCACAAGTTTAGTGGTGATAGACACTGATTTCATGTGTAGTTGTAAATCCAACTACCATATGATCACGGCCACGACGGCCCCAATTAGCATTATAAAAATTCATCTAAGGGTGTTGGTCAAATACAAAGCGGACATCATTAATCATCTCATCGAATGTAACTTGTTCTCGCCATGATATAGCTGAAAATTTGGTGTTTAACACCAATTACTCATTCATTCACTCATAAGAAACAACCTGTATTATTTTTTTAAATACACGTCATTGAAATAAAAGTATTCTAATTTTAAGTGTGTATTTTGTAAGTTACATGTTATAAGTAAATCAAAAAGTTTTCAATAAACATCAAATGATAGCTCTACTGAACAGCAATTCACCAAAACTTCTCAATATCGTTGTCAATTTTATGAATAAATGCATGTCCAAGAGAAATTCATCCTAGTCAACGTTTATATAACAAATAAAATGAGTACATTTTCACTCTATATATATATTTATATATGTACATATGCAAGCTGATGCGACTCGCTCCCACATGTATTGATATTATATATACATTACATGTATATCTTTCTTTATGTGTCATAACCATCTATTGTAAATGTGTTAGTACCAATAAATAGTGTTATAGATACTGTAGAGGATTTAAATGTCTTTCATTTGCTTGATTTGTAACACAAGATCAATTTATACACTTTTTATTTAAATTATTCAGTAAAATATCTATAGACATTAATATGTTTTCTAATTTAAACAGGTTTTATCACAATATCATTTGAAATGTGTTTTGTTATACGATATAGTTTATGACTACACTTCAATTAAAGGGAAATAACTATATCTGTCTAGACATGTTATTATGTATACTGAACCGAATTATATATCAATATGTTACATTAGAAACTACTATTGAAGACCATACAGTTATATGTAACAATGGTAAGGAGTCGGATTATCTCCCCTTATAGATGTTCCTTTTATCACATTTCATACGGTTACAAGTCTTATACATATTGCTTTAAAATATCTTAAAATAAAAGAAACTAACCAGCTTCCCCATATACACACGATATACCATATAGAGTAACTTTACATAAGAACAAAAGCGTGAAACACGCCCAACTTTATATCGACCCTCTGAAGAACATCGTACAAGGCATACTTGAGTAAGAAACCAACACATTTTCGACAGACTATTTGTGATAGATGGAGCAGGTCAGCCTTAGGAGGTGTGGGGCTCAATTGTTCTGTGTAAATTTTGCAGTGAGTTGTTGTGTGTACTTGAACAACCGAGATTAAATAGCTCCAGCGCGGAACCCAACTGGGAGCAAATGGTCCAATTTGCTGATGACCGGCCCTGTGATAGAGTATCATGTATATTAAGGAAAATAACAAATTTAGCAATATATAAAAATTGTGTAGAAATACGGGTGGTATCAGACAACCGGATCAACGACCTTTGGCTATTACCAAAAAAAAACAAATATAGATATCGAGTTCGGTAGGGGCGAAAAAAAAGCTTTTTTGTAAAAATAGCTACAATGTGCCTGCTCTTTTTCGAAATCTATAAATGTTCCCTTTAGCGTACAAGGAACATGGAACGTGACATTTAAAATAATAACTGTATTTACTATTTAAGTTCAAGAGATAATTAAAAATATTTCCCCCTTATCGATTGATGATAAATTGTCAATTTAAATAACAATAGATCACATATTCAAACGTTGCCAATTTAAATATACCTTAAAACTACAATATATACTTGAACAAGGAGAAATTTGTTATATATTAGGTGTTAATATTTTCGCACCTCCACGGGAGGGGAGTGTTAAACTTAGATATACATGTAGCTTTAAAATAATTTCAAATTTAATAAGTTGAATTACGCTTTATTATGCCATACTGTCTCACGCAGAGATTTGTAGGGGTTGTGTGTTTGGTATTGTTACTGCCATGATCCAACATGACCCGCTTAACACTATTTTCTTATGCTAAATGACTCACTTAATACTCTTTAAATCAATATCCGTATATTGATAATATGAATTAAATAATAAAGTGGAAAACATACCACACTGTCGTAGAAATTCCAAAAACTAATCGACAACTCATAGAAACAGAGCCAAGATCAACACCCCTCACATAAATATACATGACCGCTCACTTTGATGGCTTGGTACGGCACCCAGATAAAAAGTGGCGGGGCTAAATTAGTTAAAATTATGGGCAAAAATCTAATAAACCATGGGGTATAGACGATGTATCCTCCCGACTACAATACTGTCTTATAAAATGTAGTAGGATTAATGGATTACCTCCCTTCTTAGTGAATTGATGCGGTGTTTTCCACGTGTGAGTAACGTACCAACCCTCACACATAACTGGGTGGGCAGTGTTGTTGTAAAAGAAAGCGGTGTCCTAATCTTGCATTAGGAAGGAAGAAAAAAAGCCATAAACGATAGATAAAATATATTATGTCATGTTAGCTTTATCATGACAGAGGTTCTCTTAGGTCAACGTTTGAAGATTACAAAGCACTTGTATTACGAGATCATTAGATCGTACTTAAGCTATCTGAACCCCCCAGACATATAAATTATAGACAGTGTTATCTGAACCCCCCAGACATATAAATTATAGACAGTGTTAGTGTCTCAATATGTTACACAGATTTTTCAGATTTTCAGTCGAGTAAAATAAGTATTATCGAGAAATTTGTGGCGGTAAAACAATGGTTCAGCATAGAGAAAGTGTAATGATTCCTTGTAGAACATAACATACCTAAAAGAAACTAAACTCCTGTATTATAAATACGAATAGAGTCTACCATTGTTATTAAGCAAATTGGCACAAAAAATAAATACCGTTTCACACTAAAGAACTAAATCGGTACATTCACTGCTGTTAATCAATTGACAGTCACTGTAGGGTTAGGGTTATGGTGTTTAACGCCACTTTCATCAATATTTCAGTTATATCGTGGCGGTCAGCTTTATTGGTGGAGGAAACCGGAGTTTCCGGTGAAAATCACCGACCTGCCGCATGTCATTGACAAACTTTATCACAAAATGTTGTATCGAGTACACCTCGCATGAGCGGAATTCGAACTCACAACTTTAATGGTGATAGGCACTGATTGCATTGGTAGTTATAAATCCAACTTTCATTACTATATTGTGATTTGTGTTTTATCGGGCTATATTACCATATTGCAAATAATCCTATTGCAGAAAAACATGTTTTAAATGGCTTTTAATGCCGAGAAAATGGATTAAATGGGTTTAAACAGTCGGTAATAGAATATGTTATATAACGCAAACAAACACACGTCATTTTATTAAAAGTAAGAGTTTTTTAATATACACCTGGATGACGTAAGTTATTATCCAATTATTTTCTACTTCGACATGGCTGACTCTGAATGCATCATAATAACACTGCAGCCATTTCTATTCAAAATGCCAAGTGTATGTATTTCTATAACCTTCCTTGTATGAGAGTTTTCACAAAACTATAACTATATTTTTTTGTAAAGAATAAAATAACTTTGAAACCATAGGGTATATTTCCATATGGAGGGTTAGGATTATGGTGTTTAACACCACTTTCAACAATATTTCAGTTATATCATTATAATAGGAGGTACTTCTTAAATTTTAGGAGGTACCTAAAAAATTAGGCTGAGGGCCCGTAAGGGGTCCAGGGGGCGGAAGCTCCTGAAATCTAGCATTTTGTGGACCAAAAAATGTACTTCAGAGACTGCAAAACATTAAGTGTTTATGAAAGAAAAATCCCATTAACTTTAGAGTTCAGATTTCACCAAGAGTGAAGACCATGCCTGGTTTTTGACCGGGGTCTTTTAATTTTGATACATTTGAGATCAAAGTCAAAAATGTGTCCATTGCCCGTTCTCATTTTTGACACTTCCGGTCAACTTTTAAGTACCTAAATAATAAAATATTGTATTATTTATTTCTTGAAAAGATAGATCTTAACAATAGCTTTTAGAATCCGTTTAGATTTTTATCCTAGGTTGAGTACTTTTCAAGATGTGATCTTTCAAGTACCCATTTTGGGCTTACTTCCGTGTTTTCCCACTTCCGCGTTTTAGACCTTCCCATTACAATGCAATTCGTATTTGAGCCATGTCCGGTCCTTTTTCAAGATTTCTAGTAATTTTCTATCCCTTATCTCCTCGTACCCACTTTTAAAAATGTTTTTCAGCACACTTTCATTTCTGTGAACAACCGCGGTAGGGCCCCGTCAAAATATGTAAATAAATTAGCCATAGGTTTTGGGTTTTTTTTTATACCGGAAGTTAAACAATATGGACTGAGTTAAGCAACAAGACAGTACGACCCTGGGTTTTAAATGGATAAAAAAAATCGCACAAAATATTATGTAGTCATATATTCATAATAATCATACTTATATTAGTGGAGATTACACTAAATTGTGTTTGAACATAATTTATAATCGGTCATTTTTTTATTTTGAAATGATGTAAGCTTTGTTCCGGTCCGAGTTTTACACAAGGATGAAAAGATATTGGGGCGAAAACATATCTATTTACCGCATGCACAAACTGCTATTTACGATTCTAAGGTAAAGTTATTTTTAAAACAGGGAATATCCCATCAACTTGGTCGTGACGCAGTTGTTCGATTTGAATGCGAGAATTCAGCAATTGACGTGATCATTAATTTTTTATGAAAAATATTCCACAAGCCTATCGACCATCGTACTTGTGGTTTTGACCACCGCTAATTTTGGGGGGTTCAGTAATTTCTACCGGTACTATACACGATCTCAGACGGGTAAAAGTACCGGGTACCGGCCCACTTTGAAACCCCTGACACCATAAAGTCAGGTTGTCATCATATAATTGACAAACTGCTGATAGTGACGATAAATGTCAGAAATCTGCGATCCAACCAATCAACATGCAATTAAAAAATGTTTTAATTAAAACTGTTAATATCTGCTAGTTAATTAAAGATTCGTTTATAAGTGAAGACTTCCTAATATTACACATAAAGCCCACTGATAACTAACTACACTCAACATATTCACAAATTAAAGTTGAGGAGCATTAGATTAAATTGAATAAAATTTAAATGTCATTCGAGTGATTTCTTGATAACAGACAAACAGACAATTGAGAAACAAACATGACATCGATTTAAATGGGAGATGTATTGAATAGTTTATCTAACTGTGGTTCGTTTCTTGTGTCATGTGCGGGAGTTCGATTTGAATCTTAGTATTTATTCAAACAATTCGTCCAATAACACTTCACTGATTTAATTTATCAAAGGGTAAATAAAACCGTCTTTTAATTTATATATGTTGTCAATACACATTGCGTTGAACAAACAAGAATGGGTATTTTTCAACTATTGATATTTGTGTAATGAAATCTGTTTTATAAGCTAGAATTCTCAGTATGCTTAACCAATTCCTTTTTACACGAAATGTTGTGGATTGAAAATAACTAATTCAATTTTAAAGATAAACAGGATGAAATTGCAATGAGCAGCAAGATAAAGTTGTATTAAGAGAACTGTCGTTTTATTCTATGATGGGGTTATGCTTGCCCAAAGCCAAGACTTAAGGTTTCAAAGTTGTATGCCGTGGTCTTTTTATGGTCAATGAGTGAAGGTGGGAGGTGATTGTTCGTTTTGTTGATATTGGTGGAATTGTTGACATCACTGCTTAGAGGTGATTGTTCGGTTTGTTGATATTGGTGGAATTGTTGACATCACTGCTTAGAGGTGATTGTTCGGTTTGTTGATATTGGTGGAATTGTTGACATCACTGCTTAGAGGTGATTGTTCGGTTTGTTGATATTGGTGGAATTGTTGACCATCTCTGTTTAAACTTTTTCTTTCATAATTTGAGATTTGTCCTAAAATTTATCGATCTCAACAATAAGAAGTTATTAGAAGGAATACACTCTTGTATTATATTTAGCAGGAATTCAATGCGCATGAATATTGGTTAGAATGGTGTTTCATGCCACTTTCAACAATGTTTCAGTTATATTGTGGCGGTCAGTTTTATTGATAGAGGATACCAGAATAACCGGAGAAAACCACTGAGATGTCGCAAATCACTGACAACTTTATCAAATAAGGTTGTATCGAGTTCACCTCGCCATGAGCGGATTTCGAACCTAAAACGTTAGTGGTGATATACACTGATTGCATAGGTAGTTGTAAATCTAACTACCATACGATCACGACCACGATGTAGTGTGAAATGGTATCATTAATCCCAGGGTGTGAAATGGTACTATTCAGTCAAGAGTTAAAAATGGCATAAATCCCAGGGTATGAAAGGCTAGGAAATCCCAAATTGTGAAATATATCATAAATCCCTGGATGTAAAACGCTACCATCGATTCAACGATGTGAAGCGCAACCATAAATCCCGGTGTGTGAAATAGTACCACAATAACAATGTGTGAAATAGTACCATAATCCCTGGATGTGAAATAATACCACCACCATCCCCAGGATGTGAAATGGTACCATAACCCCTTGATGTAAAATAGTACCATAATCCCAGGATGTGAAATGGTACCATAATCGGGAAATCACAGGGTGCGAAATGGCAACATTAATCACATGGTGTGAAATTGCAACATCAACCAAAGGGTGCGAAAGTGTACCATAAATCGCAGGGTGTGAAATGGCAACACCAATCACAGGGTGTGAAATTGCAACATCAATCACAGGGTGTGAAATGGCAACATCAACCACAGGGTGCGAAAGTGTACCTTAAATCGCAGGGTGTGAAATGGCAACATCAATCCCAGGATGTGAAATGGTACCATAATCGGGAAATCACAGGGTGCGAAATGGCAACATCAATCACAGGGTGTGAAATTGCAACATCAACCAAAGGGTGCGAAAGTGTACCATAAATCGCAGGGTGTGAAATGGCAACACCAATCACAGGGTGTGAAATTGCAACATCAATCACAGGGTGTGAAATGGCAACATCAACCACAGGGTGCGAAAGTGTACCTTAAATCGCAGGGTGTGAAATGGTACCATATTTTAGCCCAGGGTGTTAAAAGATATAATCAATCCCGGATGTTAAATAATACCATATCCCCAGTGTGTGAAATAGTACCATATCCCCAGTGTGTGAAATAGTACCATATCCCCAGTGTGTGAAATATAGTACCATAATCCCCAGTGTGTGAAATATAGTACCATAATCCCAGTGTGTGAAATATAGTACCATAATCCCAGTGTGTGAAATATAGTACCATAATCCCAGTGTGTGAAATATAGTGCCATAATCCCAGTGTGTGAAATATAGTACCATAATCCCAGTGTGTGAAATATAATACCATAATCCCAGTGTGTGAAATATAGTACCATAATCCCAGTGTGTGAAATATAGTACCATAATCCCAGTGTGTGAAATATAGTACCATAATCCCAGTGTGTGAAATATAGTACCGTAATCCCAGTGTGTGAAATATAGTACCATAATCCCAGTGTGTGAAATATAGTACCATATCCCCAGTGTGTGAAATATAGTACCATAATCCCAGTGTGTGAAATATAGTACCATAATCCCAGTGTGTGAAATATAGTACCATAATCCCAGTGTGTGAAATAGTACCGTAATCCCAGTGTGTGAAATAGTACCATGATCCCAGTGTGTGAAATATAGTACCATAATCCCAGGGTGTGAAATATAGTACCATAATCCCAGTGTGTGAAATAGTACCATAATACCAGTGTGTGAAATGTAGTACCATATCCCCAGTGTGTGAAATATAGTACCATATCCCCAATGTGTGAAAAATAGTACCATAATTCCAGTGTGTGAAATAGTACCATAATCCCAGTGTGTGAAATAGTACCGTAATCCCAGGGTGTGAAATAGTACCGTAATCCCAGGGTGTAAAATAGTACTACAATCCCAGTGTATGAAATAGTACTGCAATCCCAGGGTGTGGAATGGTAACATAGCCCCAGGGTGTGACATAGTACCATAATCCCAGGTGTGTAATGATGCCATCCGTCACAGGGTGTAAAATGGTAACCATCAATCCCAGGGTGTGAAATTGTACCATAAATCCCATTCAAGTAAATATTTGTTTTTGTGTCTTCGTAAACATTGGCAGAATGTCATGGACCAACATAAAGTCTACTCTTGGTGCAAATATTAATGCACATTTTTCATTATAGAATATACAGTGCACCAGTAATATCAAAGCAACAAACATGGTTACTCCCAAAATGAAAAGAATGTATCAAGGAAATAAGCTAGACATGTATAAAGACAAAAACAATTAGATTGTGTGATTGATTGATTGGTGCTTAACGTCAACTTGACAAAAAATAGATAGAAAATCAGTATTACAATGGAATGAGCTGAAAACATATTTTCTGATACAATAAATGTGTGTAGGTAATAAATAATTATTACTACTGATTCCCAATTTCACGATTGGATATTTCAATCACAGTCTGTGTGTGTTTATAAAGGAAATCTCCCCCCCCCCCTCCCCCCAATCCCTGTGTTATCGTGTGCATTTTTTTATATTAAAAAAATAACACGTTTTATGAAGTATTGCTATATCATAACAAAATAAAATTATTATTGTATAATAGCCTACCTGTCCTGTCCTTTTAAGAGTTTTGGGTACTCCATCAAATTCATAATAATTCCTGACGTGAATGTCTTTCTGTGAGTTATATGGTGGTATGACAGGTCCTAACTTTGGGTTTGTTTTAGAATAGTCTGTAGATATGCTACCTACGGCGTTACTGTCTAAAACAAATGTTCTTTCTTTAGTTAGTAGCTCCTCGGGCTCCGGTGTCGCTGGAGTTCGGTAGATCTTGTTGTGTCTTCCTTTCTCAACTTTCGTCTTCTTTTGTTTAACAGGGGCACATTCTGCTTTTTGTATTTCCTTTTCATCTGACATTGTAAAATATAAAACAATTCCTTCAAAAAAACAAACAAAAAATTAGTCCAAATCTATAGACGCTTCACTTTAAACTCAAGTTTTAATTTTAAATATCAAAATCGATTGTTTCACTAAAATCGCTTCAGTGTAGCTCCCCGTTGCTATGTTAGTTAACACATGGATAAAATAACGGTCGTATATGAATTATATCCCTTTAACGGTCTTTAGTATACATATTTAAAATACAATATCTATTGATATGCTAATTGTATAGGTAGCAAATATACCTAATACACAGAATGTATACCGTTGTCGTGCTACAATTATCACGTGACCAAATTAATCGAAAACACAATGTAATAACATATTGATAATTGTCTGTCAACGTTTTTTATGGATTATTAAATCCTATTGTTCAGATTATCAAGCTCCAAAAAAGAATGTTCAGTCACATGTTTAATCACTCGAGAGAAAAAAATGACAATTGAAAGGACTTGCTATTACTCATTAGGCTAATATAAACCGAATAATTGATTTTTGATTTTCACATTAATTATTTAGGAATGAAAACATGAAAAGTATTCTCGAATGAAAGTTACGTTCGATAGCAAGGTATCACCACTTCCCAGGTGTACTCTCTCACACATGTGTGCGGAGTTAGATCGACACAGCAGAGCCATTTATGGCTTTGTTTTATTTTTATCAGATAATGCTATTCTCTGATCGTGTTCTTAGCTTCTTTAAATGTTAAATTGTACATATACCCCTCCTGATCTACTCAGTGTTAAATTGTACATATACCCCACCTGATCTACTCAGTGTTAAATTGTACATATACCCCTCCTGATCTACTCAGTGTTAAATTGTACATATACCCCTCCTGATCTACTCAGTGTTAAATTGTACATATACCCCTCCTGATCTACTCAGTGTTAAATTGTACATATACCCCTCCTGATCTACTCAGTGTTAAATTGTACATATACCCCTCCTGATCTACTCAGTGTTAAATTGTACATATACCCCTCCTGATCTACTCAGTGTTAAATTGTACATATACCCCACTGATCTACTCAGTGTTAAATTGTACATATACCCCTCCTGATCTACTCAGTGTTAAATTGTACATATACCCCTCCTGATCTACTCAGTGTTAAATTGTACATATACCCCTCCTGATCTACTCAGTGTTAAATTGTACATATACCCCACTGATCTACTCAGTGTTAAATTGTACATATACCCCTCCTGATCTACTCAGTGTTAAATTGTACATATACCCCTCCTGATCTACTCAGTGTTAAATTGTACATATACCCCACTGATCTACTCAGTGTTAAATTGTACATATACCCCACCTGATCTACTCAGTGTTAAATTGTACATATACCCCTCCTGATCTACTCAGTGTTAAATTGTACATATACCCCTCCTGATCTACTCAGTGTTAAATTGTACATATACCCCTCCTGATCTACTCAGTGTTAAATTGTACATATACCCCTCCTGATCTACTCAGTGTTAAATTGTACATATACCCCTCCTGATCTACTCAGTGTTAAATTGTACATATACCCCTCCTGATCTACTCAGTGTTAAATTGTACATATACCCCTCCTGATCTACTCAGTGTTAAATTGTACATATACCCCTCCTGATCTACTCAGTGTTAAATTGTACATATACCCCTCCTGATCTACTCAGTGTTAAATTGTACATATACCCCTCCTGATCTACTCAGTGTTAAATTGTACATATACCCCACTGATCTACTCAGTGTTAAATTGTACATATACCCCTCCTGATCTACTCAGTGTTAAATTGTACATATACCCCTCCTGATCTACTCAGTGTTAAATTGTACATATACCCCACTGATCTACTCAGTGTTAAATTGTACATATACCCCACCTGATCTACTCAGTGTTAAATTGTACATATACCCCTCCTGATCTACTCAGTGTTAAATTGTACATATACCCCTCCTGATCTACTCAGTGTTAAATTGTACATATACCCCTCCTGATCTACTCAGTGTTAAATTGTACATATACCCCTCCTGATCTACTCAGTGTTAAATTGTACATATACCCCACTGATCTACTCAGTGTTAAATTGTACATATACCCCACCTGATCTACTCAGTGTTAAATTGTACATATACCCCTCCTGATCTACTCAGTGTTAAATTGTACATATACCCCTCCTGATCTACTCAGTGTTAAATTGTACATATACCCCTCCTGATCTACTCAGTGTTAAATTGTACATATACCCCTCCTGATCTACTCAGTGTTAAATTGTACATATACCCCTCCTGATCTACTCAGTGTTAAATTGTACATATACCCCACTGATCTACTCAGTGTTAAATTGTACATATACCCCTCCTGATCTACTCAGTGTTAAATTGTACATATACCCCTCCTGATCTACTCAGTGTTAAATTGTACATATACCCCACTGATCTACTCAGTGTTAAATTGTACATATACCCCACTGATCTACTCAGTGTTAAATTGTACATATACCCCTCCTGATCTACTCAGTGTTAAATTGTACATATACCCCTCCTGATCTACTCAGTGTTAAATTGTACATATACCCCACTGATCTACTCAGTGTTAAATTGTACATATACCCCTCCTGATCTACTCAGTGTTAAATTGTACATATACCCCTCCTGATCTACTCAGTGTTAAATTGTACATATACCCCACTGATCTACTCAGTGTTAAATTGTACATATACCCCACTGATCTACTCAGTGTTAAATTGTACATATACCCCACTGATCTACTCGGGGTGCTGTGACTCAGTCTTTTGTTTTTGTTTTTGTTTTGTCTGTTTGTTTTTGTTTTTATTTTGTATGTTATTTTTGTTTTGTTTTTGTTTTTTATGTTTTGTTTTATTTTAGTTTTGTTTGGAAGGGGGGGGTGGGTAACAGTAAGTTATATATAGATTGTTCATGTATAATAATGTACATGCACTTCATCCGTACACGTCTGCACCGGAGTTTATAATTTCTCCATTGTGAGAGTTCACTGTTTCTGTGGGGTGTATGAGTGGCTCGTGTTTTGCACGTAAAAGAAAACTTGCAGAAACCCATAAAGACCAATAGTTTGTTAGAAGTTATCGTTATTGGCACGTTGCAAAGCAGTTGTTGCATGTCCCATCTCGCCTACCGTTCGTAGTCGAAACTATCATCCTTTGAACAGCATCTGTGGCGTCGTATTCGTGGCAGATTGTGTGTTCGAGCCCCGGTCGGGTCAACCAAAAGACTATAAAATTGGTATTTGTTGTTTCTCCACTAAGTGGGCAGCATTAACTAAAAAGAGTAAAGACGGCTTTGCTCGGAGTCATGATAATGTGTCCGAATGGAGCAACATATCAACGCGTGGACTATTTTTTCGGTGAGTTTGCACTATAAACTTGAGTACAACTACGTGTAAGTGTATTGGTCTAGTACAAAGAGGACATCATTTAATAGAATGTATATTGTTCTCGCCATGATCTATGTATAGCTGAAAAGTTGCTCTGTTAATGTTAGAAAACAATCACTCACTAACTCAACATAGAGAGGTTTGTTGTTTTTATGTATTTCATTCCACTATTGAGAAGAGTTCATCACGTGGTAAATGTTATCTTTATCTTACAATGTTAAATTCACATTTGCTTGTCTGAAAAAAAATTATTCCTTAGAATTCTCTCAAAAATCTTGGAGATTTGTATAACCTTTCTTTTGTTTTTTAAATCAGAAATTATTGTGGGAATTTGAATCGATTTTAAGCAAAAATTTCTTCATCTTTTGTCAAAATATACAGTGTGTACATAAGTAATTTTAGATTTGTTTTTAAGATAATATTTTGAGGTGGTCACACTTTGTTTGGAAGGTCTTGACACTCGTTCAACACACCGAACTCTATGACATAGCTGAAATACTGCTAAAACTGACGTTAAACACCAAATCAATCAACACATCGATAAGTTTAACGTTTTTAAAAATAGTTATCACTGATAACCAGAACCCGATCGATTGATCACAAGTTTATCAGACATTTGTTAACTTTTCAACAACAAAAAATACTTGCTCGAAATGAACAACTTTCTTTATTGATTCTACGTGCATCAATAAATAGACACGTAGATGATTCTCAGCGCTTCGGTAACCCTATTTCGATGTTTTGTTATACAATGATATAAAATTCAATCCGTCAGCTTTATTTGGTTACTTAGTTTCGTCACGGAAGATATAAACTACGGGATATTTATACAATTAACACAAATCTTTATAAAAGAAACATATATTCCAAGGTGTGAATCAATGAACCGTGTCCGTTTTAAATATTTTGTACGGTAGCTAATCTCCAGAGGAGAAGTAAATGTTTACTATATACATTTAATTTTCTTTTAACTGAGATTACAGTTGAATTTTATTCGTGAATTGGTTTGTTTAATTATTCGTTTTTGTAAATTTTTAAATATATCATGGCGAGAACAAGTTAATTTTCAATGAGATGATAATGAGGTCCGCTTTGTTCTAGACCAACATGCTTTGTTGGATTTTTATAGTGCTAGCTCATTGAAACAACAGTCCACGGATATACATGTCGCTCTACTCGGACACATTATGCTGATTCCGAGCCAACCAATCCTTGCTCTTTCTCCTTAATGCTGCGTACTTAGCGGAGAGGCAACAAATACAAATGTTATAGTCTTTGGTTTTTACCCAATCGGGGCTCGAACCCAAGATCTACCGCACTCGAGACGAGCACGCAAACCATGCCACCACCAGTACAGTTCACCGTGGTTTGAAGACTTTCGTATATACTAATAGTATTTCTTTTTTCTGGTCATATACTTTTTCATATAATATCATTATCAAGAACTAAAATATGTATAATTTTAAAAGTATTTATATTCTTAACAAGTGTTGATTTTTCAAGTAAAGAGGGGCTAATTACTGAACTTATCTTACCGTTTATACCGTTTACGATTTCGCTTAGATTATCGTATCTGATTCCGTTTATAATATCGTTAAGGATTCCATTTAGAATACTGTTTACAATTCCGTTGAGGATTTAGTTTATGGTTTCGTTTAGAATACAGTTTACAATTCCGTTGAGGATTCAGTTTATGGTTTCGTTTAGAATACCGTTTACAATTCTGTTGTGGATTCCGTTTATGGTTTCGTTTATAATACCGTTTACAATTCCGTTGAGGATTCAGTTTATGGTTTCGTTTAGAATACCGTTGAGGATTCTGTTAAGGTTATGATCATTCAGTATTTTACCGGGGTTAACAGAAATCTTCGTTGGCCATTCTTTTTTATGAAAAACATTTGCACTCATTATTTTAATCTGTCTTTTAGCTTTGAGTCGGGAATAGCTGTGGAGAGGACAGAGAAGTCAAATGTTTTAATGCCATTGGAAGAGAGGAGGGACCTTGATTCTATGTACTCTTACAAATTTACTTTGATAAAACGTTATCCATATGTTCCATGCAATTCCTTCCTGTATTAACTAGTTCACCCCACCTATAATTCTAAATACCCGGAAGCGATTTAATTTGCCTCTTTATTTCTGTACATGTAAATCAGACATTTCTTTACAATAGAATCCGGATATCTGCGTAAAACTGTTGATTAAAAACACAAGTTAATGGGGTGTATCCACGCGGAGCAAATTGCAAAGTGGTAAAATAACATTGTATGCACTTTAAGAGATTGTAATGATAAATGTATTAATGCATTTCATCAGCCAACCGTTTCGTTGATACTAATCTTGAAAATTTGAAGCGTAAAATATGTTTTTTAATAAAGTGTTTTTTAAATGTACTTTCTAACATAAACATCTTTATTAGGTTTTCTGTTGACGTGTAACGTGTTTGTTTGTATGAAACATATCACAAATCTGGTAAGGTCTTATATTTTTGTTTATTTTCTACTTATTTGTTTAAGACGTTACGCACGGTATTTCGTCTTATATGCCATAATATGGTAACGTCAGCTTTCGATGTCTTAGCACGAAAATTCGTGTATTAAAATCAACGTGGCTTAAATGCATTTTTTTTTTTTTATTCAGCTGGGGATATATTTATCAATTTGTCATTATGTGTGTGTGTTTGTCCCTGTTATATATCTATTATTTTGGTTTTCCGAAATTTACTGACACTCGCCTCTTTTTATTACCTTTTTTTGTTATGGGATATTTATATAGTCATGTTTCAAAATTGAATTCTGGTAAAGTTTATAAATTGAAATTCTAATCATACTTTGTCAGATTTTCTATATGCATTTTAATTTCAGTGTTGTAAGTCTTTCAAAATTTCCCGATCGGAATAACTGTCTTTACAAAAAGATCATTTACTAAATCCTATTTGGCACTTTGTTTGAATGAATGGATTTTTTTTGTTGAAATACAAATGTATACATAGATTCAAGTAAGCTCACCTATACCCCGCCCTCTCCATCAACATTACAGACATCCACTGAAAAAACTAAAATCATGGCGCACAACTACAATGTAGTTTAAATCTGTTGTATAAGTTTCTCTTTAATCAATTGAGTGGTTACATGAGTTGTGAACGGACGGACAGACATTCTTAATACTGTATACCACTCGCTTCACGAGAGGGTGGTATAATAATAATCAAGGTGGAGAGTTTATGCAAATATTTCATTTATTTATTGAATACGTGTATCTGAAGACTTTGAAGAATGTCAAGATGTAACTCTTCCGGAACAGTAATTATATCTCCTTCTAATTCTGCACAAATGAAAAGGATCGCGGCAGAATAACATGCGGCAGTTTTCCGGGGAATCAGTTTGAATAAAAATGGCTTGCTTTGTACCATGTCGTAATATAATCCTCTTACAATTTTTGTAAACCACAATCAAATGTGCCACCCCAACTATCAGAAAATCTCTGTTCGATTGTTTCTCGTCCTATTGTCAGTTTTAGAAGGGAGTAATCATAATTAGGATCGTCAGCTAATACTGCAACCACCATACCTTTCTCAACAATATTTTCTATTGTATCGCCATCAGAATTAATACGTTCGTCATTTTTTTCACATGAAGTTTCTACCATTTTAACTGTCCTATGGTTACCACTGAATTCTAATTTTTCGTAGCTTTGAATTTTGCCAATATAGCAATCGTCACAATTGTAACAAGATACGTCTCGGACCATAAGATCGTCTGAATTTGAGGAAATTATTTGGTGAATTTTTCTATTTTGACTGACAGGTTTAATTTTTTTATTTTGGAGGCGCGGAATTTCTTCAATGTATTTGAAAATTCGTCTTTCAGTTTCATATATACCACTGCGAGGGTTCTGGAGATTTCCGTGAGCAAAGTTGTACAGTTCATTTGCAGATTGAATTTTTGTCTTTCCCCGGAGAACCGCGAAGTCCGCCTTGCTTTTTAAAAAAAACCGCCCGCAGCCTTTACCGTGAGAGACGTTTCATAAAAGTTTCGTGTCAGTACTTTGTATCCTAGCTTGAACCTACACGTGTCGACATCGCCCATACAATTTCGGCTTTTATATTGCGCGCTACACCCGTCGGTGAATTCGTGCATAACCTCGATATCCGCATATATTGACTGCAAATAATTATAAATTTCAGTTTAAACATATCGCGTGAAGAAACGGTCATGATCTAAATCTGGGCTTACGACAAATACCTGCTCGTTTACTTTCACGGGTGACTAGGGGGTACTGTCAACGCCATCTATACCTCAAGGATTGCATGTCGATGCAAGATACTCACATGAATGCTGACTTCATCCCGCTGAAAGTAATTGGACTGTATTTCTGTGCGATCGGAACATCTATAGTTCTCAGAGTAGTCATGAACACAGACTGCATGATCGATAGAGAGATTTTTAACTATGTTTCTGTATTGTTCACTTTGCCAATTTGCCCTATGTTGATGTGAAGGAAAAGTTTCAAGGAGGTATTTCATATAGCGAAACATCTCTCTGGGATTTGTTTCTTTAGTAACAAGCATTAGTTTTGTTCTAGTTTTCCAGCTTTTTACGTTAAATTTTGTATATTCAAATTTTTCCCATTTTACTTTGCAAGCAGTTTTTGAATCATCTAATTCATCAGCGTGGTAAGACAATTTTGACATACCGCAATCCGCACAATTACGACTAAGGCACGAGATTTTCGGAGATGTTTTATCGCATTGAGTACAATTTTATTTTCGAAATTCCATGCATTATTTAAATAATTAACGGACCTCAATGTGTTGTCGGCAACAGCATGTATTTCGGTCTTTCTGTTTCACGGGCATAATAAAAAACGGTTTATTAGCTTTCAAATAATCGTTGTGACATTTTCAAATCCGGATATTTGGTCTTAAAGTCAAGAAAAACTTCCGTCTGTGTTTTTTCTAAGAGATGTGTTTGATGTGATATATATTCTTTAGGACATATTCTTAAGCGCTTCACGTCGTTCTTATTAGCACTTGTTCGAGAAGCAGCGGGGGATATCCAAAAATCATACACAAGTTTCTTAACTTCGTCCGAAGTCATGTCAGATCTTGTCTTCCTTTTCGTATATTCGAAGCAAGATTTTTCCGACCTAAGAACTGAAGTACGAACTCTTTGACCATTTGAGAGCCGTCGCGGCTGTAATTCTAATTTTCGAGCTGCCTTGCTTTTCTCACCGTTGGAAATTTTCTCACCACTGACAGACGCTGATAACACATGCATAACATTACGGGCATCATTACTTCTTTTTTGTTTTGTCTGTGTTATAAAATGTCTCATGTTTTCCAGTACTTTATCGGACAAAGAAGGACTTCGTTGTTTAATAACAGACTGTTTTGCTGTTGGAGAACTTGACAAGTAATGCTGATTTATTGCTATTCTCTGGCTTGATGTTGATGGAAGTGCCTCCTTTAATTTTTTCAAAGCTCTGCATTTAGCCATCTTATTCTTAACCGACCGCCATGATATAACTGAAAACTGAAATATTGTTGAAAGTGGCGTTAAACACCATAATCCTCCATCCTAATAAAAATATGGCTAAGTTTAGAGCTTAGAACAGGCTAAAGGAAGCTCACTAATAATATAAAAGTCGTGCGTCATATAAAGCATCTGTATCTCAAGTAATTTCCATGACGAGTCAACATTTTTGCGATGTGTATAAGGCGGTTGAACATCAGCAACGTACAGAATGGATGTATAACGTTAACAACGTAAAATCACTCAGTGGCCAAAACTGCAAGAGATTCGGCTTTGCTCCAAACGTTTTAATTGTAGATACATTTTTAAAAACTATGCTCTGTGTCTCATTCAGTATATGTACTTTTACAATAAACCACAATTTTTCACTTTTTAAGCATCTATCTTACAATATGACGTCTTATTATAACTGTTTCGTTTCTTGAAATCGTAAAATTTGGACGTTGGACATTTTTGCAAGACATCAGAAAACAGACATGGCGCTTTTATTTGTTGATTCAAAACTGTGAAAATTGGGTATTTCATACACGATTCTTTGTACTTTTATGCAGTAAAATATCGGAAGTGAATGTTTTCTCATTTTATAATTATTATAAGTCTAACTTGAAGAAACTTACCACTCCTTGGAATCTTACATTTTAAAATTGTCGAAAAGATCCTCTTTTTCTTCAACACATCGAATTTTTTCATATAACGTCATAACGAATATATGACGTACGATTGGCATGCACAATTCCGCGCGTTTTCACGCTTTCTGCAAGAGCGCATCTGGGTGGGTTTTTTTAAGTAAAATGCATAGTTTGTTACGTCTTACACGCAGCATTTTGACGTTTTAGCAATAATTCATGTCATTGTATTCCCGATAATTATGACAAAATTCTATCAATTCGTAGGCGGAGTAGGTTCATACAAGTTTAAAATACAAAAAAAGTGCATGTTTTGTGTCAACTTATTTAAATAGAAACAATATTCAGAACAATATATAAGATTATCTATCATTGACTCAATATCGTGCTAACATAAACCGTTTTGTTCTACGTTGTAGCTGTACTCTTGTGATTGAAAAATTAAGAAGGATTATTGTCTCTATTAGAGACTTTTTTTTTCTTCATGGTCAATGTATTTTTCGTTATCGGGTAGAAAAAAATTAAACAGTGGCAATGCAATTGTTAAAAAAAACCCGCCTCGATTACTTTCATTAACTGGAGTTCCAAACACCACACCAGAACGTGATTTACTGTGTGCTATCGCTCAGTCATCAAATTAGTTTTGCAGCAAACCATTTTACTCACTTTTAGTAAGTAAATTTTACGAACGATTGTCTATGTGAAAGTGGAGAACACGTGCAGGGCTTCATGTTCCGTATCAGTGATGCGAGAAACACGTAGTGATATATTGACGTTTCGAAGTGTTCAAGTGTTAACTGGTTCCATCCATAGTCTATAACTGCAACTCATACTATCTCGAGCCATGTGCAGAGACACGGTACGTGTTACATATGACACTAGGTTCGAGTGGAAGGATGATATGGTGTATATTATTAGCCCATTATCCCCGGAAGCTCCCACTGTTTGAGGAGTTACAGTCAATAATGGTATTCTGATAAATTAGATACTATATGCCTTTCCAATTTCAAGGGGGGGGGGGGGGGGGGGGGGGGGTGGGGGGGGGGGGGGGCACGCCTTATACGCCCCTCTTAATCTGCACCTGGTTAACGCCATATTATATTCCAATACAATAACATTTCTCTGTAATATCGGCGCGTATTCTTCATCCATACGGCAGTTGAGCCGTTCATATATGTGGAATTTTTAGAATAATATTGTTCATATTGTGTTGTTTTCCCCGGGGGTACTCCATTTCCGCATAGCTAAAATATTGTTTTATGTGGAGTTATAAAATTAATCGATCTAGAGCCCATGTTATGTACTACGCCTATTTCAAACATCAAATATCTGAGATTGTTTATGGTTTTTTTTATTATTTAACTACTTTTAAGGATAAAATATTCTTCCCGGATATCATCGTTATATTCTTTAGAAATGTAATTTAATTTTAACTTCACCGAAGGAAGGCGAGATACGTGTCGCTCCTTAGATCTATAATATTACGTCGTTGGGATTTAATTAGGTATAAAATGATGTTTTAAACTAGATTCAATCTTGTATTGCATTTTTTTCTGGGTAAGTGTTCTTTTAACACAAATTGTTAAGCAATTTCTCAGCTAAATCATGGCAAGGACAAGTTATATTTCAATGAGATAAAGATGAAGTCTGCTTTGCACTAGACCAACGCTTAGTTTTTTACGCGAAACAAAAATCAGATTATTTTCTATTTTGGACATGAAAAATAGGTAGTTTTCTTCAAATATAACCACATTTTCTTGCTTAAAACTGCAAGGTCAATTTATTATTTTTTTCAAGTAAAGATATGTGTTTTTCTATAAAATTTTGAGACTGTTTTTTTTTAATAATTAAAAATATAGACGCCCTAATCATAATCACAACAAAGGTGACATCCATTGAAAGGTATGTGAAAGGAGATAGAGTTCATATATTTTTATTGAAAGGTGTGTGTATATGGAGTTAGCAGTTGTCTCCCCCTGTGTTGTATATTCAAAGAAGCGAACTCGTACTGTTCACAAGGACCGGTGTTACATACTCATTTTTCCCCCATACTCATTTTTCTCCCCGGAAAAATGAGTATATACTCAGTTTTCCCCCCGGAAAAATGAGTATATACTGAGATTTCCCCCCCGGAAAAATGAGTATATACTGAATTTTCCACCCGGAAATCCAAGTATGTGTTAACACATACTCATTTTTCCCCTCATACTAGTTTTTCCCCTCTCCTATTTTAATAGGGTTTTTCTTGTGTACACTTATATTCATGTATATGGTGGAAGACATAATAGTTAAATGTGGACGAAAGAGGGTATCAACAATGATAATAGTAATAACTAAGGCAAGCATGAACATGGAGTGAGAACGGATAAGGAGGTAGGAGGAAAGGAAGGGAAAAACACTTGAGTGATAAAGCGATCTTCCTTAGTGCAAGTGAAAAAAACTCAAGTTTGCTAAGTGCTGGAAGGCACAGCTGACAGGTATGAGGAAGAGGGCGGGAAGGAAGGAATATAAAGAGAAGGATAGAGAGGACGGAGGGAGAATGGTAAAAAGACGATGGAGAGGAAGGAGAGATACTAGAGGTATAAATAAGGAGGATGACGGGGAGGAATTAGGGAGGGAGTCAATATGGAAAAGGATGGAGATAGTGAGGAGGATAATGATGAGGAAGTAGTGAAACAGGTATTGAAGAGGAGATTTGAAGAAAGAGGATAGAAAGGACGAAGTGACAAAGGTAAACGAGGAGGAGAGAAGTAATTAGGAGGAGGTAATAAGGAGGATGATGATGACGACGAGGAGAAAAGTATACGGAGAAGGTAATTAGGAAGAGTTAATAAGGAGGATGGAGACGGAAGAAAGACAGAGGTAATGAGGTGGATGATAATATTACAGGAAAGAGAAGAGAGGTAATGAGGTGGCGGATTGAAAGGAATGAAGGATGGAGAGGTGGTGAGGATGACTGGGAGGAAGGAGGGGGAGAGGTAGTGAGGATGACTGAGAGGAAGGAGGGAGAGAGGTAGTGAGGATGACTGAGAGGAAGGAGGGAGAGAGGTAGTGAGGAGGATGTATAGGAATGAGGGAGAGAAGTAGTGAGGAGGATTGAGAGGAAGGAAGGAGAGCGGTAGTGAGGAGGATGCCAGAGGAAGGAGGGAGAGAGGTAGTGAGAAGGATGGAGAAGGAGAGAGAGGTAGTGAGGAGGAGGATTGAGAGGAAAGAGGGGAGAGGATGATTCAGAGGAAGGAGGGAGAGAGATAGTGATGAAGTGAATGGAGAGGAATGAGGGAGGAGAAGTAGTGAGGAGGAGCATTGAGAGAAAGGAGGGAGAGAGGTAGTGAGGATGACTGAGAGGAAGGAGGGAGATAGGTAATGAGGAAGTGGATGGAGAGAAATGAGGGAGGAGAAGTAGTGAGGAGGAGGATTGAGAGGAAGGAGGGAGAGAGGCAGTGAGTAGGAGGGAGGGGTAGTAAGAAGAGGAGAACAAGGAGGGAGATAAGTAGAGAAGAGGAAGAAGGAGGGAGAGAGGTAGTGAGGATGACTGAGAGGAAGGAGGGAGATAGGTAGTGAGGAAGTGGATGGAGAGGAATGAGGGAGAAGTAGTGAGGAGGAGGATTGAGAGAAAGGAGGGAGAGAGGCAGTGAGTAGGAGGGAGAGGAAGAAGGGAGAGAGGTAGTAAGAAGAGGAGAGCAAGGAGGGAGAGAGGTAGTGAGGAGGAGGATGGGAAGGAAGGAGGGAGAGAGGTAGTGAGGAGGAGGATGGAGAAGAAGGAGAGAGAGAGGCAGTGAGGAAGAGGATGGAGAGGAAGGGTGAGAAAGGTAGTGAGGAGGACGACTACTTTAATAAATTTCCCCCGACAATTCCTTCAGTGGTTCTTGAAAATCGATTAATCAGAATGTTCAAAGTCTCCTATCGATCTGCACCAAAGAAACAACACTTGTGTAGTACCTCATAGTGAACACCCTCAAGGTTAAATTGGTTAAATTATGTTCAGTGGTTCTCAATGAGATTACGAAAATGTAATTCATAGGTTTTCAAAGCAATTTTGACCTTCGCTGTCGACCATTTTGAATTTCCGATCGGCATAAAAACCATTATCACCTGTAAAGGACTCTGAAATTTCAAGACAATGTTTACAACCATAATATGCAGGTCAGGTTCAATTGCAGCCAGATCCCATATACGGCTTGGAAGTTAGGCCCACTTAGCTGAAAGCGGAGAACTCCGTGTCCTCAGACACATTCTTCTTTTATTCATTTTTTAACGAATCGGCATGAAAAGTAACGACACTTGAGTAGGACATAATAGTGAACACCTCTGCCAAGTGTGGTTAAATTCTGTTCAGTGTTTTCCAAGTAGACCATGAAAATGTTGCTTTACATCTGGTTTCAAAGCAAACTTTGACCTCCGCTGGAAACGATTTTGAATTTCCGATGGGCTCAAAAAGTAACAAGACCTGTCAAGGACCTTAAAATGAACATACAAATCACGTTTCCATACCATCGCTTCAGTGTTTCTTGAAAAAAGATTATTGAAAAACTAACAATGTTTCCAATGTCTCCTGATGACCATTTGTTGACGAATCGGAAAAAATCCCTCATCCGATCTAAACAAACACCAGATCCATCAGTACAATTTCTAGTCAATATGCAAACCACAGATAAATTCAATGCAGACGAACAATTACGCATTGGTTGACCATATGCGAACGCTAACTGATTTCAAATCCGATACGACAATTATAACGGATTTAAAATCGATTTAATGATTCAGTTTCAATCCGGAAATACATGTGAATATGGTATTATAGTGCTACCACTTTCGGTAGATCAATCAAAAAAAAAGAGACAAACGCATTTATCAAGATGGCTCAATTTTATAATAATTTGATCATGAAACGAAGCAGACGTAAATCTCGCAAACTGACAACATTTTACAAAATGCATAATAAAGTATGTCCTCAATACTTTGTGTAATTGTCTACCTCCTACAGTATCTAGTATCAGTGATCATAATCTCCGAAACAATGAAAACTATACAACACCAAGAAGTAGACTCAGAATGTCTTTGACATCCTTTATACCATCTACTGTTTCATTATGGAACAATTTAGATCTAAATGTTAGAAATAGCCCAAATATATCATGTTTTAAGTCTAGAATTAAGGAAAAAACTGTTAAATCTCCGGAGTATTATGGTGAAGGGTTCAGAAAATTAAGCATACTCCATGCTAGACTACGACATCAATGTAGCTCATTGAATTCTGATTTATATCGTATAAACATTACAAATGACCCCAAATGTCAATGTGGTGCACCGTATGAAGATTCAATTCATTATCTAATGGAATGTCCATTATACCAAAACGAGAGATATTGTCTTTTTAGAAACTTAAGAGAAACCAACAAAAATATAGAAACATTACTCTTTGGAAACGATGAAAATAGTATAAACGAAAATTCTAATATCTTCAATAAAGTTCGAGCATATATTAGACAAACAAAAAGATTCTAATCAGTGGTCGGTCGTCTGGTCTACATCAACATCAATTTATTTCCCATGTTTCACTATATTGTGTTAAATATTATTTATATTTGTGTATGTGTTATTTTTGTTGACATTATTATATGTGTATTATTTGTAGGGAGAGGACAGTCCATAAGTTGTGATAACTTTTTGTCCAATCCCATTGCTATTTTATTTGCAATAAAATAATATTAAACTAAACGAAGCAAAAAATAGTTGTGCTGATATAGTAAAGGGGGTCTGACCCCGAAACTCCGAACTAAAAAACTTGAAATCCCCTTAGTCCCGAACTAAAAAACTTGAAATCCAGAAGTCCCGAATATGATAAAATTTCAATCCCGAATCCCGAAATGGTCAATCCCGAATTCTCGAGCTTAAAAAAACACCATCCCGGAGTCCTGAAAAGGGTCCTTCCCCCCTCATAGTAGTAGTTTAATTTAGAGAACACTGTTACCGTTTAGTTCATCATTTGAAATGAACATAATATGATAAATTGGTATAATTATGTTCGGTAAAACAAATCCACACTCTGACAGTAGAACTAATAATTGTATCATTCATAGTTATGCGCCATTGATGGACACTGCCATTCTATAGTTACTGATCTTTATTTGAAATGATCGATTACAAACAAACAAGCTACCACAAAATAGTTTGTTTAGTTTAAAGCTAATTATGTTGTGTCTCGGTGTACTGTAAACAGTTGAAATTCTTAAGAATAAATTAACAGATAACCATTGGCGAATCCAAGGGGGTTCCGGTGATCTTCCTTCTTCAGCATCAAAAGCTCTACAAAAGTCTCCATAGGGTCGACCCCTTATAGGAGTTATTGCCCTTGTATAGTCTATCAGTACAAAGGGAGAGAATTGAGAATGAGGGGGAAACTTCAGTATATACTCAGATTTCCCCCCTAAAAATCAGGGGGAAAGATGAGTATATACTGATCTTTCCGGGGGGGGGGGGGGGGAATGAGTATATACTGATCTTTCCGGGGGGAAAACTAGTATATACTCATTTGTCCGGGGTGAAAATGAGTAGGGGGAAAAATGAGTATGTAACACCGGTAACAATCATCGCACGAAACGACTCAAATTCCTATGCATACCAAGAACCAGAACACGTGATATTTTATGTAATGTTAGGCACTGGACTTCCGATGTCAATGCATGGCCGTAACCACATTGAGGCAAACGAAGCAAATGCCTCGTACCGAAATTGACGACTTTTTTTATACAAAGATTTTATTTTAAAAATCTAAAATCTAAATCTCTATTCCGATAGAAACGATATCCATGAATGAATTCGTTTAATGTCTACAATTACCGTTTGAAGTCTACCGACATCGTTACGATGAAAGACATAACTGACTCCAAAGACATCAGACATCAAACAGGTTAATAAAACACCTGATGATTTAAGGCATACAGCATCCTTTTCACACGTTTCAATCTTAGCCCGGTTCTATTGTCATTTAGCGTCACGATAGCACTCAAGTCATGTCTCTTAACAAATTGGATGAAGACGGGTTCGTTAAAAAGAAATCAGGAGATGGTAAGCATAACTTTAAAGTTACAAAACTTTAGAGGAATCTCGGCGACTTATGTTGTTTGATATACGTAGAAATGTCTTTGACTGAAATTCAGCTTGGACCATATTTGCTATGGGAATTTAGTCCAATTTATTTTTTAAGTTCAAAATTTCGATGGCTTTTACGCTATTTAAGCTGTCGTTAAAGCTGCTAAGTTCGGTGGCGAATCCAGAATTTTCAAAAAGCGGGGCCCGGACTCGAATTTTATTTTTATTTTCCCTATATTTAGCAAGTTGACAAAAAAAAGGGTCTTTGGTTCCTAAAGGGGGATGGGCCCCCTTGCCCCACCCCTGGATCCTTCCCTGAAGTTCTTCTGAATTATTTCATATAACTAAGAAAAAATGGATTATGGAAGATTTTGAAATATAAATAGTCGTTATATGGAAGATTTCAAAATATACATATTCCTAATACAAAAATCATTTCTGTGCAGGTTAGGGGAAATATTTTTAGTTTATAATTTACATATGGAAAAAAAATGTGGTATTTGTTTGATTTTTTTTTCAAATCCAATCCTTTCGATGCTTTGTAGACAATTTTGATGCTCTATCTAGAAAAGAACAGCTGATCGATGAAAGTCTTAGAGAGGCGTTCTTCGGCGGCCCACAGACCCCTCGACCAATTGTTTCGCCCCCTCTATTCGGCGGTTAAGTGTTTTTGCCTCATTTAAAAAAGAGTCTAGTTACGTCCATGCAATGTACACAACGAAAACTCCAATCGATGTGTGGCGATTTAACGTTCCTCAACTTATAGAATTCTTAGCATTTTCTGTAAAAGACAGATATCAATTAAATTATTTTATTTGTATCAAAGACTTCAATGTACAGACAATTACTTCTTTAAATTTAAATTTGCTTTTCTTTCTTTATCTACTGTTGTGATTGTACATACATGAATCAGAATCATGAAAGGAAAACGAACTGTCTTGATATATTTCTGTTATCAGGCAGACAGTATTTACTCAGCGTTTTCTTAGCGTCTCCATGTTATCTGATATTTTGACGTGATCACCGTATTATAGCGTAAGCACCGGAAGTCGTCTGCCTAACATTTTAGACGTCAAAACACGAAAAAGACGGAACATTTTATAGTTTGACTTTCAAACTTTAAAAAAAAAATCGAATCGAGTTAATTGAAGAGTTATGGTTATGGTGTTTAACGCCACTTTCAACAATATCACAATTACATCGTGGCGATCAGTTTTATTGGTGGAGAAACTCACCGACCTGCCGCATGTCACTGACAAACTTTATCGCATAATGCTGTAAGAGACAACACAATGGCCAAAAGAAAAAGTACAAAAGGACAAGCAACGATCTACAACACATACATATAAAACTAAAGATCGAGTAACGCGAACCCCACTATAAAAACGGGGGTGAACTCGGGTGCTCCGGAAGGGTAGGCATTTCCTGCTCCACTAGTGGCACCCGTCGTGTTAATCTAGTTACAAACCCGGTATATACATCGAAAATAAAGAAAAATAACAGTGATATCCTGTATGTCAACATAGACAAAGTGTGATGAAAATATCTATACTGTATATCCTTTTTAAGCAATCAATGTGGGCAACTACCTTATTTTAAAAATCAAAATGTTGATGAATATATCACATTTAAAGCCGATTTTGGTTTCCCCCTATTACAAGACCGAATTCAAATATGCCTACATGTCTGCTACGTCGTTTGTGATTTGTTAGTTCTATTTTGAAAAGTTCTGGATGGGAGTCCAAATTATTATTGTTGCCAAACATTATTGCACAACATATATGTTTTTATCAAACGAGTTGTCGCTCTTTGATTATTGTGTTGTGTCTTTCTTTGCCTCTCGTGTTATTCTATTTTTTTTTCACATGTTGTAACGATGTATTGTGTATGTCAAAGAAATTTAATGTTTTATATATTGATTATAATTTCAGGTTGGTCGATAGAAATACCCATGATGCTGTTCCTAATATGGTGGTCAGTGCAGCGGTAGATACAATTAACTCTGCCGTCTCCCTGACTTCCTGTTAGCAACGGTAGATATCAACTCTCCATAGCTTGCCTACAACAGCATTAAGCTCCAATAACATCTGCCAGACTACATCTTTGGGGTTCGATACTTGTGCAAGTGTAGCCCTAACGGGAAGATAGAAGATGTCATTTATTGTGAATTTTTGTATTTATTTTTGTTATATTGCCTTCACATGTATGTACGTATAACACAGTTTATAATATGCGAGCTTAAGCGAGCTCTTTATGGTATAAAATATGTACTTAGGATTTTTTAACAAACATGGCTGAACAAATTGTCGAAGAAAAAAAAATTCTACGTTTTGTATTTGTTATTCGAGTTATCGTTCCTTACGTTTTGTAAACACCGGTTTCCGGGTAACACACTAACACACTCAACTAATGGAGATCTTCTTAACATAAAGCGCTAAGGTGATCCTGAAGTCTCGTACCCTCTCTCGTACGTCTGATACCACTGAAACTCGGAACCCGTGTGTAATAAAAGTAATTGTGTTAGCTTGTTCTACTTATATTTTTTTTATCATTATTTTCTGTCATATCCTCGCAACAAAAGTAGTCTTTTTCTGTACAATTAGATTCTAAAACTACGAGATTTTTCAATAACATCGTAACCTTTGACCCCAAAAAGTCGTCTGCATCTGACAATCGTCTGAGCATTCTTGCGATCGCAAAATCAACAAAAAGGTACTGAGGTAGCAATATCAAGATTGATTTAAATCATGTATCAAGGCAATTATTGTCCTAAAGTTCCGTCCACACCATCTGATCAAAATTTATCACCGAATATGATGCAAAATGTTGACAAATGTAGGTCCTATGCCGAAGTGGTCAAATCATTTGACAAATGTGGTGTTATGCATGATCATGTTTATTCTCACAACATAAGTGATCATGAAAATATATATGAAATCCATACAACAAATCATGTTGACCATAGCTACTCATATTCTTCACCAACTGAAAATCCTGATGTCAAGGAACCTGAAAAAATTCAATCAACTCCATATTTCAAAACTGATTTTCAACACGAACATGATTATTATCAAAACAAAATTGAGTCTGTAGAAAATTCAAAATCTCCCAATGTAAATCCCTTTTATCATAAAGAGACACACCAAAATTCATTTAAAAGTACTGGTTCCTGTTCCAGTCCAATTTCATATGCTGATGTTGTTAAAAAAGTTAATGTTGAGGAACCTACACATGGATTTCCTGCAGCTTCAAGTACTTCATTCAACAATATAAAAAAATTGAATTCTGCTGTTCATACAACTTTCAATTCCATGAAAGAAAATCACAAATCAGTTGCTATTCTAGCACCAACTTTGCCATCTTCCAACATTTCAATAAATGAAACTAAGTTCAATGTTTTCCCAGTCCCTGGTGATGGAAACTGTTTTTTTCATTCACTCAGTTTTATTTTAAATAGAGATTTTTCAATGTCGAATAACTATAGACAATTAATATGTACTTTTATTTTACAAAATTGGGCTTCTTGGGAAGACAGAATTCTCATTTCTCATGAACATAACATGACAAAATCTGTGTATACAAATGTAATGTTAAACGGAAATGGATGGGCAACATCTTCGGAAATTGCAGCTGCTTCATTTTTATTAGACTTGCAAATAGATGTCTGGTTACACCAAAGAAATGTTTACTCTAAAAATACATTTACTCCATGTAATTTGAATTTTTACACAGTTCATCTCCTGCTTTCCGGTTCCCATTTTCAGCCAATGAGAAAAATTCATCATGTCAATAATCCATCTAATGTTCTCAAAAGTCAACCTACAATTAGTAGTGGTAGTAAGAAAAGGAAAGGGTCTAAAATTTCATTTCCAAATAAAAATAGAAAACTTTGTTTAAATTATGAAGTTCCTTCTGACCTTGAATCTGCTGAAGAGAGAAAGAAAAGAGAATCGCGCTTAAGAAGTAAAATTAGTTATCAGCTAAAGACTCTAAACATTCCTGAAAATGAAATTCCAAATCCTCCTCCTTTGTCTAATGATAGTCATTTTAGCAAAGTAATGGACTGTATTCGAAAATTTGAATTAGAACAAATTTCTCTGTCTTTAAATTTTTGTTCAATTTGCAAGGAACGGCGGATTGGAATGAAAATATCAAACGAGGTATGCAAACGCTGTTCTATTGATAAAAACATAATAAAATTATATTCGGAAGACAATAATATGGACCCCAAACCATCCCCTCCTGAAATGTCTGATTTAACAGTAATTGAGCAACAACTTATTTCCAGAATCTCACCATGCATCAATGTCCATTTGCTAAATCATGGTGGTATTGGCTCGAGTGGTCATTGTGTTACATTTCCCCAAGAGGTAAATGAACCAGCAAATATTTTTCCTAGATTCCCAAAAGAAATTGAAGTTCTTAAAGTAAATAAACAAGGACAGAAAGACACACCAAAAGATTTTGTAGTTAGAAGATATAAGGTCCAGAACGCACTTAATTTTCTTAAAACTAACAATCCTGCATTTGCAGACATAATAATAGATATAGATAGAATAAATTCTTTACCTATTGAAGGAGAACTCTCCGATATAGAAACTATTGATTATAACCCCCACAATGACTTAAGTTCTGATAAAGGCCCAGCTCAAGATCAAACTGACCCAGACGAAATTTCTGGAATGACTAATTCAAGTGTCCTTTTGCCTGATCCCAATGTTGATATTAAGAAAACGGTTGAAATCGTTGTTAATGCAGTTATTGGAGAAGATCATGGTGGTGTTACTGTTAACAAGAAAGGAACAGTAACAATACCATGGCCAACAAGACAAAATATTCCCATTTCTGAATTCACCACTCAATATTTTTTTACATTGGCCTTTCCAGCTCTTTTTCCTTTCGGGACAGGTGATTTTCACATTAATAGGCCTAGAACATTTGATTCTGTGAGTGATTGGGCCGAACATCTTTTATGGTATGATGATGGAAGGTTTGCACATCATCAATATTTTAAATTTGTTGTGCACAATATGATAATGAGGAAAAAAGCACTTGAAAATTGCAATTTTGTTGTAAACCAAAAGCTAGGAGACAAACATTTATCAGTTTCTGAATTGAAAAATAAAATTAATGATGGAGACAATTCGATTGCTAAAAAAGTTTTATATTTCGGAGCATCACTAAGGGGATCTACTCAATATTGGTCCCAAAGAGGAAAAGAACTCAGGGCTTTGATTCAGTATCAAATAAATGAAAAACAAGGTTTACCTTCTTTTTTCACCACTGGCAGCTGTGCAGAATACCATTTCAAACCTCTTAGAAAATTACTTTCAAAATATATTTATGAAACTAGCGGAAAAGAAATTGATTTCTCTAATCGCTCAGACCTGTTTGATGCTCTTCAAAAAAATACTCATATTGTAGCACAATACTTTGATTTAAGAACACAAAGTTATTTTAAAAATGTCATGTCTCCAGCTTTTGGTGTATCAGCATATTGGTATAGGCAAGAATTTGCTAAGTCCAGGGGTATGGTACATTGGCATGGCCTTTGCTGGAGATCTGATAGGGAACCTCATAATTTATTACATAATGCCATAGAAGATGGTCTATCAGATCCAGATTGTGCCAATTTATTGTCCCAATGGGCTACTGAGCAATTTGGTCTCAGTGCTTCCCATCCAGCGGGAAAGGATGAAACTGGGAAACCTAGAAAAAATCTTTGGCCACCACCAGAGGGTTCTGCAGCTTTACCCCCAGAAGAAAAAAATCCACTCATAAAACTTTTAATGGATGTCAGTATGTCACAAGAGACTTTGTTAGAAGATTATGTTCTTTTAACTAACCGTTTTAATATTCACCGTTGTTCAGATTATTGTTTAAAAAAATCAAAAACTGGTAAAGAGAAAGCTTGTAGAATGGAATTTGGCACTGAATCATCACCGGGAAAAGAAATAAGAGAGACACCTGCATTGGTAAAGGACAAGAATGGCTCTTTGCGACTAGAAATGTCAAGAGACCATCCTTCACTTGTCCAACATTCCAGATTTCACACACAGGGTTGGCGTGCCAATGGAGATGTCTCTCTTATTATATCAAAAAGTGATCCAGAGAACCCCTCTGTTGAAGAAATTCTTTCCGTAGAAAAGTATGTGTCTGGTTATGCCTGCAAAGGGAATTAGCCAACTGGTGCAGTGGTTGATTTATTTAATGATTTAGTAAACTGTGCTGATGAGTCTACTGGTGCAACAGCAAAATCAATATGTACTAAACTATTAATGCAAACTGTTAAAAGGGATATTTCAGCTGTTGAGGCATCATTTGAATTATCGCGCATACCCTTATACAGATGTAGTTATACATTTCAAAATGTCTGTTTGTCAGGGTATAGACTGCTAAACTGTAATAATGAAGACAAATTTGTCACAAAAAATACTGCTTTGGATAGATATTTACAAAGAGATGAAAAAGATATGTCATCCTTTTATGGTTTTGTTTGTAAAAACGGAAAGGTTCCTGTTATAACAGGAAATATTCAAGCAACCTGGCCTTTAGATGAAAATTATTGTCGTACCATGTTAATTCTTCATTTTCCAAATTGGAGGACAATTTCTGAAATAAAAAATGATAATATTTCTTGGATTGATCGTATGAATTCTTTTTTAATTTCTGATAACTGTCCAAATTTTTTAAAGGCAAATGTCGAAAAGGCAAAACAAAATTTTAATGTAGATAACTTAGATGATCCCGTTGAAAATCAGTTTGAGAATGAAATGCCTCAACAGTCTGATTGGATGGAATTAATAAAACCTAATCCAAATTATGAAGAAATTGACGAGTCCAATTTCAAATATGATGACGGTGGTCCAGAATATGAGTGGGGTCTGACGAGTCATCATTACCCCTCAGATCTTGGAATTAATTGGCTTAACAATTTAGATTCTTACATTAATACTGATGATACAGATTTGGACATTCCAAATGTTGATATTACTAAAATGAACAGGGATCAAAAATTTGCTTTTCAAATAGCTTTAAAAACAATTCAAACCTTTATTGAAAACCCAACAAATTATGAACCTTTAAGGATGATTGTGTCTGGAACAGCTGGTTCTGGTAAATCTTACCTTATAAAATGTTTAGTTAAGGCCGTAAGAACAATTTTTTCATCAAATAGAGCTGTTCAAGTACTTTGTCCAAATGGTAACAGTGCAAATATTATTTCTGGAGTAACTTTACATAGCTTTCTAAAAATTCCTATATATAAAAAGGGTCAAGAAATGAAACCACCTGAGGGTACTTTAGGTGAAAAACTTCAACACAATTGTGAAGGTTTAAAAGTCCTGCTAGTTGATGAGAGATCAATGATTGGTGCCACAACTTTAGGTTGGATGGAGTTCATGTGTCGTTATGGGGTTAAAAATGGAGAGAATTTTGATCAGTCGTGGGGTGGTTTGCCTGTAGTTATTTTTCTAGGGGATGATGTTCAGTTATCCCCAGTACTTGATTCACCTGTTTATAACTCTTCTTGCAAGTTGCCAGCAGCTCTTCACGGTGTTCTTGTTTGGAAAGATTTCAAATATTCTGTCAATCTAAAGACCATTGTCCGTCAGGGAATCAAAGAACAAGAACTAAAAGATGTGTTACTAGCAATTAGAGAATATAAGATAACACCTGTTCAGGCAAAATGGCTGCAAAAATTTCAATGGCAAAATTTAAAATCATCATATGGCCAAGGATTACTAAATGACATGTCTGAAAAAGGTCTGTTTGTATTTCCAACACATCAACAGGTCTGGGATCACAATAAAATAAAGCTTTTGGAAGTTAACCAAAGTTATCCTATTGCAAAATTATCTGCTATAAGTAAGGGTGTTCATGCTAATTCTATGGAAAGTGATAGAGCTGATGGTCTACAAAAAATTATTTTTCTATGCAAAAATGCAAAAGTCATGTTGACAACAAATCTCTGTGTTCCTTTTGGTTTGTTTAATGGAGCTACTGGCACAATCATTGATCTTATCTACAAAAATGAAAACAGACCAGAAAATTCCATACCTGATGTAGTTAGGGTACAGTTTGATAATTATAGTGGTCCCCCTTTCATAGAGGAAAATCCAAAAATTGTCCCTATTGTCCCAGTAGAAAGAAAGATTGATTGTAATTGCTGTGGTTGTCGAAGAAAACAAATTCCTTTACGCCTTGGATGGGCTTCCACTATTCATAAATGTCAGGGAATGACAATTGGCAAAGGGGAACCATATTCCTATATCATCATTAATCCAGGAGTCAGGTCATTTGAATCCAGGAATCCAGGTGCTCTCTTTGTAGCCCTTTCAAGAGCAAAATCTGCAGGTAATAATGTATCACCTCCAGATTTTGCATGGCATTCATCTGTTTTAGTGAACGAGGACAGACTTTGTCATAAAGTGAACACTCCTACAGTTTTAGCAAGAACACAGGAAATTAATAGATTACTTCAACTTTCCATTCAGACCAATGAAAAATTTCCATGTCTAGAAACAGATGAAAGTCTAACTAATTTTCTCAATTTAAACTTGCCTAATGATCACATTGAGGAATAAATAATGAAAGTTCCTCAATAATGAAAGAAGTATTTGCACTGTCAATTCAGTCTCTTAATCTTCCTTTGAAATACAAACATGTGATAGGTGGGTGATGTGAAAATCGCTAACCTTCATATTTGTTAATCACTTTTAAAACTGATAATTCATCATTTTTCTTTCACACCTAACCAGGCTTGTTATTTATCAAATGATATTTTTCAAGGAACTGAAATTGATAAATATAATTCTTATTAAACACATTAAATCAAATATACTTCCTATTAAACACATTTAACAACATGTATGCTAGGTGGGTGATGTGAAAATCGCTAACCTTCAAAAATATATTTTTTATAAAATCAAAATCATCATTTTCATTAATAATATGTTTCATTATTAAATATATGTAAAGTTACTCCATAAAGGTTATCAAAAGAACTTTTGGTTTCTTGTACATTTGGTACTGATATTTTCATTCACTTATATGAGTAGTTCACATATTTGTTTCATTCCGATTCACTTAACTGTATAAACCGATATCATTTGCATATACAAAAATTTTGCTGTTGCATCAGTGACATTTATTTTCCGAGAGAATTTAAATTTAAAATCTTGTAAAAAACTTATACTTGTTAATAAATTATCGCAATTTTTGTTCGGTTCATTCGAAATAACCTCAATCAGGTTGTACATACCCTTGCGTAACCCGGGTTACACGGTGTGTACAACCTGACTGAGGTTATTACGAATGAACCGAACAATAATTGTGATCAATCCTTAATGAGCTTTCCGACTACCTAGCAGACTGATCCTATCCTATACAGATGATTTTAACCGATGATATCAAATGTTTCTTATCTCAATTTACCAATAGAAAGGACCAAAGAAGGTGGGTGATGTGAAAATCGCTAACCTTCATCAATTTGTGTTTTGTTGCTATAGTAAATAAAGACATTTTTTTCCCAGGAGACATACATTGACATCCATTAAAAGTATTCAAAAGTCATATGGCTATGCAGAAAGTTATTTTACACTTGGTAATATATAATTAGAAGGCAACTCCAAAAAGCTGTATACCGGTATTTACAATATCATTATCGTTATTTGCCAATGCCTTCAGGTCTTCACTGTTTTCTGTATTTTTAATCAACCTCACAGTTCCTCAATTTTTTGTTCTTACAAGAAGCACAAACATTGTCACTGAGACATTGACCCACAAAACATGACAAATATAAACTTAAAAACATGTATAGAAACCTTGTCACTGAGACATTGACCCACAAAACATGACAAATATAAACTTAAAAACATGTATAGAAACCTTGTCAACAATTTACTCATATTCCACTACTTTTCTTTTTTAAAGGTGGGTGATGTGAAAATCGCTAACCTTTATCTTCTTTCTACTGACTTTATTAACCTAATTATAGAAGCTATAATATGTACTTATTCTCTTATCTTACACTATATAAACACATACAGATTTTTTGCACAAAATATAAAAATATCCACTGTTCTTTCATTTATTCAAGATTCAATCTTGACTCCTCACAAATTTACATTTTTTCTATAGATCCAATATTCTTATGAATTGACGGTTGATGTTACAAATTCTAACCTTAACACTTAAAACATTTCCTTTACTGTGTTTGTTTTTATGGATGTGTTTTTATGCATTGGTGAGATTCTGCTGTTTAAGATGGAAATTTAACTAAATATTACATTATTTTCCTAAATCTACAGAAAAGTTATCTTGACCTGATACTTATCCTAAATTATGTGTCCTTTTCTTATAATTCTAAAATATAAATATATTTTCAAATTGAAATATCTAGAGTATTTTCTTACTATTCTAAAATATAAGGTGGGTGATGTGAAAATCGCTAACCTTACAAATGTATTAAAAATACTAATCATTCCTTGAGCCTGGGTTTGAATATTGTACACTTAGAAAACTATGCCATACAAAAAAGTTATGGTAATATCTTATACACCAGACATATTTCATGTTTCCTGTGCATTTGAAAAAAAATGTTTTTTTTTATTGACTTTCATGTTCTAAACACATATATTGAAGAACAATAGACAACACAATGGCCAAAAGAAAAAGTACAAAAGGACAAACAACGATCGACAAAACATACATATAAAACTAAAGATCGAGTAACACGAACCCCACTAAAAACTGGGGGTGAACTCAGGTGCTCCGAAAGGGTAAGCAGTTCCTGCTGCACTAGTGGCACCCGTCGTGTTAAACTAGTTACAAACCTGGTAATAAGTTGTGAATGAGGAAAGGACTAGGAAGTGTTTACGACAAGTGGAACATATCCGTGGTCATTTGTGACACAGATATTCCATAGCGGTCAGCCAAGTCATGGTGGCGACCGTAAAATTTTCAACTTTACCAAAAGGAACAAAAGTTGTTACATTCACGATATGACTACTTTTGATTTTTTCAATTTTTTTTTAATCCCATAGAAAATGGGTCATCATATTTTGGTGGGAACAGATTCAAGAGGAAGAACTCTAGAGTCCTTCATTAGCAATGTAAATCCCTTCCCTATTGGTTGGCAATCTGAGGTCCATTTTTTGCCTGGTGCACCCATTTCAAAAATATCAAATGAACTTTTGGAGAAATTAAAATTATTAAATGTTGAATCTAATAGTAAAATTGTAGTTATGATAGCTGCTGGAATTTGCAATTTGACCCAAAAAACAGACATAGAGGAGGGTGGCTATTTTTTAAATTATGAAATTAAAACATCCTCTGAAAGAGTAGAATCAGTCAAGAATGATATAATTAACAGCTTGGGAGCATTTCAGGAGTATAATGTTTTGCAAAAATTTGCCATGATACCACCAGTATCTTTATTAAAAATTTCTCAAAATTTTAATAAAAATTTCACTGACAAGGAACTTATAAAATTAGCCGAAGAACAAAAGCAGTTAGAGCAAGATATTGAAATTTTAAATGAATTTATTTATAAATTAAATACTGATAATTCAGTAAGAACTGTTATGTGGGATAGAGATGTAAGAAAATCACGAATTAGGACAAGAGGTGTAAAAAAAACCTCATATCAGACGAGTGAATATCAAAACTGTATATGTTTATAGGGACTTGTATGATGGTGTTCACCCATCTCAATTTTTAAGTAGCATATGGTACTGTGCTCTCTGCCAGTCCATAGTGAATGATATAAATGATAAATTTTCAGATGAGTTGGCTATGGAGGAGAATGAAGAGAATCAGGATGATATTGATGATAGCTGGGATTTTAAAAGGCGATGAATGTTTACATCGAAACACATCTGGGAATGTGAAAATTGCTAATCTTCTGAAGACAATACCAGAAATTATTTTCAAAGTTTTTTTTTAAATAGAATAATCAATATCCAACTATGTAGTTCTAAAATGAGCTATATTTATTTTTATTATCTTATAACTATTTAATATAAGTGATCCATTTTAAATGAGTTTGCTATCGAGGGAATGAAGACAATAATGGTCCTAAGTAAGGATTTTATTAAATAGTGCAACACTTGTTGAAAGTGAATAGAAGGTGGGTGATGTAAAAATCACTAACCTTCTGAAAACAATACCAGAATTATCTTCATTAAGTTCAAATTTTTTTTAAATAGAATATTGAACTGTGTTGTTAAAAAATGAACTATATTCATTTTTATAATCTTATAACTATTAAATATAAGACATACATTTTCAAATGAGTTGGTTATGGATGGAGTGAAGACAATAATGGTCCTAATTCGGGATTTTCTAAAATAATGCAACACTTGAATAGAAGGTGGGTGATGTGAAAATCGCTAACCTTCTGAAAACAATACCAGAATTATCTTCATTAAGTTCAAAGTTTTTTTTAAATAGAATATTGAACTACGTAGTTCAAAAATTAGCTATATTTATTTTCATAATCTTATAACTATTAAATATAAGAGATACATTTTCAAATGAGTTGGTTATGGAGGGAATGAAGACAATAATGGTCCTAATTCGGGATTTTCTAAAATAATGCAACACTTGTTGAATAGAAGGTGGGTGATGTGAAAATCGCTAACCGTCTAAGTTTTTTGAACATGTTGAAATAGAATATCAGACTATGCTTTTAAAAATTACCTATATTTATTTTTAAACTGTTATAACTTTTTAATTAATTGTTGATAATGAAGTATTCATAATGTTACAGTTCTTTATTAAATTATGTATTCATTTTTTAATATTCAAAAGTCAAATATTGTTATTGTAAATTATTTGTTAAAAAATCAAAAGTTAAGTTTTAAAAAGAATTATAATAATATTTTCATCAATTTTCAAAAATTAACATTGTTTTCATATTTTACAAAATGTATGTTGTTAAATATAAATGTATAATTTTTATTAGTTTAAATATAAAATATAATATTTAATACATAATATTCTATTCTGGACTACTCTATGCTTTTTGCTAGATAAAATTAAGCTGCAAGGTTTATCACCAGAAATGAATTTATTTTTTAAGTCACAAAATATAAAAATTGTTAAGTAAAGACAATCTTCAAATATTAAATAGAGAGAAACAAAGAACAGTAATACTGTCATTTATTTTATTATCTTTTTTTGGTTCATGACTTAATGAAAGTGGTGGTGACATAAATATCTTCTGGCATTCATTTTTTTTAATATATAAAATTGAAACATTAAAAATTGAAGCCCAAATTAATAATTAAAGCATTGTCATATGAGCTCTGGAGTCTTGCCTTTGCTGACATAGATACCTATATACTGTACATGTAAGTTAAGAGTTGTATGGAATAATCCCCATATTTGTGTTCATAGATTTGGAACACTGTGTTTGAACTCATCTTCTTGGTTCTGTTTAATTATTCTTATAACATTCCTATTTTCATATTTTATAAATAAGTTTTTAAGGCTGTCCCATGTGTACATCAATATACAGGAGATGAGTGATAACAGGTGAAAAGGGTCAAAATGATTGATGAATGATAGACAGCCTTGTTACAATGCAAAAAGTCAGACTGAAAAAGATATGAATAAATTATTTATATTTGTCTTGAAAGTTAACTTTTTCAGTTGATTTTAATTCAAAAAAGTAATATGGAATATGTGAAAATTTGTGTCAGTTATTTACAATCATTCTGAACCTTATTTTAAAGTTGTGTGCATGCATGTATTATGTATTAATTAATGTGATGTGTTCTCTTTATTCTTTCTTTCTAATTGTTTCTATCTTTCTGCATGTTAAGGTACATTCATATGAGTCATTGTGCATGTGTTTATTGTGTTTTACCAAAATTAAGACAAAGGGTTTATATTCTAAATGAAACAGTATGAAAATGCATATATAAGTGTTGATACTTTCCTCAATGTTTAATTGGAGTTATTAACCAACATTCAAAAGCCCCTATAACTTACATTGAAATTTAAGTGTAATAATGTGTTTTAACTTTAAGCTGTTAAGACCTACTACAAAAAATCCCTATTTTAAGTTTCCCAATACTTGAATCAGACTTCAGGAAGTCATACAGTCTACAATGAATGTAATATGTCAAATTTGCATTTCTTATACAACTAATATTTCTGACTTTTACAGGTTACAGGCTTACTGAAATAAACACCACTCCAGCATGGGTGCACAAAGGAAAAGTTGTCAACACCACCTTCAATGTGTATGTAAGTACTTTTTGTTCTTTTTAATCAAGCATTGATCTATAATTAGAGGAAATCCTGGATAGAAGGTTAATGGGGTATACAATAATGGCTTTTAAAATGTTAACTATAGCAAGAGAAAGACAAAAAATAACTTCTGGACTTTTGTGTAAAATGTCAACACCAATATTTTCTTACTATTACTGAACACGAATGCTAATGCTATGCTTATTACCCCGTTTTCCTGGATCTGCCCCTTCTCTAGGATCTTTGTTTTAATTTATTTATCTTATTGCAGTACATATATTTAAAATACCTCATGAGGCTATGATATATATATTGGTCTAGAAACCCGGCAACCTGTCACCAAACTGTGGAAAAGGCAAACCAGATTATATATTAATGTGTATTTATTTGAAAACTGACTGCTTTGCCTAAGAATCATAGTTACTATGATGTATCAATTATATTTAAGCCTTTCTGATCTTGCTTAAGCTCGCATTTACAGGTAGTGCCTGTCTCATATTATAGTATCAAATATTTCACGTAGATTTTTTTGTAAAATAAAGTCGATATTTTTACTAGTCTTCCTTTATAATATTAGTTATATAGGCTTTAGACAGGTAATACGGGCTCATATAACCTGTCTGTGTTTTATATTTCCTGAGCCGAAGACGAGGGAAATATACAACACAGACAGGTTATATGAGCCCGTATTACCTGTCTAAAGCCTATATAACGAATTTGTCATACTGCAATATCATGGGTCCATATTACCTGTGTAAAGCCTAAATAAAGAACATGACTACTATACATGTATTGTCTCATGAACATTTAACCCCAGATATGACTTTGCTTTAACTTAAGAAGAAATTAATTCTTCAACACATTTAATAAACAACTTAACAATTTTAACAGAAATATAACAAATGATTTAGAATTGCCTCAATAACGGCGTCAGAGTGACAGGCGAACCTGGGGGTGGCCATCTTGATTACGTATGATTTCAAAATGAGTTATCTTTCTTGGCACGTGCTTTCATATTACCGGCTAGAGCCGTATAATATGGATTAGTAAAATCGAGTAAATAACCAATCGGATCACTTAGATTTTATATTGCAGTATGACAAATATTCATAAAAAATAGAGCATTTCCGAATGAATTAAAAATATTGCATCTTGACCGATATTGCATTCCATTCTTTCTCCGCAAAGAGATCAAAGAGAGGTTCCGAGTAAAACGATATTTGCACGCAAGCAGACGAGACATAAACAAGATGGCATAATTATATTGAATACATATTGCATTGAAATATGGTGAAATGTAATTGTCACGGACCGAAATATTTAGTACTATATTATAAAAGAGTTTTTACATTAATATTGAGGAATATTGTTCCTCAATATTAGTGCAATAAGTTATAACCCTATATTACATGTTTTCAAGTATATACAATGTATCAATATTTAATTGGTGCCGTCGTTGTCATGATCGTACGGTAGATGGATTTACAACTACCTGTGCAATCAGTGCCTATTACCACTGAATCTGTGAGTTTGAACCTTGTTCATGACGATGTGTACTCGATACAACATTATGTGATAAAGTTCGTCCGTGACATGAGACCGGTCGGTGGTTTTCTCTGGGTACCCTGGTTCCCCCACCAATAAAAATGGCCGCGACGCAACCATCAATATTTAATTCAAGAATACTTGGTTCGTGTTGTTCTGATTTGTTTTTCGGTATTTGTTTAATGCTTCCGCTGTCCCTGGTTGTGACTGTGGATGAAATATCACAAACACTTTGGTATTTGAGCTCTTTCCATCTTCAAACAAAAATATTATCGGATGAGATCAAACGTGTACATATACTATACTCATTTATTAAAACCACGTGTGTCATCGGTGCTGTAATGGTTAGCGTGTTCGTCTCGAGTGTGATAGATCGTGGGTTCGGGCTTCTGGCGGGGGAAAAACAAATACTATTAAACTGGTATTCCCTGCTTCTCCGCATAACACGCAACATTAAGGAATAAGAGCAAAGACTGGTTAATTATGATTCAGCATAATTTTAGTTAGCTAGTACTATAAAAATCTAACTCAGCGAGTTGGTCTAGTACATAATGGACATTAATCACCATCACATCAAAATATAACTTGTAACTGGGAAATTGTTCTCTTGACGTTACACACCAATCACTTATCCTCTTATTAGAATTCACCTTTCGTTTTAGAAACTAATTAAACATAGGAAAGTCCCACTGTTTCATAAGGACTTCTTTCATAGCCATCATAGATAGGACTTTTGTAAAACTGACTCCATTGTATGTGTAAATGCTTAAAGTGTACTAATTAGTCACAGTTGTTTGTGAAATCATGCACTCATGTATGACATGTTTTAGCCAATGGCGTTATTTTTGTGCAAGCAAATCCCAGAATGCACTTGTTTTCTAAATGGTTGGATCCGTCTCAGTAGTACTTCTCCGATTCTCTGATATTGTTATATTTTCTGTATTTATTCCTCACAAAAAGCATTATAACTTGAGTAATACAGCAGGTGTCTTATAAGAAGCAGGAACTACTGACCCTTCGCGAGCTCCTGAGTTCACCCCCGTTGTTTTGGTGGGTCCGTGCTGCTCACCTTTTTTGTTTTTTGCGTTGTCCTATCATATGTGTGTCTTTACGTTCTGAGTTACGATTTCCGCCTATAAACGATGTTCGTTTCGTCTTTAACTCCAGTTGTTTGTAAGAGGGAGCATGTCTTATTTACGTTGTTTGTGTTTGTGTTTGTGTTATAGTGGTGTCCAACACGTATTGTGTTGTGTTTTTGTTTTGTTTTTCTTCGTCTTGTGTACCCTATGTTTTCAGTTTCTCTGGGTTGTCCATTTTTTTTATTTCCCTTCGGTATTCTCTAACGTTTATTTGATATATACTGTTGACTGCAGTCAAAATAAACAAAATCCTTCTGGTTCATTGTAATAATAAATTTTATTGTAAAAATATGTCATCATATAAATAACTTGTTGCGGCCAGCGCAACCAACACACAATTTGAAGACGAAATAAAACATACAGAGCAGAGCAGACATCATTCATATTTCTTTGGAAGCCATTTTGATTGTATGTAGATAGTTCATGTAAATGTATGTACTTTCTTTCTAGACATGAACAGCGTTGTCAATAAAAATGTACATACATTGTATCTAATTAAGTGGAACAACATTCGTCGATTCACTCAGTCAAAAGATTGGAAAGTTTTTTTTCTCAGTATTTTGTATTTAATTATTTTAATCTGGTATTAAGATGGAAAATTAATACAATTTTGAAAGTGTTATAATGTGAAATATATTAAGCGTAAACAGACCCAAACCAAGTTATATCGTATTCAACAATTTCAAATATTCCTTATAATTTAATTTTTAAAACAAAATTTAATGATTCCTCGATTTTAATTACGATTATTTCATGTGACTATTTGAATTTGTCGTTGGCGGATGAACACGTAGGTGACGTCACAATACCAACCCAGGTTATCGAGTATAACCAAAATTTTCTCCAGGCGGATTAGCCAATCAGATTGAAATATTCAAATCAAATTAAATTATTGATATATAATCCTAACTAAAGCAAACAATTAAAGGTTGAAAACAAATTAGAGATCTACAAATATAAAATTTACCAGAGTTGTTCTTTGCTCTCACATGGGAGATCTTAGCGCAAAGAACGATAACTCTGGCTGAGATTTCTACAAATAGAATCGACACTCTTAAAACAGTAATGTATGTGGATTCCCTACTACGATTACTATGGGCCAAATTGCATTTTGCTACTTTTACTTGTTTTACTTCGTCTTCAGTATATATATAATATTATAAAAAAATATATTTTCGTATACATTTTGAACACTATTATCAATATTTGGTAAAACTCGCTCACACATCTACATAACAAATCATACATATTTTAACAAGATTAAATTTATATGTGTCGATACATTTTGCTTAGGTATTAGTCATTACTATAAGATAAATGAGAAATGAGAATGTAGACTATATTCCTTTTTTTACTTTGCATATTAGTCATTACTATAAGATAAATGAGAAATGAGAATGTAGACTATATTCCTTTTTTTACTTTGCAAAGTGAATTTGCATCTCAGACGCTAATTCTTTCAAATAATTTTGTTTACAAAGAATGAACACTGTGAGCACTTTTGTTCATGTGCATGAATTTTTATATGACCAGCATATATTTTTACATTAATAACATAGAAAATATTCCATCGCCATCATAAGACTAGTGGTCTTTTTTATTATTTCCTGCATCACGTATGTCTTTAGTCAATCTCCACGCAAAGGATTCTGGATATCATAGGCCTTCATACTCTGTTTGTTTATAAACATCGTGAGCAGACGACAAAGTAACACACATCATTGTGTAGCCCCACAGTAAAGGGGAGATGTTTTTTTTACCACAGTTGAATATGTTATTCCTGCGTGCAGTTATATGGTATCAGTTAATTTCTCTGTGCGCATGAGTGGCCTATAGTCACAAAGGCATTTTCACGAAATTAAACCACAAAAAAACTATGAGATCTGGATATCTGGTAAAACAAGTTGTTATAATACCCAGTTATTTTGAACCAACTCTGTAATAGCCAATAGAAAGTAAGGTTACAATTGAGTCAACTTTCTAATAGCCAATATAAAGTAAGGTTACAATTGAGTCAACATTCTAATACCCAATAGAAAGTAAGGTTACAATTGAGCCAACTTTCTACTAACCAATAGAAAGTAATGTTACAATTGAGTCAACTTTCTAATAACCATTGGAAAGCAAGGTCACAATTATCATATTTCTATGAACCACGATTGTCATAAGCTTTGATTAATTAAAAGCTTTGATATTTTTCAACATTTCCAAGACAACCACTGTACCAGACTTGTGTCCAGTATCAAATTTCTCATAATGTATATTATTGCACGAATTTGAAGCTTGGAGGAATGGTTGTATTTTCTTCATAATGTATCATGCATTCCTAATTTCGTCTTGTAAATACATTTCCCATAAACTTAAATCCGGTTGTTTGTCACCACCTGTAATATATGAAACAAGAGATTTAAGAGTATGGACATATTATTGTGTAGATAACAAAATAGAAAATAGTTGATAAAAAAAATCTCATATTCTGGAAAAAAAATTGTTTTTAGTAAATCATGCAAGAAATGTAACCTTTTCATATGACAACAAGAAAAGTTTGAAGATACCAAAGTGGTAATCATAATCCATAAATCTAAGATACCAAAGTGGTAATCATAATCCGTAAATCTAAGATACCAAAGTGGTAATCATAATCCGTAAATCTAAGATACCAAAGTGGTAATCATAATCCGTAAATCTAAGATACCAAAGTGGTAATCATAATCCGTAAATCTAAGATACCAAAGTGGTAATCATAATCCGTAGATCTAAGATACCAAAGTGGTAATCATAATCCGTAAATCTAAGATACCAAAGTGGTAATCATAATCCGTAAATCTAAGATACCAAAGTGGTAATCATAATCCATAAATCTAAGATACCAAAGTGGTAATCATAATCCGTAAATCTAAGATACCAAAGTGGTAATCATAATCCGTAAATCTAAGATACCAAAGTGGTAACCATAATCCGTAAATCTAAGATACCAAAGTGGTAATCATAATCCGTAAATCTAAGATTCCAAAGTGGTAATCATAATCCGTAAATCTAAGATACCAAAGTGGTAATCATAATCCGTAAATCAAAGTACAGATAACACAATGGCCAAAAGAAAAAGAAGAAAAGGACAAACAACGATCTACAAAACATACACATAAGACTAAAGATTGGGTAACATAAACTCAACTAAAAACAGGGGGTGAACTCAGGTGCTCCGGAATGAATTTACTTTATGCAATGAAATTCTCATGGAAAGCGTGTACAGCAATTCAAATTGTGTGTTCTTGGGTTTGTAAACATATTAAATGAGTGAGTGATTATTTTTGACAACAAATGAGCAATTTTCAGCTGTTTTATAATAGCTATGCCAAGATAGTCTCTGATGAGATGATGATAATGATATCTGTTATGTACAAGACTAGTTCACTGAAACAGTTCACATGTAGACATGTCGGTCTACTAGGACACATTATTTTGACTCAAGACTAGCTCACTGAAACAGTTCACATGTAGACATGTCGGTCTACTAGGACACATTATTTTGACTCAAGACTAGCTCACTGAAACAGTTCACATGTAGACATGTCGGTCTACTAGGACACATTATTTTGACTCAAGACTAGCTCACTGAAACAGTTCACATGTAGACATGTCGGTCTACTAGGACACATTATTTTGACTCGGAACCAACCAATCCTACTCTTTGTGTTGTGTGTTAGGCGGAGAAGCAGCAAATATCAATTTTATAGTTTTTGGTTTGACCCGATCAGAACGGAACCCATGTTTTAGTGCACTTTGGTCGAGCACACTAATTATTACATCTCCGTTGCTGTTGAACAAGTTATGAACTAAAATATGAAGCTAAGATATGATGAACTAATTAATGTTGTGGCAATATTTGTACATACTAAATGTAAATGATGATGCACCGCCTTCCTCTAGTCCAAAAGGTGAACTTCTGTTCCTCATATAGTCTGGATAGAGGCGGGGCAAAAATACTGCATCAAATGGGTTGTCAGATGATCTAAGAAATGAAGAAAAATATGCATCATAAATTGACTGCAATTCATACTTTAGATGAGCTAACGCCTAAACCTATTAGTATAGAAACACGCCTACATCAATCTCTTTTTGTATGGAGTTTTGTAGATATAATATTTACTCTTGTTATATATGTATACGCAAATTTGATTTCCAATATTTTGATGACACTTTTTTCATCTGGTTTCTCACGAAGATCAACGATATCTTTTGATGTTTATGACTAATCAGAGTCGAACCCTGACATTTCCATAAGAGGGGAGGGGGCGTTTTTCTTTAGAATAAAAATCGGATTGCTAAGCAATTTGCTTTAAAAAAAGTCAAAAGATACCGAGCGTTATTCAACGCGAAATTTAGTAAAACGGAAAATGACAAGGACAAAATTGGAAATATTCTGTTAAAGCACGTTTTTATAAGTCTATAACTTAGCTTAAAACCGAGGGGTCATTCTTGTTTACTATTGAGTAATTGATTACAACCAACATTTTCAACAGCTATTATTCAATTACTGCCTATTCTCTTTCACATGGTACTTGTTTGTAATTTCTGTTAAAGACAAAGTCTTTTGAATTGAATCGGATATGTGGATGTTTGAGCTTCTTGTTTGTTGACATCTGTATTGACACTGGAAATCTTGACGGGGAGGTAAAGGGAATTTCGGTTGTTTTATTTTTGTTTTATTTTTCGATTAATCCCCTTTGTATAGAATTTAGTTTCGCAACTGTTCAAAGCATAAAACAATATACACATAGAGAACATTTGAACCTTAGAGACCACACCAAATTACTGGAGAGATAACATATTAAAAAAAAGCATTGGTATGGAGCTCAAAACTAGACAAACTGTCAGACACAGATGACCTTATCAGATCTTGGCTACCATGTTTAGTTCCTGTGGTTTTGTTAGCTTGTTCCCAGATACCTTTAGACTATTTTGCTTTACGATCTTTCGACTTGGAGCGTACCCGATGAACATTATTCTAGAAACGCGCCGTGTTTATTAAATTAGATATCTACGTTTTTATTACAAGAGTGGTTTATTCAAATAATTCCAGAAAATAAAATAATCGTGTAATTAAGGAGTGAAAATACTTACGTGTCTGACATGGATTCTTCTTCTTTTATTGATTTTAATCCTTTTCTCCGTGCATACCACAATCGACAACAAAGTGCAATACCTAGAACTACTGCAAGAGCAGTGACTGCAGCGACCGGTGCTATTATTTTAAGAAGATCTTCGGATGTTGGCGATACCTCTGTTTGACAAACACTATCGGTAAAACCTGAGAGGCACCTGTAAAATAATTGTATGGAAATTATTACATGTATAATAGTATTAAATCAATTACTTGTATGTGTCTTGTAAAATTAAACATGACAAATACAATGTATTTTTATTTGGGGTTAGAGTTAGGGTTAGGGTATTTAACGCCACTTTCAACAACATTTCAGTTTTATCGTGGCAGTCAGTTTTATTGGTGGAGGAAACTGGAGTACATGAAGAAGTCACTCACAAACTTTATCACATAATAACAATATCCACATAGAAGGTCGGGCTGAATCTATTTGATAATTCCCTTTAAAATGAACTATTAAGGTCAAAGTCCAAGGAAGGGAGGGGGCACATAAGTTATTCCATGTGTTCCATCATCATAATTAAAGGTGAGATATATAGAAGAATTAATAGTGACCGAGAGATAGTCATTACGAAACAAACGACATTATATCTAAGGATACGAAAAGTTATTACGGCTCAAAGTAGAGTCAGACGAGGAGTATAATTAGTCATTACGAAACAAACGACATTAAGTAGAATTATAGGTTTAGGTTTTAGGCTTATGGTATTTAACGCCACTTTCAACAATATTTCAGCTATATATCGTGGCGGTCAGTTTCATTGGTGGAGGAAACAACCGACCTGTCGCAAGTCACCAACATAGGAATGACTATTACGGCACAAAGTATAGTCACACGAGGGACATAATTAGTCATTACGATAAAATTACATTATGACAATGGGTACATATCGTCATGAGGGTTCAAAGTAGAATTAGGCGGTGGACACAGATAGTAATTAAGTCAAACAGGACATTAAGATTACGCTACAGTGTACAGAGAGCCATTACGGCACAAATTACAGTCAAGACAGTTTGACGAAGAAAACAGGCATTTGGTACAAAAGACATTAAGACGAGGAACATAGATGGTCATATCGGCACAAAGTACGATACCATGAGGAACATAGATGGTCATATCGGCACAAAGTACGATACGATGAGGAACATAGATGGTCAGATCGGCACAAAGTACGATACGATGAGGAACATAGATGGTCATATCGGCACAAAGTACGATACGATGAGGAACATAGATGGTCATTTGGCACAAAGTACGATACGATGAGGAACATAGATGGTCATATCGGCACAAAGTACGATACGATGAGGAGCATAGATGGTCATTTGGCACAAAGTACGATACGATGAGGAGCATAGATGGTCATATCGGCACAAAGTACGATACGATGAGGAACATAGATGGTCATTTGGCACAAAGTACGATACGATGAGGAACATAGATGGTCATTTGGCACAAAGTACGATACGATGAGGAACATAGATGGTCATTTAGCACATATGATATTATGACGACGGATACGGATTGCAATTTAAGCAAATAGTACAGAGAAACGAGTGACATAGCTAGTCATTGCGACACAAGTGACATTAAAACGAATAATACACATGAAGAACAGTAAAACGGGAGACACCATGAGTCATTACCACTCAAAGGACGGTCAGAGGTGGGACATAGATGGTCATTACGGAATGATAGTAGGACAAGGAACACAAATGGTCAATTGGCACAAAGGACTGATGCTCGGGGAACATATGTCTATTGGTAGGTCTTTATTTTTTCTTCTTTTTTTTTGGGGGGGGGATACAATAACATAACGATATCACGTATGGGGCCATTTCACGTTACCTGTCATTCATTTTTCAATATAAAGTAATTTACCTGCATGCTGGGTCGCCATTATTATCCACATAACAGACGCCACCATTTTGACAAGTTTTCTGATAGTCATATAGAAAACAAGCATCATCCAATGGAACTGAAATGAAGGACAGAGCTTAATTAAACCACTTTTATCATTTGTTTTGCATTAAATGTATTAAAATTGTCGTCTTTGACATAAAACAATGGCAGTAGAACGTAGTCTGGTAACAAGTAAGATAGTATTTTAGTCGGAACGATACATGATTTATTTATTAAGTTTGGGCCCATAATTTAACTAGATCAACCCCGCCACGTTTTATTAAGGTGCCTTGCCAAGCCATGAAAGTGAGTGGTTATGTATATGTGTCTTAGTGTATCTATTTTGCCTCTTTCTACGATTTTGCTATTGGATTTTTGAACTGTTCTGACAGTGTGGTATTTTTTAACTGTTCTGACAGTGTGGTATTTTTGAACTGTTCCGACAGTGTGGTATTTTTGAACTGTTCCGACAGTGTGGTATTTTTGAACTGTTCTGACAGTGTGGTATTTTTTAACTGTTCTGACAGTGTGGTATTTTTGAACTGTTCTGACAGTGTGGTATTTTTGAACTGTTCTGACAGTGTGGTATTTTTTAACTGTTCTGACAGTGTGGTATTTTTTAACTGTTCCGACAGTGTGGTATTTTTGAACGGTTCTGACAGTGTGGTATTTTTTAACTGTTCTGACAGTGTGGTATTTTTTAACTGTTCTGACAGTGTGGTATTTTTGAACTGTTCTGACAGTGTGGTATTTTTTAACTGTTCTGACAGTGTGGTATTTTTTAACTGTTCTGACAGTGTGGTATTTTTTAACTGTTCTGACAGTGTGGTATTTTTGAACTGTTCTGACAGTGTGGTATTTTTTAACTGTTCTGACAGTGTGGTATTTTTTAACTGTTCTGACAGTGTGGTATTTTGGAACTGTTCTGACAGTGTGGTATTTTTTAACTGTTCTGACAGTGTGGTATTTTTTAACTGTTCTGACAGTGTGGTATTTTTTAACTGTTCTGACAGTGTGGTATTTTTGAACTGTTCTGACAGTGTGGTATTTTTTAACTGTTCTGACAGTGTGGTATTTTTGAACTGTTCTGACAGTGTGGTATTTTTTAACTGTTCTGACAGTGTGGTATTTTTTAACTGTTCTGACAGTGTGGTATTTTTTAACTGTTCTGACAGTGTGGTATTTTTTAACTGTTCTGACAGTGTGGTATTTTTTAACTGTTCTGACAGTGTGGTATTTTTTAACTGTTCTGACAGTGTGGTATTTTTGAACTGTTCCGACAGTGTGGTATTTTTGAACTGTTCTGACAGTGTGGTATTTTTGAACTGTTCTGACAGTGTGGTATTTTTGAACTGTTCTGACAGTGTGGTATTTTTGAACTGTTCTGACAGTGTGGTATTTTTTAACTGTTCTGACAGTGTGGTATTTTTTAACTGTTCTGACAGTGTGGTATTTTTTAACTGTTCTGACAGTGTGGTATTTTTTAACTGTTCCGACAGTGTGGTATTTTTGAACTGTTCTGACAGTGTGGTATTTTTGAACTGTTCTGACAGTGTGGTATTTTTTAACTGTTCTGACAGTGTGGTATTTTTTAACTGTTCTGACAGTGTGGTATTTTTTAACTGTTCCGACAGTGTGGTATTTTTGAACTGTTCTGACAGTGTGGTATTTTTTAACTGTTCTGACAGTGTGGTATTTTTTAACTGTTCTGACAGTGTGGTATTTTTTAACTGTTCTGACAGTGTGGTATTTTTTAACTGTTCCGACAGTGTGGTATTTTTGAACTGTTCTGACAGTGTGGTATTTTTTAACTGTTCCGACAGTGTAGTATTTTTGAACTGTTCTGACAGTGTGGTATTTTTGAACTGTTCCGACAGTGTGGTATTTTTGAACTGTTCTGACAGTGTGGTATTTTTTAACTGTTCCGACAGTGTGGTATTTTTGAACTCTTCCGACAGTGTGGTATTTTTGAACTCTTCCGACAGTGTGGTATTTTTGAACTCTTCCGACAGTGTGGTATTTATGTCTTCTATTTTTTAAGATAACTCCTCCCTCACCCGAGGATCAACTTATATATGTGAAAACCTTCTTGTCGTGTGCATTCCGTAACTTATCGTTTCCAAAACAACACAGGAACACTCGAATTTTCTTATTGAACGAATTTAACAGAATATGAAAGAAACGATGTGATTAGTCTATATGTCATTTGTGTTTTGTAATAAAAACAATAATGAAAAAAAACACAGATATCAACTTTAGTGCGCACGACACGCTTCTGGAATAACCTGCATCAGGTACGCTCAAAATCGAAATATAAAGTTTTGGGAGCAATAAAACCAAAGGGCCTAAAGTAGGCTCCTGGAGACCCACGAGTTAAGGAGATCGAATGGTTTTAAACATTGTGTTACCGTGTGATAACGCAGATGTAAAAGATGACAATGTCTTCCTATTTATTAACTAGTGGTTACTAGTGTAGAAGATATATTCAAGGAGGTTTACAATATCATGATATGCTTCCCATATACGGTAAAACCTGCCTAAGCTTAACCCCCTTGGGACCAACATTTTTGTGTTCGGAATAAACAGGACTGGTATGTGTACGATTTATACTGGTAAAATTAATAAAGATTTTCTACGTTGGGACTTTACTTAAGGCCTGTTCTTTTAATTCTTAACCATTAACCTGGTTTTAAACTTTTTTATGGTTGAATGTTTTCTTACGATGTGGTTTTAACCATGCGGTTAAATGGTTAAAGAACATCTTAACCGGGATCGAAGCACGGTTGAATATGTTTGAACATTGTTAATTACCAGTATGTTTGTAATAGGAACATCTGTGTATTATAGACCCATTTCCAAGTTGTTTATTGACATTCTGCATTGTTGTATTTGTTTATAAAGAATTAAATTATTTTATTTGTTGTTTTTTGTGTTGTTTTTGTTTTGTTTGTGTGCTTAAGAGTTGAATTATTTTATTTGTTAATGAAGAATCAATTTTACTTTGTTAAAAAATAATCAATGAACTAGAAAATTTCTCTTAAAAATTGTTCTTCGACCATTGCGTTTTTTATCTATCTTAAACATGTTTATGGTTCATGATTTAAACATGTTTCAGGTTGTTTTCAACCATAAACAAGTTTGAGAATAAAAAAACAGGCCTTTAATGTTCGGTGTATACAGGAATCTGGTTTATTCAGGTTTCGGTTTAAACAGGTTTCACTATTGTTAATTTCCCGATTATAATATATTAATGTTTGCTACTCAACTTAATGCTGAACATTGAGCCAAGAATTATTGTTTGTGTTGGTTTTCAATGGTTGGTTATGGTGTTTAACGCCACTTTCAACAATATTTCAATTATGTTGTGGTGATCAGTTTTATTGGCGGAGGAAACCGGAGTACCCGGAGAAAACCACCGACCTGTTGCAAGTCACAGACAAACTGTATCACATAATGTTGTATCGAGTACACCTCGAATTGAAAGAAAATGTGATAATGGTAAAAGTTACCACCTTATTTAACAGTTTGTTTTCAAATGTATTACAAATAAGTAAAATTACCTTCATTAGCCGTTTGTCCCGCTGTGTCCGATATTATGAAGAGTGGTGTTGACGTTATTGTTTTGGTGGCGCCACCTACAGACAGGCCGGCATTATTGTTAATAGATTGAAGTAACGTTCGACCATATGCACCTTGAAGCCTAGAGTCGAGGGTCACATTGACATTGACGTCAAAATCCACGAAAATTGTTCCGTTAACGGTGCTGTAAAGACGAAAATATCAACATTTATCATGCAATTATGTTATTTTGAGTACTAAGAAAGGGGGTCAAATAAACTTCAGTGTTACTTGGTCATGGACTTAATAAAGCATTTCTTGTACCTGATTCATGTAGAGCGACAGAAAGAAACTGTTAACTGTGTAAGCGCAGAAGTCACCGATGACACCATTGAAAACGATTAGAACGATGCTTGTTTCAGACAAAGGCTCGCTTTTCTGCCTATTTCTAAAGCACGTACAAATAAATTATATATTTTTCTACAATGTACGTATACTGTTTATTTACTGAGACAGGGGAACGACCATTCAACGCTTAGGAGGAGGGGGCTATGTTTAAAAAAAGATTTTCCTGTCGCCAAATTTTATACATTTGTATATCAGAAAGATTTCAAAGTAAAAGATAATCTGAACCATAAGTTTTTCATCGAAAATTTTTGAAAACATTGGAAGAAAATGACTGATTTTTCATGTAATAGAAAATAAAATATAATTTTTGTTTTGCGTGAAAAATGTTGTGGTTGCCTCTCTAACCCAAAGTTAAATGGCTGGTCCTTAACAAATGTAACATGCACAAGGCTTTCTCGTCAACATTTTATATGACATCTGGTGTCCGTTGTTTAACTTGTGATTAAGCTAATCATATGATTAGTCCTAATTACATGATTCATTCCTAATCACATAATTAGATAATTCAATGATTAAATATTAGTCAATATTAGGAATTAATTATGTAATTAGTGCTAATCATTTGGTTAGTTTAATCACAAGTTCAACAACGGCTGTTGTTAGTTAGGGGTTGTCATGGTCGTGATCGCATGGTAGTTGGATTTATAACAACCTATATATGCAATCAGTGCTTATCACCACTAACTTTGTGAGTTCGAACCCCACTCAGGCGAGATGTACTCATGCAACATTATACAATTAATGACTTTGGATGAGGTTAATACCACGATTTATCAACCCTAGAGATCTGATTATCACCTCGGCCATCAACCCCAGAGTTCTGATTATCACCGAGGTGATAATCAGATCTCTGGTGTTGATAAATTGTGGTATTAGCTGAAATCCAAAGTCATCAATTGTTTTATTATATGGGTAAATGATGCAAACATTTTTTTTTATTAAGACTACAAGGTTTATTAAAATGATCCTAATATCTGTAGGTTTCTATGACATTCAGTGTCTTGTAGTATTTAATAGGATTTATTTTTTATTTCACAAGGTAGGGAGTTGTTTGTATTTTAGTTACTATCGAGTCCGGTGTGTTGGCGTGGAACCACAATTCTTGTAAACAATAGGAGTGGGGCTTATGGTATTTTCAACAATATTTAAGATGTATCGTGGTCGTCAGTTTCATTGGTGGAGGAAATCGGAGTACCTGGAGAAAACCACCGACCTGCTGCAAGTCACTGACAAACTGTTATCACATAATGTTGTGTCGAGTACACTTCCAACCATGAACGGGTTTCGAACTCACAACTTTAGTGGTGATAGGCATTGATTGCACAGAGAGTTGTAAATCCAACTACCATATGATCACGACCACGACAACCCCTGTAATATGTTTGTTGAAACTGGTTTTTGTTAGTGTTTTGAAGTTGACAATTTATTTTTATTTACTGTTGAGAATACAACCTAAATTTTAATAAATAATTAAGACAGAGAACACCACGTGGTGAGTATTGACTATATTTTAATTAATGATCATGTCATTCGTTATATCATAGTTAAAAGTGTTCACAAGAGATTACGCTAGTAGTTTCATAGTGTTTTATATGCCTGCCTAGAGCTATTTTCAAACCACGTGGGCCAACACACCGGACATTGAAAATTACGAATGAAAAAAGTGGGACTGGTTTGTTTACTTTCAGTGTACCATGTTCCCGTAAAAATATACTATGAAATGAAATATATAATGAACAGCATACTTAGTATACAATGAAGTTTAAAATGTTCTTTTTCTTTTCATAGATATACATCGTTCATATCGGATCGTGGGTTCGCGCCCGGCTTTGTAAATTACAAAAAAGGGTGCATTCGACTCGCAGCGCAAGTGATAAAGTTTACCAGTTGCTTGCCCATGGTCGGTGGTTCTCTCAGGGTTCTCCGGCTTCTTCCACCACTAAAGCTGTTCGCCATGACATAGCTAAAATATTACTGAAAATGGCGTTAAACACCAAAATTCAAATTCAAATTTAAATTATATCGGAACGAGTCTGTTGAATCTTTAGGTGCACCAACACACCAGGTAGAACTGTACTGCTTTATCATACATACTTTTGACTAGTTCCTGGACTTGGTAATGTTGCATCTTAAAATGTTATATCAAATAAGCCTTTGTAATGGACGTAGAAGAGGAATCAATTAATTTTATGTGGTAATTGTCATAACAATAAACACGTGGTTGTCATTAAAACATCATTCGAGGGTTAGCGGGGTTATGGTATTTAACGCCACTTTCAACAATATCTCAGTTATATCGTGGCGGTAAGTTTTATTGGTAGAGGAAACATTAGTACCCGGATAAAACCATCGACCTGTCGCAAGTCACTGACAAACTTTATCACATAATGCTGTGTCAAGTACACCTCGCCATGAGTGGGATTCTAACTTAAAACTTTAATGGTGATAGGCACTGATTGCACATGTACAGGTAGTTGTAACTACCATACGATCACGACCATGATGCCCCTCAAAGCTGAACAATAAATGATATAGTCGCTAAGGCAAAATTTGAAATACATGTATATACAATCTTTAAGCAAAATAATCCAAATCGATTTACTTAATTAGACACACCATGATGTACATGTATATTTAACTTATTCTAACCTGATGTTATTAATCTGTATCCCTGTAAACCCTGGTTCTGTCTTGAAAATATCCTGAAGCTGAAAGTTAAAAAAAAATCAAAATGAAATGTCAAATCATTGGTTGATCGATAGGCAGTGTCGATCTCACATATGGTTGTGGTTTATGGTGTTTAACGCCACTTTCAACAATATTTCAGTTATATCGTGGCGGTCAGTTTTATTGGTGGAGGAACCCGAGTACCCGGAGAAAACCACCGACCTGTCGCAAGTGACTGACAATCTTTATCACATAATGTTGTATCGCCTGAGCGGGATTCGAACTAACAACGTTAGTGGTGATAGGTACTGATTGCATAGGTAGTTGTAAATCCAACTACCATACGATCACGACGGCCCCATCTCACATATGACTCGGGATTTGTTTCCATTGTCGTAATATCTTCCCATCCCTTTTACGACATTTACACAGAGCGAGTGAGTGATTGTTGTTTAACACCAAATGAACATTTGTTTAGCTACATTCATTTTCATGGCATGAACATGTTACATTTTCATTAGATGATAATGATGTTCGCTTTCTACTAGACCAACACGCTGATTTGGATCTTTATTAAGTGCTAGTTCACTGAAACAACAGTCTGCTGGTAGACATGTCGCTCCACTCGGACACATTATTCTGATTTCGAGCCAACTAATTTTTGCTCTTACTCCTTAGTATTGCGTGCTTAGAGGAGAAGCAACAAACACATGTACCAATTTGATAGTCTTAGGTATAACCTGACTGGGGCTCGAAACCACGATCTAACCCACTCGAGGTGAGCACATCAATAGTCTTAGGTATAACCTGACTGGGGCCCGAAACCACGATCTAACCCACTCGAGGTAACCACATTAACCATTACACCACCGATGTGGTTTCAAATACCCAGATTACACATGTGCAACAGGAATTGATTCCATTTCCGGTACACCAAAGTTCTCTCCGGTTTTTTGATAGGGTCCACGTTGCTTGTCTCTAGTTTTTTTGTCATTGTTAATATTGATTTCTGTTTGTATTTGTTTCATTTTTTATTTTTTTACCACGTTTTTCTTTTTTTCTTTCTACATTGATTTTAGATTTTTATGACGTCATGGTATCTTCTGCATTTTCTATGGTCAATAACACCTGACAGTTTCTTACGTATGACCAATGCAAACATAGATGAAATTGATATTCTAATGTTTGTTTCTTTGATGGTGTTTAACGCAACTTTCAACAATATTTCAGTTATATCGTGGCGGTAAGTGGAGGAAACCGGAGCACCCGAAGAAAACCACTGACCTGTCGCATGTCACTGACAAACTCACATAATGTTGTACACCTCGCCCTGATCGAGAATCAAACTCATAACATCAGGGGCGATAGGCACTGATTGCAAAGGTAGTCTTAAACCCAACTACCGTACGATCACGACCACAACAGACCCTATTCTAAAGTAACATATATATGTGACATAAAAATAAGTAATAGTTATTTTTATACCTAATTTATATGTGTGTTAGAGATATCGAATTTACATCTGTTTACACGATTTTTCAAAGAGATACCCGGTATTAGAACTGTTCAGACAAAGTGCCATTTTATATTTTTTTAATATTTATTTAAGCTTACCGATAATAACAGGTTTTGATGTTCAGGAGATGTCCTATTTTCATAAACAGCTATGTCATTTACAATTTCGTCAGCAAATGTTACACGAAAAGAGACAGAACTTTGTCCAGTAGTTGTGACATCTGTGGTAGCTGTAGTGGTAGAGTCTTCTTGAGTAGTAGTTGTAACCTCTGTAGTAGTGGTGTCTAATGGTGTAGTAGTTGTAACCTCTGTAGTAGTAGTGTCTACTGGTGTAGTAGTTGTAACCTCTGTAGTAGTGGTGTCTACTGGTGTAGTAGATGTAACCTCTGTAGTAGTGGTGTCTACTGGTGTAGTAGTTGTAACCTCTGTAGTAGTAGTGTCTACTGGTGTAGTAGTTGTAACCTCTGTAGTAGTGGTGTCTACTGGTGTAGTAGATGTAACCTCTGTAGTAGTGGTGTCTACTGGTGTAGTAGTTGTAACCTCTGTAGTAGTGGTGTCTACTGGTGTAGTAGTTGTAACCTCTGTAGTAGTGGTGTCTACTGGTGTAGTAGATGTAACCTCTGTAGTAGTGGTGTCTACTGGTGTAGTAGTTGTAACCTCTGTAGTAGTGGTGTCTACTGGTGTAGTAGATGTAACCTCTGTAGTAGTGGTGTCTACTGGTGTAGTAGATGTAACCTCTGTAGTAGTGGTGTCTACTGGTGTAGTAGTTGTAACCTCTGTAGTAGTGGTGTCTACTGGTGTAGTAGTTGTAACCTCTGTAGTAGTGGTGTCTACTGGTGTAGTAGATGTAACCTCTGTAGTAGTGGTGTCTACTGGTGTAGTAGATGTAACCTCTGTAGTAGTGGTGTCTACTGGTGTAGTAGTTGTAACCTCTGTAGTAGTAGTGTCTATTGGTGTAGTAGTTGTAACCTCTGTAGTAGTGGTGCCTACTGGTGTAGTAGTTGTAACATCTGTAGTGGTGGTGTCTACTGGTGTAGTAGTTGTAACCTCTGTAGTAGTGGTGTCTACTGGTGCAGTAGTTGTAACCTCTGTAGTAGTGGTGTCTACTGGTGAAGTAGTTGTAACCTCTGTAGTAGTAGTGTCTACTGGTGTAGTAGTTGTAACCTCTGTAGTAGTGGTGTCTACTGGTGTAGTAGTTGTAACCTCTGTAGTAGTGGTGTCTACTGGTGTAGTAGTTGTACCTTCTGTAGTAGTAGTGTCTACTGGTGTAGTAGTTGTAACCTCTGTAGTAGTGGTGTCTACTGGTGTAGTAGATGTAACCTCTGTAGTAGTGGTGTCTACTGGTGTAGTAGATGTAACCTCTGTAGTAGTGGTGTCTACTGGTGTAGTAGTTGTGACCTCTGTAGTAGTGGTGTCTACTGGTGTAGTAGTTGTAACCTCTGTAGTAGTAGTGTCTACTGGTGTAGTAGTTGTAACCTCTGTAGTAGTGGTGTCTATTGGTGTAGTAGTTGTAACCTCTGTAGTAGTGGTGTCTACTGGTGTAGTAGTTGTAACCTCTGTAGTAGTAGTGTCTACTGGTGTAGTAGTTGTAACCTCTGTAGTAGTATTGTCTACTGGTGTAGTAGTTGTAACCTCTGTAGTAGTAGTGTCTACTGGTGCAGTAGTTGTAACCTCTGTAGTAGTGGTGTCTACTGGTGTAGTAGTTGTAACATCTGTAGTGGTGGTGTCTACTGGTGTAGTAGTTGTAACCTCTGTAGTAGTAGTGTCTATTGGTGTAGTAGTTGTAACCTCTGTAGTAGTGGTGTCTACTGGTGTAGTAGTTGTAACATCTGTAGTAGTAGTGTCTACTGGTGTAGTAGTTGTAACCTCTGTAGTAGTGGTGTCTACTGGTGCAGTATTTGTAACCTCTGTAGTAGTGGTGTCTACTGGTGTAGTAGTTGTAACCTCTGTAGTAGTAGTGTCTACTGGTGTAGTAGTTGTAACCTCTGTAGTAGTAGTGTCTACTGGTGTAGTAGATGTAACCTCTGTAGTAGTAGTGTCTACTGGTGTAGTAGTTGTAATCTCTGTAGTAGTGGTGTCTACTGGTGTAGTAGTTGTAACCTCTGTAGTAGTAGTGTCTACTGGTGTAGTAGTTGTAACCTCTATAGTAGTAGTGTCTACTGGTGTAGTAGTTGTAACCTCTGTAGTAGTAGTGTCTACTGGTGTAGTAGTTGTAATCTCTGTAGTAGTAGTGTCTACTGGTGTAGTAGTTGTAACCTCTGTAGTAGTGGTGTCTACTGGTGTAGTAGTTGTAACCTCTGTAGTAGTGGTGTCTACTGGTGTAGTAGTTGTACCTTCTGTAGTAGTAGTGTCTACTGGTGTAGTAGTTGTAACCTCTGTAGTAGTGGTGTCTACAGGTGTAGTAGATGTAACCTCTGTAGTAGTGGTGTCTACTGGTGTAGTAGTTGTAACCTCTGTAGTAGTGGTGTCTACTGGTGTAGTAGTTGTAACCTCTGTAGTAGTGGTGTCTACTGGTGTAGTAGTTGTAACCTCTGTAGTAGTGGTGTCTACTGGTGTAGTAGTTGTAACCTCTGTAGTAGTGGTGTCTACTGGTGTAGTAGTTGTAACCTCTGTAGTAGTAGTGTCTACTGGTGTAGTAGTTGTAACCTCTGTAGTAGTGGTGTCTACTGGTGTAGTAGTTGTAACCTCTGTAGTAGTAGTGTCTACTGGTGTAGTAGTTGTAATCTCTGTAGTAGTTGTGTCTACTGGTGTAGTAGTTGTAACCTCTGTAGTAGTAGTGTCTACTGGTGTAGTAGATGTAACCTCTGTAGTAGTGGTGTCTACTGGTGTAGTAGTTGTAACCTCTGTAGTAGTAGTGTCTACTGGTGTAGTAGTTGTCACCTCTGTAGTAGTAGTGTCTACAGGTGTAGTAGATGTAACCTCTGTAGTAGTGGTGTCTACTGGTGTAGTAGTTGTAACCTCTGTAGTAGTGGTGTCTACTGGTGTAGTAGTTGTAACCTCTGTAGTAGTGGTGTCTACTGGTGTAGTAGATGTAACCTCTGTAGTAGTGGTGTCTACTGGTGTAGTAGATGTAACCTCTGTAGTAGTGGTGTCTACTGGTGTAGTAGTTGTAACCTCTGTAGTAGTGGTGTCTACTGGTGTAGTAGTTGTAACCTCTGTAGTAGTAGTGTCTACTGGTGTAGTAGTTGTAACCTCTGTAGTAGTGGTGTCTACTGGTGTAGTAGTTGTAACCTCTGTAGTAGTGGTGTCTACTGGTGTAGTAGTTGTAACCTCTGTAGTAGTAGTGTCTACTGGTGTAGTAGTTGTAACCTCTGTAGTAGTGGTGTCTACTGGTGTAGTAGTTGTAACCTCTGTAGTAGTAGTGTCTACTGGTGTAGTAGTTGTAATCTCTGTAGTAGTTGTGTCTACTGGTGTAGTAGTTGTAACCTCTGTAGTAGTAGTGTCTACTGGTGTAGTAGATGTAACCTCTGTAGTAGTGGTGTCTACTGGTGTAGTAGTTGTAACCTCTGTAGTAGTGGTGTCTACTGGTGTAGTAGTTGTAACCTCTGTAGTAGTAGTGTCTACTGGTGTAGTAGATGTAACCTCTGTAGTAGTGGTGTCTACTGGTGTAGTAGTTGTAATCTCTGTAGTAGTGGTGTCTACTGGTGTAGTAGTTGTAATCTCTGTAGTAGTTGTGTCTACTGGTGTAGTAGTTGTAACCTCTGTAGTAGTAGTGTCTACTGGTGTAGTAGTTGTAACCTCTGTTGTAGTAGTGTCTACTGGTGTAGTAGTTGTAACCTCTATAGTAGTAGTGTCTACTGGTGTAGTAGTTGTAACCTCTGTAGTAGTAGTGTCTACTGGTGTAGTAGTTGTAATCTCTGTAGTAGTGGTGTCTACTAGTGTAGTAGTTGTAACCTCTGTAGTAGTAGTGTCTACTGGTGTAGTAGTTGTAACCTCTGTAGTAGTGGTGTCTACTGGTGTAGTAGTTGTAACCTCTGTAGTAGTGGTGTCTACTGGTGTAGTAGTTGTACCTTCTGTAGTAGTAGTGTCTACTGGTGTAGTAGTTGTAACCTCTGTAGTAGTGGTGTCTACAGGTGTAGTAGATGTAACCTCTGTAGTAGTGGTGTCTACTGGTGTAGTAGTTGTAACCTCTGTAGTAGTGGTGTCTACTGGTGTAGTAGTTGTAACCTCTGTAGTAGTGGTGTCTACTGGTGTAGTAGTTGTAACCTCTGTAGTAGTGGTGTCTACTGGTGTAGTAGTTGTAACCTCTGTAGTAGTGGTGTCTACTGGTGTAGTAGTTGTAACCTCTGTAGTAGTAGTGTCTACTGGTGTAGTAGTTGTAACCTCTGTAGTAGTGGTGTCTACTGGTGTAGTAGTTGTAACCTCTGTAGTAGTAGTGTCTACTGGTGTAGTAGTTGTAATCTCTGTAGTAGTTGTGTCTACTGGTGTAGTAGTTGTAACCTCTGTAGTAGTAGTGTCTACTGGTGTAGTAGATGTAACCTCTGTAGTAGTGGTGTCTACTGGTGTAGTAGTTGTAACCTCTGTAGTAGTAGTGTCTACTGGTGTAGTAGTTGTCACCTCTGTAGTAGTAGTGTCTACAGGTGTAGTAGATGTAACCTCTGTAGTAGTGGTGTCTACTGGTGTAGTAGTTGTAACCTCTGTAGTAGTGGTGTCTACTGGTGTAGTAGTTGTAACCTCTGTAGTAGTGGTGTCTACTGGTGTAGTAGATGTAACCTCTGTAGTAGTGGTGTCTACTGGTGTAGTAGATGTAACCTCTGTAGTAGTGGTGTCTACTGGTGTAGTAGTTGTAACCTCTGTAGTAGTGGTGTCTACTGGTGTAGTAGTTGTAACCTCTGTAGTAGTAGTGTCTACTGGTGTAGTAGTTGTAACCTCTGTAGTAGTGGTGTCTACTGGTGTAGTAGTTGTAACCTCTGTAGTAGTGGTGTCTACTGGTGTAGTAGTTGTAACCTCTGTAGTAGTAGTGTCTACTGGTGTAGTAGTTGTAACCTCTGTAGTAGTGGTGTCTACTGGTGTAGTAGTTGTAACCTCTGTAGTAGTAGTGTCTACTGGTGTAGTAGTTGTAATCTCTGTAGTAGTTGTGTCTACTGGTGTAGTAGTTGTAACCTCTGTAGTAGTAGTGTCTACTGGTGTAGTAGATGTAACCTCTGTAGTAGTGGTGTCTACTGGTGTAGTAGTTGTAACCTCTGTAGTAGTGGTGTCTACTGGTGTAGTAGTTGTAACCTCTGTAGTAGTAGTGTCTACTGGTGTAGTAGATGTAACCTCTGTAGTAGTGGTGTCTACTGGTGTAGTAGTTGTAATCTCTGTAGTAGTGGTGTCTACTGGTGTAGTAGTTGTAATCTCTGTAGTAGTTGTGTCTACTGGTGTAGTAGTTGTAACCTCTGTAGTAGTAGTGTCTACTGGTGTAGTAGATGTAACCTCTGTAGTAGTGGTGTCTACTGGTGTAGTAGTTGTAACCTCTGTAGTAGTGGTGTCTACTGGTGTAGTAGTTGTAACCTCTGTAGTAGTAGTGTCTACTGGTGTAGTAGATGTAACCTCTGTAGTAGTGGTGTCTACTGGTGTAGTAGTTGTAACCTCTGTAGTAGTAGTGTCTACTGGTGTAGTAGATGTAACCTCTGTAGTAGTAGTGTCTACTGGTGTAGTAGATGTAACCTCTGTAGTAGTGGTGTCTACTGGTGTAGTAGTTGTAACCTCTGTAGTAGTAGTGTCTACTGGTGTAGTAGTTGTAACCTCTGTAGTAGTAGTGTCTACTGGTGTAGTAGTTGTAACCTCTGTAGTAGTGGTGTCTACTGGTGTAGTAGATGTAACCTCTGTAGTAGTGGTGTCTACTGGTGTAGTAGTTGTAACCTCTGTAGTAGTAGTGTCTACTGGTGTAGTAGTTGTAACCTCTGTAGTAGTAGTGTCTACTGGTGTAGTAGTTGTAACCTCTGTAGTAGTGGTGTCTACTGGTGTAGTAGATGTAACCTCTGTAGTAGTGGTGTCTACTGGTGTAGTAGTTGTAACCTCTGTAGTAGTGGTGTCTACTGGTGTAGTAGTTGTAACCTCTGTAGTAGTAGTGTCTACTGGTGTAGTAGATGTAACCTCTGTAGTAGTGGTGTCTACTGGTGTAGTAGATGTAACCTCTGTAGTAGTAGTGTCTACTGGTGTAGTAGTTGTAACCTCTGTAGTAGTAGTGTCTACTGGTGTAGTAGTTGTAACCTCTGTAGTAGTAGTGTCTACTGGTGTAGTAGTTGTAACCTCTGTAGTAGTGGTGTCTACTGGTGTAGTAGATGTAACCTCTGTAGTAGTGGTGTCTACTGGTGTAGTAGTTGTAACCTCTGTAGTAGTGGTGTCTACTGGTGTAGTAGTTGTAACCTCTGTAGTAGTAGTGTCTACTGGTGTAGTAGTTGTAACCTCTGTAGTAGTAGTTTCTACTGGTGTAGTAGTTGTAACCTCTGTAGTAGTAGTGTCTACTGGTGTAGTAGATGTAACCTCTGTAGTAGTGGTGTCTACTGGTGTAGTAGATGTAACCTCTGTAGTAGTAGTGTCTACTGGTGTAGTAGTTGTAACCTCTGTAGTAGTAGTGTCTACTGGTGTAGTAGTTGTAACCTCTGTAGTAGTGGTGTCTACTGGTGTAGTAGATGTAACCTCTGTAGTAGTGGTGTCTACTGGTGTAGTAGTTGTAACCTCTGTAGTAGTAGTGTCTACTGGTGTAGTAGTTGTAACCTCTGTAGTAGTAGTGTCTACTGGTGTAGTAGTTGTAACCTCTGTAGTAGTGGTGTCTACTGGTGTAGTAGATGTAACCTCTGTAGTAGTAGTGTCTACTGGTGTAGTAGATGTAACCTCTGTAGTAGTGGTGTCTACTGGTGTAGTAGATGTAACCTCTGTAGTAGTAGTGTCTACTGGTGTAGTAGTTGTAACCTCTGTAGTAGTAGTGTCTACTGGTGTAGTAGATGTAACCTCTGTAGTAGTAGTGTCTACTGGTGTAGTAGTTG